>JAGDQI010000407.1:0-26458 GCA_023653725.1 Bungarus multicinctus | reverse complement strand
GGTGAGCTCTTCAATGTTGTTAGAGGAAAAAAAAAAACTAAACCTTTCCTTTATTGTTTTTTGGTGACTTTTAAACTCTTGCTCTAAGATCCTGTGAGGAATGTAGATACCTTAGACTGGTCTATTAAACTATTTATGAGGTTCTGCAAGCCCGTAATGCCTCTCGTGTCCCATTTAACTTTATTTTGTTTTTCAGATGGTTTTATAGATTAAAAAAATCTCTGAAATTAAATGTGGAGCTGGGCATCCTGCAAAGCAACACCAGCCCCAGCCTCAAATTTTTTATTTCCAAGGATATTCGGAACCCACTCTGGTCTTGTGGTTTTCGTTAGAAATAAAATGGCGATGACTGCAGGTTTTTCGCAAAAAACACGTAGTTACATGAAAAAGATAACAGTAAATGCAGAGGAAAAACCTTTCTTGGGGAGCAGGAAGAAAAATTTAAAATAGGAATCGGAGGATGAGATTCGAATAGCCAAGGTATTCTTGAGCAAAAACAACGAAGTGGGGAGCGTCTCAGGTGCATTGAGCTTTCCAGGTACATAAAAACAACCGTGATGTCATAGTCATAAATCTAGTTATAATGCCATAATCATAAAGATACAAACACCCAGAATCATAACACTCCAGAGGAGGTAGTTAACAAGCTGATAACGTGAGGAAGTTGAAAAAGATTAAAATGAGGAAGATATAGTAATACACCATCAAAATCTCTCAAAATTTGCCGAAAAGTCACACAATAATAATTTAAAAACCCATCTGGGAATTAACTAGAAAGGCTTTTCCGAGGCTGCCATGGGCACAATCTGAAACGCAAATACTTCATGATCGTCACCTTCTGATCATGAAAGTTGGTGACTAGCCACCTGCCACAAATAGCCATTTTATGAGTGGGATCAGAACATGTTCTCAATGAAATGGGCTGGCTCTCAGAATCAAAATTGCATTAGACCGTTATATTATGTTTCTCCTGTCCTGGTTCACTCTTTCATCACACTTTGCATACAGCCAAGTAATCCATCAGTGTTCTACAGACTTTTAGCCAAAATGTGTTTGCAGTATCAGGTTCTTTCCATTCTTTCTTGATTTCTTAATGTTATTTTCACCATCCTTATTGCCTGAGGGTTTTCTACTTGCTTATAATTACTGGAGATTTGACAGAGGAAGAAAAAATGTCAGCATTGTTCTCTTTTTTTAAATAGGAAATATAAACTAACACATCCCACAATGCCATGACAATTTTGAAATTACTCTTTGCAGACCATTCATTTCATGCATGTCCTTTCTTTGGATCATATTTGGCCAGTCAAGCAGGGCCCAGAATTCATGACAAAAGACTGACAGCTGGTAAATCTGTAGATAACTTACAAGGTTAGTTACTTTCAGTCTCTATAGGGACCCTCTTGCATTGTTTGAGACACTACAAAAAACCTAGAAAGACCGAGGTCAAAGAATCCCCATATTGTCCAAATTTGGTCTTCCTCCATTATAATAGGTTGGACAAACTATTCACCCACCATCCTTCCAAATTATTATTTTTGGAACAACCAGCCCTTGGAACAAGAGACACAACTAGATACAGACTGTAGCCTTTTTGAAATAAGTAAGGATGCATTTGGTGGTACAGTTTAAATTTTCATCTAGGTCATTCTAAAAATAGGAGAGCCTCTCCCAATATCTGTGTTAATATGTACCAGTGCGCATTGAGAAAAACATTTCACTGTGTAGACCTGTCCTTGACATAACTTCAGGCAAGATTTAAAAAACAAACAAACAATTAAATAGTGTCTGTCCTTCTAATGTTTATTTTTTATGTATTTATTTTATCAAACAATTATAGATAACAAGTCTAGGTATAATTATTAGATTAACAGATATTTGGTAAAGCAGAGAACATTATCAGTATGTCTTTCAATTGCCCCATATATTGATCGAACCAACCAAAGATTGATAGTAGCTGGAACTGATTGAAATGTCTTCTATTCCAACAGTTTAATAGTTTCATTCAGTAGTTATTAATCCGACTACTATTTGGATTTTGTTGTCTTTTAAAGATAGTTTTTGACTTATGGCTGGTTGCTTAGCAACCATTCAAAGTTACTTCAGATCTCCTGAAGGTACATATGACCTAGTTTGAAATTCTGATGGGAATAGCACAGCAGTTGGATCTTACCTGTTCCACTACCGGTTCGATAATCACACATTTACATTGGCACCTAACATGCACGCAGCTTTCCGGAAAAAAAAAAAAAGACACGCTAGCTGAGCCTGCAGCACCAATCAGTTTGAGAGGATAAAGAAGATCAAATTGCAGGTGGGTGGGAGGGCCAATCCTGCAATTTTCTGCCTTCTTTCTCCTCTGTGTTGATCCGCCGGGGGCTTTTTTTTACTACCGTCTCTAGTGAACCATCTGAACCAGTAGCATACCACCCTGATTAGCAGAATAAACACAGATGGAAAGGATCTTGTTGCTTGCCCTGTGATCAGGGGTGGGATTCATTTTTTTTTAACACCTGCTGTTTCTGTGGCCGTGCTTAGTTGGTGAGTGTGGCTTTTTGGTGGTCATGTGACTGGGTGGGCATGCCCAACTCGACATCACTCATGTCAAGGGGTGCTTCTCCTTACCTAGCCTCTCTCATGACAGTTGTGTGGATGCTGCAATGGTCATAAATTGTGAAAATGGTCATAAGTACTTTTTCAGTGCCATGTAACTTTAAATGGTCACTAAATGAACTGTTGTAAGTCAAGGATTACCTGTACAAAATATAAAAGCTGCCCTATACCAATCCATTAGTTTAAAATACCTGCAAGCCAGATTCGTTACAATCAGGCAGGGTGCCAGAGCACTTTGAGAATGAAAATACTTAAAATGCAGTGATAACTATCAGCAGCCAACTCTTGCTCATAAAGTGAAACCCTTTAGCAGAGAGGTTATTGAAGCTCTCCAGAAAAAGCACACCCAGGAAAAGCAATCCTCAGATCCATTTTGCATCACTTGGGTGGGAAAAAAACCAAAGGAGATTGCTTCTATCTACCGGTTTCGACAAGGGCGGGGGCTCAAACTGAACCTGCTTAGAAAGTTACCAAGGGTTCTCTAGACCGGGCCAGAAACTGGTAGAATCCCACCCTACCTGTGATCATGCACTGCTGGCAACTGACCAACATTCACATCCATTTGTGGTGCCCTGCAGTCATGTGACTGGGTTTTTTGACAGTTTTTCAAAAAAATTGACCCTTATTTCTGTTTTTTTCAAAACCAGCCCATAGTTGAAAGGGGGGAAGCGTTTCAGAGTGGTTTGGTCACTTAATGGCCACAGTGTTCACCATTTTTTTGTTAATGTCGCAGCTGCGGTCATAAAATTAGGTTTGATCATGTGGGGTGACTAACGTTACCAGTATATGACTTATGACCACTGGGAAATATTTGGGTCGTACATTAGAGTGTTTACTACAGTGTACAGTCTGGCAAAAATGTGCAACCATTGTTCATAATAGAAGATCTGATTGATATTACAATTAAAAATGGTAGCTTTGCGGAACAGGGTGCATTCATGTAAAACTGCAGTTGCAATAGTAGATTTCATTGCAAAAAAGACATTAGGAAACATTTATTTAGCAAAATTATTGAGAAAACTCGCAAATCTGTTTGATCATTGATGAAGCCTCACCATATCTTCCAAACCCATTTCTTATACTGTACTTAAAAGTTGAAGATCCAGTTTTCTCACCAATAATTTTCCTTGAACTAGTAGAATTGGAAAAACAAGATGCAGAGACAATATGTTGTTCAGTTATGGCAAGTCTGAATAAAGTTGGGTTTAATAAGAACTATCTAGAGAAACATTTAATTGGATTTGCTCTGATGGTGCCAGCGTTATGCTTGGGAGAAAATCTGAGATAAGCACTAGGATAGCCAAAGACTTTCCAAACATTAAAATATGGGCACTGCTTAAACCATCATCTGCAACTTGTTTTAGATGATTCTATTAGGGAAATAAAGCAAGTAACTCATTTTCAAATCTTTATTGATAAATATATTCTATTTTTCATCAATCCAATAAGAACCTAATTAAACATAACAAAATGTCCAAATAAAAAATACTCCGGTATGGCTGCCGTCTTGAAAACACATATTTTCTCACTGATTTGGCCTGATGATTGATGTCCTAACTGAAGTATCTCTTCTTTCTAATGCATTGCAAGTGAGAATCATAGACATTATAAAGCTGAAAAAACTTGTGGTAAGATCAATTAAATCATTTGAAATGCTATATAAAGGAAAAGGGTGCATATGAAAAAAAAGGTTGATGGATTAATTACTTCAGAAACCTTTAAAAATGTAAATTTTGTACAAAATCATTGATTTGTGGGACTTCCTCATGAAAGACTTGTAGAAAGCATTGTAACTAATTTGCAGAAAAGATTGATAGATTGCTAACATTTAAAGTAGCCAATTTAAAGACACTGATAAATTAAAATTTCTAAATTCTTTGGAGCCAGATTACTGGAACATTGAAGAAGTGGTGGCTCCATGGAGAGCAGCTGAAGAACAATTGGTTGCATTTGGTGAAATTTTCAATTATGAAATCACGATTAATAATTATCGTGATTTTATAGAAAATGTATTAAAGATTCAAAAAATATACAATTCCTTGCAGCATTAAAAAGGCTAGAGATATTGTTAGGACTATTGCAGTCAGTTCAGCAGAGGCGGAAAGGGGTTTCCCACAGATGAACACAATATGATCAGAGGGCAGAAGTCGCCTAATAGTTTCCAATATAACAAACCTGCTGACGATCAATCTAATGGTTACGGGCACATCACACAGCTGACGATGCTCGGTGTTAAAAAAAGAAAACTGTAATTGAGGTGCGAATAAAAAGCAATTTGGCAGTACTTTAAAGAAGTTTTATTGTTTTTTGTAAAGTTTTGTTATGTAATAATTTTTTATTAATATTTTAAAACTTTGTTGTAACAAAATCTGATGTGTACCTTTTTTATTATTAAGCATTAAAGACATGACATAATAAATTTTTTTTATACTTAAAGTCATTAGGAAAATAAGTGATGTTGAGTTGGCCACGCCCAGCTGGTCACGTGATCACCAAGTCACGCCCACCCATCACATGACCACAAGCTACACTCACAAATTAGGCCACACCCACAGAACCGGTTGTTAAGAAATTTGATTCCCTCTCCTGGTTGTAGGTCTCAAACGACTTCCTAGTGCTTATTAGTTTCCTTAACTTTCAAAAGTATCTCACCTGACATCTGCCCTTTAATTCATGGTGTGAAAGATACTTGGGCTGCCATTTCCATAATTATACTGTAAACTCAAATGAAAAAAATTCCGATAGTGCCATCTCCTGGCCATGTAATGTAGTAACATAGTTAATATAGAATGACATATTTGGAAGGGATTTTGGAGGTCTTTTAGTCCAACCCTCTGTTCAGAGGCGTGGGTCTGTCCAGTCCTCTTTTTGAAAACTTCTCATGATGGAGCACCTACAACTTCTGAAGGCAAGCCATTCCACTGGTTAATTGCTCTCACCATTAGGAAATGTCTTCTTAGTTCCACATTGTTTCTTTCCTTGTGTTAGTTTCCATCCATTGCTTCTTTTCTTGCCTTCTAGTACTTTAAGTTCATCCTCCCATCTTTCTGGAGCCCCTCAAATATTGGGACACTGCTCTCATATCTCACCTAGTCCACACTAAGCTAGACATACCCAATTCCTGCAACCATTCTTCATCTGTTTTATCCTCCAGACCCCTAATCATCCGTGTTGCTGTTCTCTGCATTCTTTCCAGAATCTTTTTTATATTGTGGTGATCAAAACTGGATGAATTGTCTAGTAACCACAGAGTCAATTCAATTCTTCCGTCTTCTTCACTTGTGAAATAACCAACAAGAATGAGAGGGGATGCGTTGATCTGATTAGGAATTATTCCTCATTGGAGCAATGAGTCTGAATCTGAAGGTAGCAGTATAGGAATCCATTCAGAAAATAAGTTTTATCTTAATTTTCAGAGAGTTTTTAAATTGCTGTTTGCCGTTTGCCAGGTGGAAGTTCATTCCAGACTATTTTTATACTGTAAAGATAACCTGTTAAAAACTCCCCAGGAATATCTGTATGCATGTCCATATGACTAATTATTAGACTGTGCCATATTTTATTCCTTTTCATTATATATTTTCTCTGTGTGTGATTTGTAGAAAGAGCCATTCCTTCAAATACCACATTTATGTTTTTTTCCTTCCAATCAAACATTTCTTTCCCACTGCTTTCCCTAATCAGCCATTTCATAGCATTAAGAAAAATAGCTGAGATGTCTCTTAGCTGTGTTTTCATCCAAGGATAAACAATTATCACACTCAGTGAAAAAAACCAGATTGCTAATAACAGAGTTTCATCTATCAACTTGATCTAAATTCCTTGTGAAAATTAATATCTTTAATTGTTTGAGAATTGCTAACAGGGTTGGGGCCATTCAGATATCTAGAGTGATATGCTTCTATACAAGTTGAAAAATTAAACCAGAAAGTCATAAGAAACTTGAACCAACAATGAAATTATTTTTGTTTTTTAAAGAATATCAGATGCCTAAACAAGACATCTGTTAGGGAAATGAGGAGTGAACTTGGCCATCTCTGAAGGCACCGAATTGGGGAAGGCTGAGCTGAGAGAATGGAAGGGAAAGAGCTGGATGGTGTCAACCAGAGAAAATTTCAGATTCTTGGTGGCATCATTAAATGCTCTCCTTAATTGTTTGGCCTAAATACTGATCTGATATTGATATCATTGAGGGCAGACGTTGCAAGTATCAGAAGCTCACCTTTTAGCTCAGATGGAAAGGACAAAGCTTTCTCAGTGGTGGCACCAGTGGTGGGATTCAATTTTTTTACTACCAGTTCTGTGGGCATGGCTTGTTTGGTGGGCGTGGCTTGGTGGTCATGTGACTGGGCGGGCATGGCCAACTGAGCAAGGTGGTGCAGCACCTTGCTATGAGTGATGTCTAGTTGGCCACGCCCACTCAGTCACATGACTGATGCTGCAGAGACAGGGTGATTTCCTACGTACCTTCCCCCTTCCTCCTCCACCCTTGGGCTGACAAAAAAAAAAATGCCAACTAAAGATCACGACTGCCTGCCGAGTCTGCCTGCCAAATGGGTTTTGTTTTTGGCCAGAAGCCCCTCGGAGATAAATTTGCACCGCCAAATCTTACTGTAACCTCATTGTTGCGGTGCTGCCTGTTGCTGCTGCTGCGGCCGACTGACTGCCCAAGTAAAGAACCGCACCAGCTCAGGGCGACTGTGAGGAGCAAGAGGGGAAGTCAAGGTGTTCGCCTCAAAGCGGTCAACTTCACTCTCTCTCGCTCTGGTTAGGCACTCTCAGCATGCACAGGGAGCGTGAAGGAAGACTTCTCATGAATTCAGGGGCTACACCTCTCCCAATGATGAGTTGGTGGCAATCTAACAAAATGTCTTCCAGCGCTTAAAGATCGACTTTAAGAGTGCCCCCACGGAAGAAGCCAAGAAGAAGAGCAAAAGTAGTGGCGGCAGGGGCGACAAGGGTGTGATGGGTCCCTCTGCGGTCTCCTCCCGAATGACAGCCAGGACTTCGGCACCTCCTCTTTTCCTCAGAGGCACAGTGTCTGCCTCCCTTTACACTCCTTGTGGAGGGACACACATGCCTGTCACCCCCGCCGTCACTACTTTTGTTCTCGGTTCTTGGCTTCTTCCATGGGGTGCTCTTAAAGTTAACCTTTAAGTGGTCCCGGGACATCCGCCCGCCTGCCTGGCGCCCTCCCAGAGCACACTTTCTTCCTTCTCCTGGTGGATGCGCCTTTTCCAGCCCAGCCTGGCCAGCCAGCAAGTGACCACATGTCTCAGGGCTTCTTGTCTCCCTTGTTGCGAGATGCCTGCAGCTGCTGGGTGCTTTTTTCAGTGCAGTTGCAATCCAGCAGCCGCACTGAACAAAGCATGCCCTGTTCTATATGCCGGGCCCGGCAAGTCAAAGCAGCCGGAGTATAGAACAGAGCTGCGCCAGACCGTTGGAGAAGCAGAGTGAAGCCAGAGATCAGTAGCCGCCTTTTTCGC
This sequence comes from Bungarus multicinctus, assembly GCA_023653725.1. NCBI lineage: Eukaryota > Metazoa > Chordata > Lepidosauria > Squamata > Elapidae > Bungarus > Bungarus multicinctus. The sequence goes on along the minus strand of JAGDQI010000407.1, from coordinate 18,359 downwards.
AGTGCAGAAATCAGCTGGCTGGTCTTCTCTTTCTCTGACTGTTTGTTTTGTATGGCCGAAGGGGAGGAGATCAGCCGGCCAAATGGGTAGCTGCTGGAGGTGACTCTTTTTTGGTCTCCAGACATCTCTTTTGGGCAGAAATCCTCCCTGAATTGGCCGGCTCATCTCCTCCTCTTGGCCATACAGAACAAATAGGCAGAGTAGGAGGAGACCAGCCAGCCGATTCGGGGAAGCTTCTTGCGCTGCGAAAGAGGCAGCTACAGATCTCCGGCTTCACTCCATTTCTCCAATGGTCCGGTGCAAAAAAGCACGCCCTGTTCTATGTGCCGGGCCCGGCAAGTCTGAGTAGCCAGCACATAGAACAGGGCGTGCTTTTTTTGATGCTGGACTGCAGCCACACCAAAAAAAGCATGCAGCAGCTGCAGGCATTTTGCGACAAGTGGGGTGAGAAGCCCCAGGACATTTGCCCACTCACCTGCTGGCTGGCTGGACTGAGCCGGGCTGGAAGAGGTGCGTCTGGTGGGAGAAGGAAGAAAATGTGCTCTGGGAGGGCGGGCAGGTGGGCGGATGTCCCAGGGTTGCTGCACATGTGCACTGCATGTGTAGCGGTTGCACATGCAGCGCACATGTGCAGCAGCCCTGGAACATCCACCTGAGCTGTGCCACAGCCGCCACGTAGTAGGGAAAGCTAGGAGAGCAACTGGAGCAAGTGGGCAACCGGGTGACTGGGCGACCAGATCGGGGGTATGGCCAGCCAGGGGTCACCACCAGTTTGGTGACCCATGCCACATCACCACTACCGGTTCACCCAAACCAGTATGAACCAGTTGAATACCACCTCTGGGTGGCACCAAGAATAATTCTCTTGACTGATATCGATCCAACTCAAAAAATTAAAAGTGGGGCATGAATTATGGTTTCTGTGGTTCAGCAAATCTGGTTGGAAAATCAAGCTGCATGCTTCACAGCCAGCAACTTTATTATAAAACTGTACACACATCCCTCAAATTTTTCCAACCTAATTCTCTCCTGTTGGGAAGAATTACAGTTCCGTAGGCTTCAGCAGATGATGGGAGTTGTAGTGAAACTCATCTGGACAGCATAGAAAGATAGAAATGAATGCTGTGAATCAAAACCTGTGAACACCTGCAACCTTTGTCTCTATATAAAGAAATTGGTTGATTCACCGCAGCAATTCCCAAATCAGCAACACTGATTCAGTTCTTATTGTATGGTCCATATCATGTGCTAAAGGGGCAGGCATCTGTTCTCCTAGAAATGTTCTCCTGCAATTGGTGTGATGCATTGTTCTCATTCAGGAAAGATGCTGAATGGTATCTTATTGGGGCCTTGCCAACAGAATATAGAAATTGGTCAAAAGAGCCAGGGCTATCTGAAGGGATGGGGGTTAAAAACTGTAAGATGGTGACTAGGAGGGTCACAGAGCCACATTTCCCTACTTTATACACATGAAAAGAGAATACTCAGTTGTGATACCCCCTGGCCCCCACCGTTTTGCAGATTATGATTCTTTTATGGTGGGTATCCCTCTAAAATATCTGTTGCATTCTCACGAATCCCCAAACCGACATCAATAAACTGATGTAACATCAATAAACTGATGTAACATCAATAAACTGATCACAGCCAGTATTCATTAGGCAATGTTGGGCGTTTGGTCTACATAAGATTTCCTTATACTTTATAATATCGTAATTATAAAGACCAATCAGGAGCCAGGACACCTGACTCTAAAGATATGAACCCAGTCTGTCCCTGCTTAGTTACCCCTGATCTGCATAGCAGGCCACTTTGCCTCTGAAAATGCTAGCCATAGTTGCTGACAAAACATCAGAAAGTCTACTGTGTAGACCACACTCACTAAACTCCAAAGTCCAACACTACTGGAGAATAATAAACTTATTAAAAACCATGGTGGGATGCTATTTGCTTCCTTAATCATCATTCTTCTGCAATATTGGTGGAAAAATAAATCTGCTCATGTTGCCAACTTCAAAAGCCGATACAAAAATTTATGCCTCCAGTTAAAGACTGAATGCACCAATTATCACATTAAACAAAAGGAAAACCTTCTACGCACCAATTCCATCTGCGCTTTCTACAATTTTGTAAACAGCAAACTAAAAGACTCAAGGTCCATCCTACCCCTGAAAGGACCTAACCTAATGGTAAAGACAGCTCATCAGTCAGGAACCCACAGTCAGATATATAAGTATCTGATATTAACACAGTTGAGAAAGTCCAGAAATATTTCACAAGAAGAGTTCTCCACTCCTCTACTCATTGCAGAATACCTTATGCCACCAGACTCGAAACTCTAGACCTAGAAAACCTAGAACTATGCCGCCTTCGGTCCGATCTAAGTATAGTATATAAAATCATACATTGCAATGTCCTACCTGTCAATGAATACTTCAGCTTCAACCATAACAATACAAGAGCAAACAATAGATAGAAACTCAAGGTTAATCGCACCAAACTTGATTGCACGAAATACGACTTCAGCCACAGAGTGGTCAATGTCTGGAATACTCTACCTGACTCTGTGGTTTCTTCCCCTAACCCCAAAAACTTTAACTTTAGACTATCTACTATTGACCTCACCCCTTTCCTAAGAGGTCTGTAGGGGGCGTGCATAAGCGCACCAACATGCCTACCGTCTCTGTCCTATTGTTTCTTTTTATTTTTCTTATATGTATCAATTTCATGTATTCATAACAATGTTTATATTTATACCTGTTATCTTATAATCGCTTGGCAAATAAATAAAATAAAATAAAATAAAATAAAATAAAATAAAATAAAATAAAATAAAATAAAATAAAATAAAATAAAATAAAATAAAATAAAATAAAATAAAATATCTGTGCTTCTTGGAAGACAAGAGATGGTTATCACAAATTGTTGCTTCCTCACTGGCCACAGGATGGTGATAGAGTACTGTCAAAAGTTGTCTTTCCACTTCAAATGAAGAGGCAATTCCAATGGAAAAAAAACCCACTTTTCTAAAATTACATTGGAAAAACAAACACACACTTGGCGAGGACTACAGTCTAAGAATCAGCCCTTCAGCACAACCCTCAATAATATGGCTCCCTTCGTCTTGCTATTCTTCGTTCTGGGATCTCTGTTCCTGTAAGACACCATGAACACATTAATAACCCAAAGCTGATGATAATAATGTTTATTTCTAAACTCCCAATATGGATTACCCGTCATTTAACTTGGCCTGCAGAAATGTAGTAGGCAAGACCATTTCAGAGAGAGAGAGATGCAATGAAGAAAACTTCAGTTAGATTTTTGTGAATTACCTTATAATAAAAGAAAGCTGCTCTGAAAGGATTAAATTTCCAGCTGAGAGAGAAAGAGAGAGAGAAGGATATCATACTTAGCCTTGCTATGCCTGTTTTGGGCCAAGTTTTCCGTTATAACTCATTCTTGGTTATCTGGTTAGATGATTATTTCTCTTATGAAACCTGCAGGATAGGATAGAATAGGACAGGACAGTGGTGCCTAACCTTTTCCTCATCGTGTGCCGAAAGTGTGCACACATGTGAGCATGCGCACGCATGCCTGCCTCCATAATGCAATGTGTGTGCAAACCCCCCACCCCCTGCACATGCATGCATGACCCCCCCTGTGCACACAGCCTCCCTGTGCGTTCACTGTGAGCCTCTGCGCATGCGCGGCAGATACCTGACAATCAGGTGGCTGGCAGGGAGGGCATGCGCAGGTGCCGGGGGCCTGTTCTGGGTGACCTCTCACATGCTGGCTGAAATGGCTCTGCATGCCACTTCTGGCACATGTGTCATAGGTTCGCCATCATGGAGATAGGATATTCTTTATTGGCCAAGTGTGATTGGATACACAAGGTGTGAATGGACACACAAGTGTGACTGGACTTGTTGATGAGCAGATAAGATGATGGAAATGTCAAAGTAATAATGAGAGTTAAATGAAGGAAAAATAACGCAAAGAAAAAACGATTGGAAGCAGAGTCTGTTTTTCCCTGGTGTGTGACATTTCTGTTTGCAGGGAGCAGGGGTGGGATTCTACCAGTTCGCACCTATTCGCTAGAACCGGTTGTTAACATTCTAAGCAGTTTGGAGAACCGGTTGTTAGAATAAATTACTGGCCTAATCCTGTAAGGAAGGCAGGAAGGAAACATTCTGATGTTGCTTACAGAAACTGCCTCTCCGTTAACCCTTATTACATTCTTGGCAGGACTAGACTTCCTGTCTCAGGAACATCTCTGGAGTTTTTTCCCCTCCTTTGCTGGTACTTTGCTTGTGTGGAGTGACCATTCAAAGTTACAATGGCACTGAAAAAAGTGACTTATGACCATTTTTCACACTTATGACTGTTGCAGCATCGCCACAGTCATGAGAGGCCAGGCGAGGAGATGCGTGCCTCGATGTGAGTGATTTTGAGTTGGCCACGCCCAGCCAGTCACATGACCACCAAGTCATGCCCACCAACTAAGCCATGTCCACAGAACCGGTTGTTAAAAATTTGAATCCCACTCCTGGCAGGGAGGTTCTATTTTCTTACACAATAGCAAGCATTTGAAAGAGAAGCTAAATGAAGCATTGCATCTCCACCCAGCCCACCAGGATAGGAAGGCACAGTATGATGCAGATTCCAACTACTAGAGATGTCCATCTGGTGGGATCATGAAAAAGGGCTTTCTTGGTAGTGGCCCTTCTCTATGGAATATCATTTCCCCAAGGCACGATTGGTCCTCATCTTGTTGCTTTTCCAAAAGGTCCTGAAGATGTTGTGTTGTCAGCAGGACTGGAGATCACAAGTGGAGATGGAGCCCATCAGACAATTGACATGATTGTATTGGTGCTGGTGTGGGGTGTGCTTTTATGTTTTTTTTTAAATGTTGCAGATGTTTAATGTTGTAAGCCACCTGGAGTAGCTGTCTGTAAATTGGGTGGCCATACAAGTAGTCCTCAACTTATGAACACAATGGAGCCCAAATTGATGTTACCAAGCAAGACATTTGTTAAATGAGTTGACTCTCATTTTATGACCTTCTTGCCACAGTCATTAAGTGAATCATTGCAGTTGTTATGTGAATCATATGGTTGTTAAGTGAATTTGGCTTCTTCTATTAACTTTGCTCATCAGAAATCAGTCGGGAAGGTCTGAAATGGTGATCACATGACCCTGGGACAGTGCAACCGTCTTAAGTACATGCCAGTTGCCAAGCACCCAAAGTTTGATCACATGACCATGGAAATACTGCAACAGTCACATGTGAAAAATGGTTATAAGTAAGTTTTTTCAATGCCATTGTAACTTTGAATGGTCACTAAATGAACGATTGTAAGTTGAGGGCACCCTGGCCCCATTCATTCTATTTGTATAAATACTCATTCATCACTACAGGTAGTCCTTGACTTACAACCATAATTGAGCCCAAAATTTCTGTTGTTCAGTGAAATAGTTTTTAAGTGAGTTTTGCCCCCATTTTACGACCTTGCTTGCTATAGTTATTAAGTGAATCCCTGCATGTCAGCCTCCAAAAACTTTCCTGACATTTTTTGCTGCTTGACTCTTGCTGGCTGCCATGGAAACAGGGGGAAGACTAATTTGGTATTGAGGTGGGGAAGGTGCTGGAGGGCGAAGCTGTGTGAACTGAAAATGATGGGACACTTTCTTGTTCACTGAGCAACTTCATACACTTATGTTTTCTAGGCCAATCTCAACTTTCTTGGCACACCAGATGTGTGAGATACTACATGAAGATGTACTCAACATGACATTGTACACAGGGGAGGGAAATTGGGATAACTTTCAATATGTAATTTCCATGCCTATTTGCCTCAGAACTTGCTTTCCTTTGTTGCTATCACTTCAAATCCAGTAATAGTACTTTTCTCTATTTTAATGGAGTCTAAGGTTTTCTTTCTTGGATTTTGAATGGAGGCACAGCTGACATTGCAGCTGATAACTTAGTAGCCCGGTTGTTAAGTGAATCTGGCTTCCCCATTGATTTTGCTCGTCAAAAGATCGCAAAAAGGGATCTCATGACTTTGGGACCACAGCAACGGTCGTAACTATGAAGTAGTTGTCAAGCATCCAAATTTTGATCACATGATCATGGGGCCGCTACAAAGGTCGTAACTGTGAAACACTCACAAGTCACTTTTTCTGAGCTGTTGAACTTTGAATGGTCATTAAATGAACTGTTGCAAGTTGAGGACTGCCTATACTCATTTTAATAAACAAATATTAAATATTAAAATAACACATTTTAATAAATAAATATTATCATCCAGTATATGACACCCTTCTAGCGCTTTTGAATTCTACCACCTTCACAACTGATATATGTCTCAATTTGTTGCAGACAGAATGTCAAAATCTTTGAACTGAAGAAAATAAGTGAGGAATGAAGCCATGAACTTTGACTTCATTAAGTCTTCTTCTCCTCCTCCTTTTTGAGAAACAAAATTAATGTTGAGTAATGAAGCTGAAACAGCATTTAATTAGCTCATTAAGCAATCAAAGAAGAATTTTTGACTTCATTAACTCAAAGGGTCAAAGGCCTGGCTGGAGCCTGCCTACAAATAGGGAATTATGGAAATAAAATAAAAAAAACAGGAAAAAATGGGAATTGGTCCCTAATAAGTTAAGCAATATCAGATTATCTGGGAAAAATTAGAGCAGGGAATTTCATGGTTTGCTTAAAAAGTGTGCATGCCATGTTCTACTGAACTTAACCAGAAATCCTCCATGGAATAACAAATGTGAACAGTTTACTGAACCTTCAGGTTGGAAAAAGTATAACGGACTATTTCTGCCTTAAACTTTTGTTGCCAAATCTTCATGCTTCTCCCTCTGAAAACTTATTTATTTATTTTAGAAAGCATATAGCTCTCCCACATCCTAAAAGCATAATTCTTGGTGAAGAACAATGACATAAAAGGACAGTATTAAAAACCAGTTAACTTGCTAAAATGATATCGTTAAAATATAATAAAATAGAGTTTAAACAATATAGGTAGTTTGGTCTATGCCATGATGGCGAACTTATGGCACGTGTGCCACAGGTGGCACGCAGAGCCATTTGTGCTGGCACGCAAGCTGTAGGCAAACTTACCTCACTGCGCATATGCATGCCTTACAGCTGATTTTCAGCCTGTTTGGGGCCATTTTTGGCTTCCCAGTGGCTTGAGGAAAGCCTTTGCAGGCCAAAAAATAGGCCTGTTTCATTACTTCCTATATTTCCAGAAACACCGGAAGTGACAAAACGGGCTCATTTTTCAGCCTGCAAAAGCTGCAGAAATTTTCCTCAAACCTTTGGGAGGCCGAAAAAGGCCTCAAACAGGCTGAAAATAAGCTGGGAGGTGCAATACAGGTAAGGGGGCAGTGTGTGTGTGTGTGTGTGTGTGTGTGTATGTGTGTGGAGATTGTGCATGCATGTGCAGGGGGCATGGGGGGAGCATGCATTGCCTTCTGAGCACCCAATTTTTGGCACAGGAGCCCAAAATGTTTAGCCACCACTGGTCTAGTGGTTAAGGCACCTGGCTAGAAAGCATGAGACTGTGAGTTCTAGCCCACCCCTTCACTTTAGGCAAGAAAACCAGCTGGGTGACTTTGGACTCCTTCCTTCCTTCCTTCCCTCCCTCCCCCCCTCCCTCTCTCCCTCTCTCTCTCTGGTTCTGCAACATCTTGATTCTAACTGTTGGAGAAAAGCCAAGTTTCAACACCCTTCCAATGGCCAAGTAAGTTGGAATCTTCTGAATTTCATGGAGAGGTTATTTTATGCAACTACATGTAGACATAGATTCAATTGCTTCAGATAAATTGGTCAAGTTGAACTACTGGTAGTCCTTGTTTAGTGACATAGCAACAGATCAAAGTTATCATGGACCCAAAAGGTACCTATAACATGGTTCTGGAGTGCATTTTGAGTGCTTGGAATTCATTCATTTTTATTAGTGGTTGCAGCATTTTGTGTTCATATGACCATAATTCAAGATGCTTTTTGACAATTTCCACGCCTTTAGGGCAGTTTCCAGAAAATAATGCCCATAAGTATGAATGTACTTGCTTAACAACCATCACATTCCCTTTATGACTATGATACTTGTTTAATGATTGCTACAAAAATGATTCTAAAATCAATTAGACATGTGGGTGCCTTGGCTTACATTCATCATGAATAGAACAAAAAATTCAGGCTTCATTGAAGTCATAAATTGAGCACTACTAATATATATTCAGAAAAATGGTACAGTCCTTCCTGATCCAGATATCCACAAATACTATGCTTGAACAAGAAATTAAGCTACTAACCTGGAAGGCTTTCTGGTAAGCAAGCATATAATAAATACCATTTATTTATTTATTTATTTATTTGATCATATTTCTATACCGCTCCCTCTCCGAAAAGGGACTCGGGGCGGTGTACAGCCTAGTAAATACATTAAAATACAAAAATACAAGATTAAATAGAGTTTAAAACCGAATTAAATATAAATATAGCTGTATCCCGAAAGTTTAAAAATAGTTAAAATTTTAAAAACCCTATTAACTTAAAACCCCTTTAACCCTTACTGGGCCAGGCCAGCCTGTTTAAAAAATAGGGTCTTAACTGCGCGCCGGAAGGAGAGGATATCTGTCATGGCTCGTATCTCCGGGGGGAGATCATTCCACAGGGAGGGCGCTCCCACAGAGAAAGCACGCACCCTCGGGGCCGCCAGCCGACAGCGATCAGGTGGCGGAACCCCAAGTAGGGCAACCCTGTGGGAGCGTACTGGGCGGCGGGAGGTAGTTGATGGCAGCAGGCGGTCCCGTAAGTACCCAGGTCCCGAGCCATGGAGCACTTTAAATACCGTCAGTACCACCTTGAATCGAATCCGGAAGGCCACAGGAAGCCAGTGCAGCCTGCGGAGAAGTGGTGTTACGTGCGCGCCCCGAGGGGCGCCCACGATCACCCGCGCGGCTGCATTCTGAACTAACTGCAGCCTCCGGAGACTCTTCAAGGGGAGCCCCATGTAGAGAGCATTGCAATAATCCAAGCGGGAGATAACGAGGGCAGAAGTGACTGTGCGAAGTGCGCCCAGATCCAGAAAGGGCCGCAACTGGTAAATCAGACGAATCTGATGAAAAGCCCCCCTGGTGACGGCTGCAATATGTTCTTCCAAAGACAGCCGCACATCCAGGAGGACACCCAAGTTGCGTGCCCTTTCCACGGGGGTCAAAACCTCTCCCCCCACGGCCAGCGAAGGAATAAGCTGGCTGTATCTGGGCGCAGGAAACCACAGCCACTCGGTTTTGGCCGGGTTGAGACGAAGCCTGTTACGACCCATCCAACCCCGCACGGCCTCCAGGCACCGGGACATCACTTCGACGGCTTCGTTGGGGTGGCCCGGGGTGGAGATGTACAGCTGAGTATCATCAGCGTACTGATGGAACTCCACCCCAAAGCCACGGATAATCTCACCCAGCGGCTTTACATAAATGTTGAACAGAAGGGGCGAGAGCACCGACCCCTGAGGCACCCCACAAAGCAGGGGCCTTGGGGACGATCTCTGCCCCCCCGTCAACACAAATTGCGAGCGGTTGGAGAGGAAGGAGGAGAACCACCGCAACACGGTGCCTCCAACCCCCAACCCCTCCAACCGCTGCAATAAGATACTGTGGTCGACAGTATCAAAAGCCGCCGAGAGATCTAACAGGACCAGGACAGAGGAACAACCTCTGTCCCGAGCCCTCCAGAGATCATCAACCAACGCGACCAACGCCGTCTCCGTGCTGTGCCCGGGCCTGAAGCCCGATTGGAGGGGGTCAAGATAACTCGCTTCATCCAGGAAGCGGGGGAGCTGACGGGCCACCACACTCTCTACAACCTTCGCAACAAAGCGAAGGTTGGAGACAGGACGATAATTTGATAACAATGCTGGGTCCAGGGACGGTTTCTTGAGGAGGGGCCGCACCACCGCCTCCTTCAAGGCGGCGGGTAAAAGCCCCTCTCTCAAGGAAGCGTTTATAATACCCTGGAACCAGCCTCGTGTCACCTCCCGAGTGGCCAAAACCAGCCAGGAGGGGCACGGGTCCAACAAACAGGTGGTGGCATTCAGTCCCCCCAACACCCTGTCCACGTCTTCTACAGTAACAGGGTCGAACTCAACCCAAATGGCCTCACCGATATCCACCCCCGCTCCCCCGCCCGGAGATGCCCAGTCGGAGTCCAGCTCGTCCCGAATCTGAGCGATTTTGTCCTGCAGAAACCTAGAAAACTCCTCAGCCCGTCCCTGTAAGGGATCCTCCCGCGCTTCCATCTCTAAAAGGGAGCGGGTCACCCTAAACAGGGCGGCTGGGCGGTTTTCCGCGGACGCAATAAGGGTGGAGAGGTAAGTCCTCCTCGCCACCCTTATCGCCACTAAGTACGTCTTAATATAAGATCGTAGAAGTGTTCGGTCAGACTCAGAACGGCTAGCTCTCCAACTACTCTCTAGGCATCTTTTCCGGCGCTTCATCTCCCTTAGCTCCTCAGAAAACCAAGGAGCCATTTGGGATCGGCACCGGGTCAGAGGCCGCAAGGGCACGACCCGGTCAAGGGCCCCAGCAGCCACCCTATCCCAGGTGGCAACCAGGCCCTCAACCGAGTCGTGTGTGTGAGCTTCGGGAAATGGCCCAAGCTCCATCAGGAACCTATCCGGGTCCATCAGGCGCCTGGGGCGGTACTATTTAAGCGGCCCCGCCTCCCTGCGGTCGGGGGGTGCGGAACGGAAGTCGAGCTTCAGGAGCGAGTGGTCTGTCCATGACAGGGGTTCTATGACTATGTCCCCTACACCCAGACCACTCTGCCACTGATCAGAGACAAAAACTAAATCCAGGGTGTGACCTCCCACGTGAGTAGGGTCCCAAATTAACTGGGTCAGGCCCATGGCTGTCATGGAAGCCATGAACTCCTGAGCAATCCCCGTGGTACCGCCGGCAGAAGGGAGGTTGAAATCCCCCATGACCATAAGCCTGGGGGTCTCAACCGCCACGCCGGCTATAACCTCGAGGAGCTCAAGCAGGGCCGATGCCGCATAGCAGGGAGCCAGGTATGCGATCAGCAAGCCCACCTGCACCCTGGGACCGAACTTCACGAAAAGAGACTCACACCCGGTCGTCTGAGAAACAGTGGATTCCCTCGGACACAGATCCTCCTTAATAACCACCGCAACACCCCCGCCCCTCCCCTGGGCCCTCGGCCGATGAAAAACCCGAAATCCGGCTGGGCACATCTCCACAAGGGGCACTCCCCCCTCTGGGCCCAGCCAGGTCTCGGTAATACCCACCAGGTCCGCTCCCCCCTCACAGATCAAATCATAAATGAGGGGGGCCTTATTAATAACGGACCTGGCGTTACACAACATCAGCCGAAGGCCCCGGGCCCGATCGCTCACACCCCCCGGGGAACGGGATATAACAAGGGGGTCGGAGCGCGCCACCGCCGACAAATAGCGGGGGCGCGCTCCCAGAACAGAATGTGGCCCCCTATAACCGCCAAATCTGCCTCTCCCGCTCACCGTACTAATCGCTTTAAAATCACCCTCCCTGGGACAACCCCCCATCCTCAATACAGCCCCGTCCGATCCCAAACCCTCCCGGCAACGCTCAACCCACGACCCGGACCCAGCCCCAGGCGGGTTGTCCCCCAAACCCCGCCCGGCCAACCCTAACCCCTTTAAGAATCTACTTAAAAATTTAAAACAACCCTCCCTCCCACATTTCCGGCGACCCCACCATCTCTCCGGATCCCAAGATCCGTCCTTGAGAAAGGCCTTGGAAAGGCAAGCGGGCCAACTCTGAGATAGGGGGACGTTTCTCAGGGCCCACAGATGTTGTGAGGAATATGTCAGTTTAGTCTTAGGCTGGATCTTCCCTGACTGCCAACGACCAGGCAAAGGCCGAACCAGGTGGGACCCAAGTCCAGGCCGCAGCAGCTGCAACCCACCGACAGCTGGCATCTGGCCTCGCGGGGGACCCAGCGGCGGCGATGATGGTCTCAGCGGCCCCAGCGGTAGTGGCGGCGGCCTCAGAGGCCCCAACGGTGACCTCCTCCGGCCTCCCCACAGCCTCTTCCATGCCGGCAACGGCCTCAGCGACAGCAGCGGCGGGGGCAGCAGCGACGGCCCCAACGGCAGCGGCAGCGGCGGCGGTCTCAGCAACGGCCCCCTCCGGCCTCTCCATGGCCTCCTCCGCACCTGCAACAGCGGAGGGGGGGGCCCCGGCCCCGGCCTCGGCAACGGCCCCAGCGGCTCCCGCAGCAGGCCCCGCAGCGGCGACGACGGCCCCCGACAACGACGGCAGCCATCACCAGCAGCGGCAGCCCCAGCAGAAGCAGCAACGACAGCCACCGGCGATAACCCCAGCGGTCGCAACGGCAGCCCCGGTCCTGGCTGCAGCGCCGACGGCAACAGTAGTCCCAGCGGCGGCAGCAGCGGCCTCGCCGGCGGTCCCGACCCCGGCGGCAGCAGCGGCCTCGCCGGCGGCCCCGGCGGCAGCAACGGCCTCGCCGGCGGCCCCGGCGGCAGCAGCGGCCTCGCCGGCGGTCCCGGTCCCGGCGGCAGCAGCGGCCTCGCCGGCGGCCCCGGCGGCAGCAACGGCCTCGCCGGCGGCCTCGGCGGCAGCAGCGGCCTCGCCGGCAGCCCCGGCGGCAGCAACGGCCTCGCCGGCGGCCCCGGCGGCAGCAGCGGCCTCTCCGGCGGCAACAGCGGCCTCGCCGGCGGCCCCAGCGGCAGCAGCGGCCCCGTCGGCGGCTCTGGCGGCAGCAGCCCGAACGGCCTCAGCGGCGGCAACCGCAACCCCGGCGGCCGTCCAGCGGCTCCACAGCGGCTCCACAGCCTCCTCCGCACCCCCACGGCCTCCTCGGGGACGCCCACCCCCCCCCCCGGGTCCTTTCGCCACCCCTGCCACGGGTGAGGACCCGGGGGGAGGGGGACTCACCCCGAATCTCGGCCGCGGCAGCGGAGCCCGTCAGCCCGACATCCTCCGGTCGCCATTTTCCTCCATAATTCAGAAAACCCCCAAACTACCCCCTGCAAATGGCAACTGTGCACTTCATAGGGGTCAGACTAGGGGGGGTATCCCTTGTACTGGATTTCTTTTGATGAATCCCTTCGATCCTAGTGAACTATAGAGAACAAATAATATGCAATTGTAGGAGAAGGATACGCAGAGCCTGATGGAGTCTAGAGAGGTATCAGCTTAGAATTGTTATGTTCCCACAAGTGGTCTAAGTCCAAACTCCCTTGAATTTTTGTTGACTAGATTCTTGAGTATAGGGCATAAGCAATAAATCAGGTTAACTAGAACTTAAGGTGAGATCAGGGGTGGGTTTCTACCAGTTCACACCTATTCGCTAGAATCGATTGTTAACATTCTAAGCAGTTCGGAGAACCGGTTGTTAGAAGAAATTACTGGCCTAATCCTGTAAGGAAGGCAGGAAGGAAACATTCTGATGTTGCTTACAGAAACTGCCTCTCTGTTAACCTTATTACATTCTTGGCAGGACCAGACTTCCTGTCTCAAGAATGTGTCTGGAGTTTTTTTTCCCCATCTTTGCTGGTACTTTGCTTGTGTGGAATGGCCATTCAAACTTACAATGCTACTGAAAAAAGTGACTTATGACATTTTTCACACTTACGACTGTTGCAGCATCCCCACAGTCATGAGAGACCAGGCGAGGAGATGAATGCCTCGATATGAGTGATATTGAGTTGGCCACTCCCAGCCAATAACATGACCATCAAGCCATGTCCACCCAGTCACATGACCACCAAACCACGCCCACCAACTAAGCCACGCCCATAGAACCGGTTGTTAAAAATTTAAATCCCACCCCTGGGTGAGATCCTATCTCTTTGCATTCTTCACAGGTGTGGTCTTTTCTAAATAGAGAATTCTACACTGGGAGTATTGCTTTCAAAGTAGGACAGTGATGTAGAGAAGCCTTCTAAATTATATTAAAGGCAGGGCGGGGGCATTGTTATATGATAGAACTCAGGAATGGGAGTAATCATGACTAATTAAACACACCGGTTGCTTTAATAATGTGTTGCAATAGTTGGGGAAGAAAGAAAGAAAAATACAGCCAGAAGCTCTCCGAAACCAATTCTACATGTTCATTTGCAATTCCAAATGGACTTCAAAGCCAAAGCAGGAGGGAGATACAGAGGAAGGCAAAGTCATTCCAAGCAGCTGTAATTTAAATTACCATAGTTTGAAACCTGGCTCCAGGGACAAGGAAGCCGTGCAGCTTGAAATTGCACACTCCCATTTATTATTAATTCCCATTCTCCATAATGATAATGGGGGTAAAGGTATTGCAAGGCCAGGACAGATCTAATCTGCAAGTAGAACTAGGCAGAGTCTAATCACCTAGGGAATAGGCCCACAAATGGGGTGCAATTCTTTGGGAGGCACATTTGGAATTTACTTTGGGTGGGTAAAGAAACCTCCTTCAATTGCCCTTCCCCAGAGGTGTTTGTAAGGTGTGCCCCAAAAGTCAAGAGAGCACCTGCAATTTTATCATCAAAGTTTTGCCCACATTTCCTATGAAAAAACAAATAATCTGAGTTTAGGATTTGTGCTTTCCATTTCATGGCTTGGGGAGCATGATATGGAATTGGGAGGCATCACCATTTACCCCTTATCATGGTTGGATCACTTTCTATTAACTCTAGAGCTTTCTGCCACCACCTCTTGGGAGAAAGATCCTATTCAACTACTTTACCTTAGTTGGTCTCATGGGTTAGGGTTGATCTGTTGGGTTTCATTGTTGTCTGAAATCTTGTTGCTGCCTGGAATAAGAAGAGGTGGACAAGACCTTGGACTGAGTTGCCCCTGTGTGGCTTTTACCTCCCTCTGTTGGTCCTGAAGAGCTCCCTAGTTTTCTAAGGAGCTTTTGAAATTGAAAAGGTAGCAGAGATATCTATAGCACTTCTAGGACAAGACAAGGAGTGAATCTGATCAAACACGGATCAGATCCTTTCTTAAGGACCTTGTGGTGATAAGAATGATGAAGCAGTTATTTTTTCTGCTCTTATTGCATTGCACATAAATGTCCAGTGGTCTTGTTTAGAGTAACTTGGTTTTTCTTGGGAAGGGAGAACTGGTGGGTTATCTAAAGGCTGCTGTGTGAAAACACTCTATGCTCCAGGTAAAATTACTCAGATTTGCCTTGAGTTAGACTCTCATTGTTCAGGTCCCCTGGAGATTACTAGGCCAATTGAGGACTTACAGTTATCTAGGATAAGTTTGAACCTGTTAGACCCAAGAAAATGGATCACATTCTCAATGGACCAATGGCCATCTGGGTATTAGATTGATGTTCCTTCCTTGAGAGAAAGTAGTAGTATCTCCATCTCTTAAGAAGGCTATGTCCCCTTCTCAAGAAGCCTTCTCTTAGTCTAACAATACCTGATCTATGTCAGAGTATATTCATGAATTGAAATAGAGCATGGTAACAAGGGCAGCCAATGAATAGGCATAGCAACTACGTCAGCCAATGAGAACTGTTTGTAAATTGAAACTAGAAGTAGCCTAGGAAACTGAAACTAGAAGTAGTTTAGGTATGGCAGCTATGTTAAGCTCCGCAGCTCTGAAGCTATGTTGAACTCTGAGTCTGTCTATTGAAAATGGAACTGCTTCTCTCCTCTGCTGTGTATAATGCTTGCTACTGAAGTTACTTGCAACTTGTTTCTCTCTGAGTTTTCTCCATGTTGGAGAAATCTACAACTGGTTTGTAAAATCTACTTATTATGTTTATAAAGATGTTAAATGAAGCATCTGCCATCTGTGTTTATTTTTCTGGTGCTGATTTAACGCTGCAAAACTCTGAATAATCTACTTTCTTTGCAATCTTACTTAACATTTACCTGATGCTGGTTGGTTGGATCATCAGTATGGAATCAAATACCATCAATATGTTGATTATATCCAGTTACACTTTTCCAAAGTAGACTGACTAAGTCACGAGCCTTTCCCAGTATATGAAGAAACTAAATGTTTGGATAGAGAAAGAGAGATTTTGGCTCAGCTCTAATAAGGTCAAGTTGCTGCAGGGTTTAGGCTGCCAAATCTGGAACTCTTCTCCCATTGGTCCTTCAAAAGGTCACGTTCTCCCAGACAGAACTGATGTCCAGTTTGGACTCTTAGTTCATTTTGCACAAGCAGGTGGTAGTCATGATCAGGAACCCTTTGGTATAAGTCCATGTTATGCACCAATTGGACCCACTCTGAATTGGGAGACCTATCTACAGTCACTCATGTTCTACTCAACTCCTGCATAGACTACTGAAATTCTCTGTATGGGGCAGGCCTTGAAAGCTTCCAGAACTGGCCATTGGTTCACAGTGTTGCAGCACAAATACAGGTAGTCTTCAACTTACAACAGCTCATTTAGCAACCATTCAAAGTTACAATGGCACTGAAAAAAGTGACCTATGACCATTTTTCACATTTACGACTGTTGCAGCATCCCCACAGTCATGAGAGGCCAGGCGAGGAGATGTGTGCCTCGATGTGAGTGATATTGACTTGGCCACGCCCAGCCAATAACATGACCACCAAGCCACGTCCACCCAGTCACATGCCCACCAACTAAGCCACACCCACAGAACCGGTTGTTAAAAAATTTGAATCTCACCTCTGCTTGGAGCCACAAGGAAAGAGAGGCACCACAGTTTCCCCTCTTAGCTCTCATGTCCTTGAGGGCTAGTTTGGTGTAGTGGTGAAGGCACCAGGCTAGAAACTGAGAGACAATGAATTGTAATATCATTTTAGGCATGAAGCCAGATGGATGATCTTGGGCCAGTCACTTTCCTTCAGCCCTAGGAAGGAGGCAATGGCGAATCATTCTGAAAAACCTCGCCAAAGAGTGATGGCTAACCTTTTTTCCATGTCACGTGCCGAAATGATGCAATGCACGTGAGACCCCCCTCCCCCTCCCACCCCCTGTGCATGCAACCCCCTGCACATGCACCGTACACCTCTCCCCATGCATGTGCGACCCCCCGCATGCGCCCCACAGCCAGAAGATACCTGACAATCAGTTGGCTAGTGGGGACGCATACGCATACGCAGTGGCGCTCTTTCAGGTGACCTTTCATGTGCCGGCAGAAATGGCTCTGTATGCCACTTCCAGCATGCATGCCATAGGTTTGCTATCACGGGTCTAGGCAGTCTCCAAAAATCAGATACCATTGAATGGAAGAAGAAACAAAACAAAAGCCTGCATCATGCTTGTAATTATTTCACTGCCACACTCGACTTTAGTAAATGTTTTTGCAATGCTCATTATCTGCAATGTTCCATTTTAATCTGCATTGTTAAAAAACCTAAACAAACCACCTTTTCTTTGCCAAGGTAAGCAACTAAACTTTAAATATTTGGTGTCAACTATCACATTTGTTTTTCTCTCATAGAAGGAGAGTGTTAGACTCATAGCAAATCTGGAATGAATACTTCCCTGCATATTTTCCAGTTATTTTTATATATGCCAAGACAATTACACATTTTTAAAGAAAGCATTTAGCATGAAATACCCCCTCCACTAAATTACTTTAATAAAAGCTGAACATCCACAGGATACCATTAGAATATTTGTGCAAAGGATCTGTTTTTTCCATCCCCCTCACTTTGAAACTGTAGCCTTAATTCAAAGATTTTCATCATGTGAAAATGTGATAAATGAGGGATACAAAAAGATTAAAGGAGAAAGCCATAGGAATAATAATGTAGTTACTGAGCCAGAATAAGGGAGGGAGGGAGGTGAAGGGTGAAATACATGAGATCCTTCCTTCCTTCCTTCCTTCCTTCCTTCCTTCCTTCCTTCCTTCCTTCCTTCCTTCCTTCCTTCCTTCCTTCCTTCCTTCCTTCCTTCCTTCTTTCCTTCCTTCCTTCTTTCCTTCCCTCCCTCTCCCTCTCACATACACAGTTATATGGATGCCCTTTTAACACAGGTCCTCAGGTGACAAACAGATAATAATAAAATTCATAATCCGTAGCAGGGGTCGCCAACTTGTTGGACCTCAGGGACCACCAAACTCATAATTTTAAATCCCGTGGACCAGAGACCTTGGGAAAATCCCCCAAAAAGTCTGCAGGAAAATTCCCTACCCCATTTTCCTACCGATCGATCATTCTTTATTTCGGATCGCAGCTCCAGCTCCATTCTCAGGGGAAGAGAGAGTGAGAGAGACTTTTGGCTTCATGCAAAGAAAGTAGCAAGGAAAGCAGCAGAAGCAGCAGAATCTTTTCCTCCCCCAAACTCTGTCAGAAATGAGTCTTTTGAGCACTGTTTGCGCTGGCTCAGCCTCTTG
>JAGDQI010000406.1:0-33149 GCA_023653725.1 Bungarus multicinctus | reverse complement strand
GAATGGAGCCCCATTGTCTTACACTATGTGTCAGGAAGACAATGGTATCAAGAATTTGCAGCCTGGGCCTAGCTACTGCTCAAAAGTCATGGTTGGCATTACGGCAAGCTCTAACCACTTTGAAAAAGGATGTCAACCACCACTAAAATGTTCGCCTAGGAAAAAGGGCCAGCCAAATCAATATGAGTCTGGACCATGGGAACTCTGAATCTTCCCATCATCTGGGATAGCTGTGAATGGGGCTAGTCTGGTGACCCCTCGCATGGCTGGCACGTATTTACCCACTGGTAATCTGGTCATCCTTGCAGCCACCACAACATACTGCGAGCTAATGCTTTCATCCTTACGTCCCGGATGACCCGTATCCTGAAGTCCTTTTGGCTGGAATGTGTACTGGGGGGATAACGACCTGTTTCCATCAGACAGCCTTGAAGGAAACAGTCTTGCTGACGATATTAAAGGCAGATTCAGGTGAAAAAAGGGTTTTTAATGCCACCCCCGTCCCATCCGTCCAATGACTGGGATATTATCTTGTCCTTGGCAAGTGTGCAGAGATGTCAGAAGAATGATGGGTAGTTTTGATGTCTTCATCAGGAACACAGCATTGGTTGGTGCAAGGATCCCTCCCCCGGAAGTAGCGAAGCACCGACTGAAAGCATCTGCATGACTGAGGTGTTTGCCTGCTCAATGTGTCAGCGTATAAAAATATGCAGCCAGAAATAATGTCCAATTGGTCATTCTTGGAGACAAAATCTGAGTGTTTCTCTGTTGCCAGATAGAAGTCCAAGAGGGTTTTATGGTCTGTAATTAGCTCGAAATGATGATCATAGAGGAATTCATGAAACTTTTTGACTGATGCTACTGCAGCTAAAGCCTCCTTGTCAATTTGACTATAGTTGTATTCTGCTAGAGAGAACATTCTGGAGAAAAAGGCAATTGGTGCCTCAGAACCATTGGCAGTCTGTGACTTAATACGACTCCTATGCCAAAAGGTGAAGAGTCTGAAACTAAGACTAAAGGCAAATTTTTGTGAATTGAATTAGGACAGCATCGGATGTAAGCAATGATTTGACTTCTTTGAAAGCATAGGCTTCCTTAGGTCCCCAATGCCAAGAGGCATGTTGTCCAAAAGTCTATGCAGTAGTTCTGCTATGGAAGTCTTATGGGGCAAAAAGGAGGCATAAAATTAAGTAGTCCCAGGAAAGACTGAAGTTCAGTCTTGTTTGATGGTATGAGTGCATTGTGGATTGCCCATACTTTGGATTCTATTGGGTGAATGCCAGAGACATCAACTTTGTAGCCCAGAAATTGTACTTGTGGTGTGGCAATAGTGCACTTTTCCTTCTTCAATTTGAGGCCTGCTTTTCTGAAACACTTGAGAACACCTCAAACTCTTTGTATCAGTTTAGGTTTGTCAGAGGCAGAAATTAATATGTCATTGAAATAAAGTATTACACCAGGTAACCCTTGTAGTAACCTCTCCATTAATGACTGAAAAATTCCTGGAGCCACACTGACCCCGAACTGGAGACGCTTACATCTGAAAGCGCCCCTGTGAGTTACAATAGTCTGTAGTTCAGCAGCTGTGTCATCAACAGGGAGCTGTTGATATGCTTGAGACATATCTAATTTTGCAAAAATGGTCCCTGGTTCGAAAGAATGCAGCAGGTGCTGAATGACTGGGATTGGATATGAGCTGATATGCAAATATTTTGTTTATCAAACATTTATAGTCTGTGCAAATCCTTAAGCTGCCATCTTTTTAAAGGGGCGTGACTATAGGTGTTTCCCATTTCGCAAAAATCCACAGGCTCTAATATTTCCTGATTAATTAGCTTATCCAGTTCCTTGTCCAGCTTAAGGCAGATTGCAAAGGCACTCTGCGAGGCTTCAGATGGATTGGAACTGCTAGGGGGGTCCAAATTGAAGGATAATGGGGCTCCCACATAACACCTAAGGCCCTCGCTGAATACATCAGCATAGTCATTAAATAAGGCATCCCACTCCAAGTTGGCAATACAGTGAATTTCTCCTATATGAAAGCCAAGGGCAGGGAATCAGTCTAACCCTAGTAGACTTGGGAGGGCACCATCCACAACAACTAAAGGCAAGTGACTCTTAAAATTTTGAAAATGAATGAAAAACTTGCCTTTTCCGATGACTGGGATGGTTCTGCCTTGGTAGTCGCGTAGAGTTAGATTGCAGTCTTGAAGCCTCTTCTTTGCCATACAAGGAAGGATTCGCTTCAAGGTGCCCCACGAGATGCTGAAGAGCACTGAGCCAGTGTCTACCTCCATCTTACAAGGTTTTCCTTCTAAAGAAACAATGACACTTATTTTGTTAGAGTCTTTGTCTAGTGATTTAGCTTGGTAGCAAGTGAAGCAATCTTCAATTTGTTTTTGAAAATGCTGATTTGTCTGAGGAATTGGTTGCTGTGGCTGTGTAAAAGTCTTTCCTGCCTGACAGATCGTGGCTAAATGACCCTTCCTTTGACATTTTAGACAAATGGCATTTCTGAACTTGCAGAATGCCATGAGGTGATTCCCCCCACAGCTCAGGCAGATGGGCTGAGACCATGGAGCTGATTGGGAGCAGATCTGTTTCCCCTCTGAATGGCTTTGGGCTGCCTGAGGCAATTTACGTCACTGGTTTCATCTGAAATTTCCTCTGGTGAGACTTCATCGTAATGAACGGCTGAGCTATTCCGACTGACAGGGTTTCCTTGAATCTCTGCCGCTGAGAGCGCTGATAGCTCAGCGGCTTGACATTCCTCTATAGCTATCTTAAGGGTCAAATCACCTTTAGCAAAAAGGCGTCTCTGTAACCTTAGGTTCCTGACCCCACAGATTAATTGGTCCAATAACATGTCCTCGAGGTAGTCCCTAAACCCGCAGTTTAAGGCAGCTGTCTGTAAGGCTGCCATATACCCGCTAATAGTCTCTACTTCAGCCTGGGTTCGTCTTCTAAAAGCATGATGCCTGGCAATGCGAGAGGGCTAATGGTTACACAGGATTTCCTGCAATTCCTCCCAGGCTATAGATTTTACTGATCGCAGTCCAGCAATGCGATAGCAATGTCAAACACCGTTGCTCTGCAAAATCTTAAAAAGTACGCTTTTTTCCTGTAGGTAGAAATTTAGTGAGGTCGATGGCGTCTAGAAAACAGTCAAAATGATTTATGTAAGACTCCCATGTCTCCGCTGTCGGTCTGAAAGGCAGGAACGCTGGGGTTGAAGTCATCTTATCTTCAGGCAGTGCCGAGCACTCGCGAATAGTGACAATCAGTTCTTATAGTGACTTTCAGTTCAGTAGTGGCTTCAGCTCTTATAATGACTTTCAGCTCAGTAATCGTGCTCGGTTGCCTCTTAAGCATATCCCATCCTCGTCGCCAGAATTATATAAGCAGGTGGAATAACTGAGGCAACAGGGAGCAACGTTTACTGTAACTTTATTTAACAATAAAAGGTTGCCACAGCTGCCGTGAGCTAACAGTGCAGCCAGCTGATGGGCAACAGCTGATGCCATTTGACAGCTCACCGTTTTATGTCAAACGGTGTCAGCCAATAGGAGTGGTCTGCGTTCCTGCTGGATGCGTGGACCGGAGTGAGAACTTCAGCTCAGTCTGTTAGGATGCAATACAAGTAATAGTTCCTGTCCAATCAGAATTCATAAAAATTGTTTCAGCCACCTTTAACAAAACAGCCCAGAGCTACAGATTACTTGAAATAGTAAAATAAAACTACTTTACTCCATCAAAGTTTTTAAAAAAGGCATTCCAGGCTTTTTTATTTCAGCTTTCCTCCAGCAATTCTTTTCCTTGTCATTTAATAATAAAGAAGTATCAAAAATGGCACAAATCTTCAAAAAGGAGCAACCAGCTGTAACTAAAAAGAGGCTCTTTTAGTTAGTGAAGATAAATGATTAAGAAGGGAAAGTCATGAAAATAAATTCCAAAATGGTAGCTTTTTTCAATGAATGGTTGCAGCCCTATCCCCTAGAGCTGAATGTTTATCCAAAGTATAGCTCCTGAGGCTTCCTGAAGATCGTTGCTGTATGGAGGATCTTGTGGAGTGATTCTAGGATTCTCCATAACCCAGGGGAGTAATATAAACTAAAGGAATATCTATTCCTTCTGTTAGTAAGCTGAAAAAAAGCTAAGTCTCCTTGGCATTGTGATAAGATGGCCATCTTCATAGGATTTTTTTCTGCCCTTCTACCTATGCTTTCTCCTTTTCCCCTTTTTCCTCTACTAGTTTCCCATTATTTTTTTTATTTTTTTTTGTATTTTATATTTTGATAAACATTAAATACATTAAATGTTAAACTTTAGATATATTAAAAAAATTAAATCAGGAAAATGCCAAGGTAGGAGTGGACAGAGGGAGGAAAAAAGGGTAGATTTATGCTTTAATCTAAACACTCTGAAATATTTAATTATTTTAGAGAATAATGTTCAAATAATATATTTTGGTTTCTTAAGTTTCAGTGCTCTTTGCTATTTCTTTCTTCAAAGAACAGAAAAGATAAAGATGTTATAGTCATAGTTTATTTCTTTTTTCTAAATGCAATCTATGTAGCATAGTCACCACTTCTGAGTGAATTATCTATAATTTTGATTTAAACAACACAGCCAAAAAACGAATGAAAGTAGATGCAAGCATTTTATATAGACTCATCAGTACCTACATTACAATTATAATTTTGATGTCTACAAAATAAAACAGCACATAAATAGATTTTAAATTTATTTTATGTTATGATAACTTCCCAACTTTTGTAGATGGAAATATTGAACTTTTGAACATTATAATGGCATTGTTGTCTTTTTATCTCCAGATTACCAAAATCAAGAAAATATTGGATGTTTGTGATTCCTGGGAAGATAATTTTTGAACAGAAGTTATGGTTACATACCATCTATCACTTTAGCTTTGCAAACTTATTACCGCAGAAAAGATATATCTAGGTTTTCTAGAAGCTATCAACTTTGCACTACTTTACTGTGACCTGTCTTTATTCATAGAATCACCTAAGAAATTATTTTATTGCCAGATATGGCCAGTTCCTAGACTCCACTTACTTGCCGTCCCACTTTTTAGTAGCTTCCAGGGCACCTTTATTTGTGCCACCAGAATTTATAAGGAATCAATTAATTTCCATCATTTTAAGACTATTTTAAATTCTTATCTTTAGAATATTGTAGGCTTAATGGATAACTTTTAATTGAATTTCCTTGTAATGTTTAATATTTAAAAACCTGATAAAATATATTTCTTACGTTACTTTGTTCATTATGGCATTCAATACTGTAAGGTATAGCAGAAAAGGAAGCATACTTCCACTGGCATTTGCCCACTCTTATAGAAATATGTATGATTGTGACATCTTCTTGCTTTGCTGAATGGCTCCTGATCATTTCTAAATGTCTGATTCTTCATAATAAATATTTCTAGCAGCAAATTGGAGTGTATTCTTTTGCATTGCTTGGATTGGTCTGCACGGCCTCTATAGATGACTTTCACAAATGGATTATTTGATTCATGTTTGATACTGGTAGTTGATCACTGTCTTTTTACATTTTAAATTAATCTGGAAAATGAATTCATTTTTCAAATTGTTAAACTGATTTGGAAGTACATGTTTCTATTTAACTATTTGATCTGAACCATCATTCTGATTTGTAAAGTCAATTCAGTTGGGGGAATCTGATCAAATTGCTTGTGAAACTAATTTCCAAATTGTAGCTCCTGCAGTTTTACAGCATAATGTCAAATGAAGGATAAATGTAAAAGAGACACTATTGAGTCTTCATCTGCTTGAAACACAACATGAACTCAAGTTATTGCAAGCCCGGCTGAACTGGGTGAAGTTCCATTCAAAATCCAAGAAAGAAAACCTTAGACTCCATTATTTTACAGAAAAGAACTTTTACTGAATGATATAGTAGCATCAGAGGAATACAAGTTCTGAGGTAATAGGCGCGAAAATCACATGTAGAAAGTTATGCCAATGTTCCCACCCCAACAGTTCAAATTGGTCATCCAATCTGAGATGTGCATAATGTCGTGGGGGGCATTTCAGACATTTGGCTCGCCATGGCAGTTGACCTTGGCCTGGATTAGATAAGAAGCTGAAACTGCGCAGTAAGCAAATAAGCATGGTCAAGAAAGTTTTCCCAAGTTTTACAGTTCACCCTCTCAAGCCTCCAGCACACTTCTTCCCCCCCACATAGCCTAATTAATCCTCCCCCCCCTTTCTATGGCAGCCAGAAAGACAAGCAGAAGAAGGATTCTTGAAGGCTGACATGCACACTAAAGAGGTTAACTTTCTCATAGACTGATGGATTTGCCCTGTCTTTTTCAATGGCAGAATCCTCCAGTGCATAATACATATGCAAGATCAACTTATGGCACTTAAGCAATTGACAAACCAAAATAAATAAAAATAAAAAATATAGTTGTAAATATAATAGTGCAGAACATAACAGAAAATAAAATAAAACCTAGCTCAAAAACAGAAACTGTGAGAGAGACCTTGGAGTCTTAAATGGATGATCAATTAAATATGAACCAGGAGTGTGTAGCTAGAGCGAAAGAAATTGACTACAGTCCTTGCTTGTATAAGCAGACATAGAATCAAAATCACATGAAGTATTTGTACCATTTTATAAAACTTTAGTAAGACCACACCTGGAATACTGCATCCAGTTTTGGTCACCACATTACAAAAAAGATATTGAGACTTTGGAAAAGTACAGCGAAGAGCAATTAAGATGATTAAAGTTGGAGACTAAAACATATAAAAAATGGTTGCAGAATTGGTTATGGCTAGTTTAGATAAGAGGACTAGGGATGACATGATAGCAATATTCCAGTATTTGAGGGGCTTCTACAAACAAAAGGGAGTCAATTTATTTTCCAAAGCACCAGAAGGCGAAGTAAGAAACAATGGATGGAAACTAATTCAGGCAAAAAGCAACCTGGAATTAAGGAGAAACTCCTTAGCAGTGAGAACAATTAATCAGTGGAACAGTTTGCCTTCAGAAGTTGTGGGTGCATCATCATTGGAAATTTTTAAGAAGAGATTGGACAGCCATTTATCTCAAATGGTATAGGGTCTCCTGCTTGAGCAAGGGATTGGACTCGACCTCCAAGGTCCCTTCTAGGTCTATTCTGATTGATTGTAGGGGATTTAATCATTTCTCAACTATGCTGCAACATTTTGCGTTACACTTATCTTACAGATCTTAGGCTAAACTATGGAAAGATACTTCAACATATGTGGAGAGGTACCACTTTAGGGGTTTATGCACAGCTTACTACCATGATACCAATAAATGAGAATATTTGTAGCTCAGGGTTGAAAGGAGGTGCTCTCTGAGATTCTTTTTTTTTTGCAGATATTTATTTCAAACTAAGTAACATCATCAGCCCTAGACATCATCAGGATTAGCACTGACAATGTTACCTAGATAATGAAATGTCTGCAAGAAAACAACCAAGCTCAGAGAGCATTTGAGAGGAAATGATGTTGTTGTAAGAAATAAATAAATAAAGCATTTATTCTGTTCTTGGTGATTATGCAGATATCAGAAATAGACGCCCACTGAGATGGCTTATGGAGTATACAAAACCTTTTGATAGGATAAATTAGAAAAAAATATCAACATCTAGATAAAAAACATTATTAACCAACTTTGTTGAAACAACTGTTTTACAGTGGCTTGAACTTCTTTTGTAACTCCCAAATATTGTTTAAAACCAGGTGTGTAGGAGGAAGTGAAAACCACGGTTTTCAGTTATTACAGGTATTGCAAATATTACTGCATTATTTCTAAAGTAAATATATAGAGCATAAGGCTTGTGAAAGGACAATTACATTGTGAAAACTGGTGGTCAACTTATATTTGAAACTGTTGCAGGAGTTTTTAGCCATATAAGGCAAAGAGTATGACACATGACAGATTCAGGATTGTGAGTTTTGTGGTTTGGGAGTATAAAAGAGTTGGCTGTATTCAACAATATCACAAAGGCTTCGAGGGCAATTTTCCTGTGTCCTTCGAAGCAGAATAAAGAAATATTGCTTCAATCTTTACCGTAGTGAGTTCAGTTTGGTTTCGACACACAATCTTGAAGGACCCAGTGTGGGCTGGTACATCCTTCTCCAGGGATGTCAAGTGCATTTAGAAAGAAAATGGCCACAATCGTAGCATTTTTTTTATTCAGTACTCTTCTTCAATCACTTTTTGCATCAGGTAAGGAAAATAACTAGTGTTTTGATTCGATTCACCTGGGATAGTGGATCATTGATCTTTTCTTGAGGAAACTGATTTTCAGAGAGTATTTATTTAGATAATTTATATAATGTTTGGATATGTTTCCTACTTCTTAATCAATGGAATGAGTGAATGCTTAGCAAGGAGCTTCTTGAATTCTGGTATTGTCTTTTTTTCATTTTAGTACCTCCTCCCTGTGTCTTTCCATTTATTTACCGTGGAAAATCCTACAATTCTTGTACTGAAGATGAAAGCAAGAACCGCCCATGGTGTGCAACAGTTGCAAACTATGATCAACAGAAACAATGGAAGTATTGTGCCACTAAAGGTTTGACATATTTACATTTCTGTGCTACATTACTCAGTAGGGTTAAGAAATATAACAGTAATCCTGAAACAGTCAGGTGATTCCTTTTATAATGTTTCTGCTTTAATCTAGTATAGAATTAAAACAGGCATTGTAGAGCAGTGGTTGCCAACTGGTGGGCTGCAGCCCACAGGTGGGCCATGAGAAAATTTGGGTGGGTCTGAGAGAAATCTCACCCCCAGAGCACCTCCCAAAGCAATTAATCCAGGCTGCACAGAAACACAAGGCTGAGCAGTCCACATGGCCCATGGGAACCCTCCCTGCCCATTCACTCCTTACACAGCAAACTTGCCAGCTAAATTGCTATTTTTCCTTTTTCCGATCATCAGCTTTTCTGCTGTGCTGGGAGATTTTGATTAGCTAGGAAGCAGGAAATGGTTGGATTTCTTGCTTTCTAGTTAGTCTTTAGATCTTCGGCTCTGCTTTTAAGCACAGCCAAATCTCACTTAGAACTTAAGGTTCTATTATTTAGTGCAGACTCACGGCAAACAAATTTTATGTGACAGACTCAGGTAGCTGATGGCAGATAGATAGATCACTGAATGATTCTGTGAGCAACTCAATCTGCCTACCTGCTTTGCCTGATTTTGGGTAAAAGTTGCTCTTTTTTAATAAAAAAATCAATATTTATATCAATATTTATAATATTTGCATACTAGCCATGTCCAGCCAGTCACATCACCACCAAGCCACACCCACAAATTAGGCCACACCCACAGAACCAGTTAGTGGTCCCTGGGATTTAAAATTATGAGTTTGGTGATCCCTGAGGTCCAAAAGTTTGGCGACCCCTATTGTAGAGTGTTTGTCTGAACTTTAGTAAGCTTAAGCTAGCTTCACCACAACAATGTAACTGCCCATCAATGTGCAGCTTAATTATACAAGACTAAAAAGATGTAGTTTGGATGACAAGTCATTTAATCTCTCTCCCAGAAGAGAGTTCTGTGTCGTCTCAAAGTATATACTTGACATTGGTCGCCTGCAATACTGCATTGTAACCCTATGCCACCATGACTCATTAGATGTATGACTCTTCAAATATACACATGATAAAGGGGCTCAATAATATGGAAGTAAAATCTGAAATAATATGGTATGGAACAATGCTAAAATTATGTATGTATGTATGTATGTAGGGTAGTTAGGTTTCTTTGGTATTTTCCCATGTAATATTTGTGCTTTTATAATAATAACAAATATAATATATTATATAAATATATATTAAATAAATATAATATAATAAAAGCACAAATATTACGTGGGAAGAAATCTAAATACCATACATATAAATACCCACGAAAACATAAGAAAACAAATACACACACACACACACACACAATTTTATATAATATATATAATTTTTTATTGCTTTGTCTTTTGCTTAGAATATGGTGGTAATTCTGGTGGAAAACAATGTGCATTCCCTTTTACATACAAGAAACAAACGTATTATACGTGCACAAATGAAAATGCAGAAATAGGAAGATTCTGGTGTGCAACAACTGGGAGTTATGACAAGGAGAAACAATGGAGCTACTGTGCTGATACTAGTAAGATAACTGTGTGATGTTAGCTTATTTGGTGTAATAGGCATAACTAGGTTACTTGTACACAAAGGAAAGTAAAGAGACTTTTTAATTGATAAAAAATGGATAAATAAAGTTGAGAATGGTGCAGAAATGAATAAATTTTTGAGGAACGGAGAAACGATACTGTGTAGTTTAGAGGCAGGGCATTTAACCAACATCCTTAAATTCAGTCCCTTACATCTTGAGAAATAGATTAATAAAGGTCATGGGAACTGATAATGTTCAATATAAAACACTGGTTTATTTAGGGTGGGCAATTAATTTTACCAAAGGGCCACATGAGGAAATGGGGGTGTTGTGATAGCCCAAATCAATAACTCCTGACTGCACACTACCCATTCACTTGTAAGGCAGTGTTCTGAGGATATGGCAGTGTGTGTCTGAGCTCAGGCCGCCTCATGTGATAACCATGGTTGCCTCTTCAGAGTGCTCCAGGTGAGGGGTGAGCACTATGCAGAAAAATACTTTCTCTCCTTGTCTTTCTGTGGCCGTAAATGGTGATTGCACAGAGCCTAATCTGGGCTTCTCTTCCCAACTCCTGGAGAGCACTTACAGGTAGCGCTCAATTTACACGAGTACATTTAATAACCCTTCAAAGTTACAATGGCACGGAAAAAAGTGACTTATAACCGTTTTTCACAGTAACAAAGTGTGTAGCATCTCTATGATGTGATCAAAATTCAGATGCTTGGCAACTGGTTCACACTACTGTGTCCCAGGTTCATGTGATCATCTTTTGCAATCTTCTGATAAAGTCAATGCCAAAGTCCGATTCACTTAACAACCATGTTACTGACTTAATTGCAGTGATACAGTTAACAACTGTGGCAAGAAAAGGTGTAAAATGGGGCAAAACTCACTTAACAAATTTTTCACTTAATAACATACATTTTGGGTTCAATATTGGTCATAAGTTGAGGACTATGTATATTAACATTTGATTTCTAATTTGCCTCACATACTTTACTCACTTAAAGTAATTTGCCTCATACTTTACTCACTTAAAGTAATTTGCCTCACTTTAGCTGAAGGACAGCTAAAGAGCTGAATGTGATTGGAGGCCATAAAATGCCTAATTCTAGTCTATTATATCAGTATCTCCAATTTGAATAGTCATATGAGATTAAGTGATGTGGTTTACCTTTTCAAGTAGAAAGATTTGTTTTTAGTATAATTTCTGATATACTGCCATTAAGTCAAAAATACTTTAACTCAAATGCTGAACCCAATAATCAGTGACTCTCTTACTCATTTTTTTCATCACTGTTCAGGACTAGCTGCAAATTCACAGGGGCCTTGTGTGTTTCCTTTTATCTACAAGGGGCGATCCTACTCAGCTTGCACAAAAGCTGGGTCTTCTGATGGAAAGCTCTGGTGCTCTTTGAGTAGCAACTATGATAGACAACCAAAATGGACTTACTGTACACCCTCAGGTATGGAAAAAGTTAGATGATAGAAGGAAAGACTTTGGACAATCAAAGGGACAGGGGAGAATCAAATACAAACCTACACTAAGTTGCAAAAACTCTCTGGATCACTTTCCACCAATTACCATTTATCAGTCCAATTTTCCTCTGAAGACTGCCTTAGGGGTAACATTGAAGAACAGAGCATAGAAATATGTCGTATATCTGAAGTAAGACAATACAGGTGTTAATAAGTCATTTTTGCCTTAAAAATTGATTCTTCAGGACTCTAAGAACATATCCATGTTGTTTTCTTGGCAACACATTAGAACTGATTTGCCATTGTTTTCTCTATATATTTTGTTGTTGATATGTTTTCTCTATAACAAAGAGATTTCTTAGTGACCTGCACCCCCACTGATAGCCAGAAATGACTTGCTTAGTTTTTCATGGTTGGTCAAGTACTGCTACCTGTTCTGATTAATACACATCTAATAAGAAGATGTGGTAGAAGTGCATTGAAAAATGCCATTAAGTAAACAATTTTGTTGGACTATTTGAAGCAGAAAGAAGAACCTCAATAGCTGAGAGTTGTAGCTGAGGGTGAAAGCAGAAGGACAACTGTAGGTGAGATAACAGAATGGTGATCCATTAATTCCTATGGAAAGAAAAATTAAAAGAGATGTTACCGTACAGAAAATATTGTGATCAGATAGTATCTTAGTTTGAATTTTTATTACAAGTTTATACATTTTTATTTTCTCAGTTCACCTTTATATAGGGCAGAATTAGTAGGAGTCGCTGGGCAAATAACCAACTGAATTGAAAAAAATATAGTTTTAAATATTTAAAATTAAAATCAATTTGCAACTATTTAAATTGAAAGTACTTGCTGGGCCAATCTGATAGTATATTTAGTAGTGTGGAACTCTGTATCAGGACATAAGGAAGTGCAGTGCTATGGATCCAGAGTTGATAATGTGCTTTGGAAGAAATAAGAAGCTGCAGATTTCTCTGGGATTCTAGGAAAATGCACATCTAAGGTTAAAGAGATGCAGCCATATGCAGTTTGCATGCCTAGGGCTGCTCTAAAACACCTTTTTGGTTTTTAATCTAAGCCATGACCATCCCTATCAGGATTGTGAGCTAACAAATACTCAGCAGCTGTGGAACACTATTGGCCATGAGTTCACCAAAGAAGACAAAATGTTTTCCTCAAGATGTCCTGGTGGTTATTTGGTAATCTTTTAGGACTGTAATCTCCAGCTATCAAGCTATTCCTTTGTTAGAGGAGTTAGGAAGAATGGTGAGAATAACCTTGGAAGATGGGAGAACAGGGCAGTGAGAATGATTGAATAAAAATCAACTTAGTCCGTAGAACAAACAGGATTGTGGCAACTCTCAGAAAGGACCCATCTCAATTTCTTGGAATGTAAAGGTAATAAGGGAAATGAACTTTCAGACTTGCAAGACTCTGCTAATGTAATCTTACATATAGTAGAATTAATCCATCTGGTCATGCTTCCTGACTGGACTACCACATTATCGTGAAAGAAATCAATCAATTTTAGCAGGAAGATACAATATGTATGTAACCATTTAAGCATGTCTATTTTTTAATTGATAAATCCATTTTCAACAGTTATGCATGGCACACACAATGTCTTAAATCCTATTCCACCTTGAATCTTAATCATCCCATTGCTCATCCAATTCTATCTTCTTTTGGAAGTGCTGCTTCATTTCTTCCCCCATTATCTTTCCTTTCCAGAATTACGGCCTTGCAAATTTCCCTTCCGATTCAACAACAAACACTACTTTCGTTGTACAAGAGATGGTGCATCTGATGGCCAATTGTGGTGTGCCACAACTGCAAACTATGACATAGACAGTAAATGGAGGGCATGTGCCACTGAAGGTAGGAGAAACAACAATCTTTCCCTACCTCAAAATCCAGAGACTCTGAATGGCTGCAATGATATTTCAATGGAACAAATGTCCTGTCAGGGGGTAGTTTCCATGGAACATGGGAAATGCAAATTAAGATCTTCAATTACAGATAAAAAAGAAGTTCAGATTAAGGATGGGAAAGCAAGTCAACGTGGGTCAAATGAAATATTTGAAGTAGATGGGTGTGAAAGTAGAAATGAAAAAAATAATAATAGGAAAAATGAATGCACTGGAGTGGAAGAATTAATTCTAGGTGAGGGACAACAATAACATTAGCTGAAATGGAGCAAACAGCAAATATTGTGGATGGTATGGTAGGGTAGCAATAGGATACAGAGCATGGCTTGTGGAATTCTTTCCAACTCTTTTACTGCAGTGGTCACACATTTCTGTGCCTGTATGAATTTAGGAAACAGAAGGTGGGCTATGTTTGATCCAAGCTGGGCCACGTGATGAAGAATAAAGCTTAGACAAAAGCAGCCATCCATATTTCAAGCTTCTCCCATTTGTTTCTACATAGGAATTCCTCCAAGGAGATTTCAATTTTTTTCCTATTGTCAAGTTCTTCCAATCTGCTTTAGAATAGATCTTTCTTTTGCTGGCTTCTCTTGATTTCATTCTGTTCGGTTTTCAGACAACTACCATGATAATGTTCAGAGTCCCCTCTCCTCTGCATAATTATTTTTGAAGACTTTGTGACTCATGTCGCTTTGTGCTTAGACTATTTTAGAATGCTTTACATAAGACTACTGTTGAAAAATATTTGAAAGCTACAACTGACAGAAAATGCTACAGCAGTTTTAGGAATGTTTAGGGTAGCCCGTATAACACTTCTGTTGCAGGAGCTATACTGGTTGCAGTAGATCTGAAAGGAGCCATGAGTAAAACTGGCATTCTATTTTTATACCTCAGGATGTATGAAATTCTAAACAACAGTACAATTATTGGTTACAAATTTCTTATCATCAATACACCACACGTGTAAGTAATGCTGTTCAACTTGTATGTGTGCAAGTAGTGCTGTTCAGGTGTTCTTAGTATGACCTGTATACCCTTAAAACCCTGTTTGCCCACAGCCCAAACTAAGTATCATGTTGCCTTACTTTTCCAGCAACAGGTCTTTTTGCACTTCTCGGCACTTCTCTAACTGCATCTTACACAACTATGTTTTCTTGGTAATGTCTACTTTTTGCCTAATCAAGCATTCAGATTTTGCTTTGTCCTTAGCAAAGCATCTTGCAACTTCCTTTTCAATGTCGGTGCTAGTAGGAAGGTGGGTGGGTGGGATGGGGAAGAGAGAGAGAAAGACACAGACAATTTTGTAAGAAAAGAGGTTAAAGATAAAATTTGGAAAAATGGAGTTTGGAATCCTAGGCCTTCAGTCCTTGATAGGACAAAGAGTAGGATTTCCAGGGAGTTGAAATGTTTGGAATGTTTACTGGATAAGATTAATGTGCATCCCAATATAAAGGCTACTTCTTTTTTATTTTTGTGTTTCCAATATGTACAGAATATGAAGGCAATTCTAAAGGCAAGCCCTGTGTCTTTCCATTCATCTACAATGGGAAAAGATTCAATTCTTGCACCAATCAAAATTCAGAGGATGGAAGATTTTGGTGTTCTGTCACAAGTAACTATGACAATGACCGGCAATGGAGCTACTGTGCTGATACAAGTAAGATAAATCAGAAGTTGCTCTATGAATCAGAAATCAGAATATGGAAATCCCTTAAACTATCTGGGTGCAAATTTTTAGTTAACATACCAAATTTAGGAATAATGTCTACATAACCTAGGAAAATAAATGTGCTAAAATGATTATTATAAACTAAAAGAGAAGAAAAAAGTATCTTTGAATTGGATGGAAGTCAATCTTTATTTATTGATGTCATTATCCTATTTCGTTAGAAATCTAAGGTAGCTCTTAATCAACTTGTATGCCACCTCTAGGCAACTTTAGACATCTTACGTATTAGATTTAAAACCAAAAATTTAATAATATAAAGAATAATTGGTAATATCAATGGCACATCAAAGAAAAACAAAAATAAAGAATCTAGTTACTCATTAAGTAATATAAATCCAATACTACAGTGTAGGTTATGAAACACTCTGTCCTAAGTGCAGTTGGAAGAGCCAGGTCCTTAAAGATGTATGAACATGCTGCAGATTCAAGGGCATATAGCATTCAGAAAGAATGCTATTTCAGAGAGTGGGTTCAGCTACAGGGGAGGGCCATCTCATTGTCTAGGTCCTGCAAGATGACACTGTTCTACATCTGGGATTTGGAGATCACCAATGTTACCAAATTTTAATGATTGGACAGAAGTTGCAAGAGAAGGGTGTGATCCTGTAGGTTTCCAGGCTATAAGCCATTTGATAAAACCTATTATGTCTTAAAAAGAAGAAATACTGCTTCCTTTTTATTTAGAAAATAGCTAAACTGTATCTATGTATATTACAGAACTGACCTTCTGCCATTCTTTCTAGGACTGTAGACCAGGAAGTCCTGTTCAACATGTGATTCCTCAGGTAGGACAAAATTGGAAAAGGGACAAGAAAATGCTTGAGATACTAAAGTTAAGTGGGGAAAAGATCTGGCCATGGACGTCTTTTTAGCACAGTAGAAAATAATGACATAACAACCTCAATTGTCTACTTTTACAAATAACACATACTGGCCATTTCTATAATAACAAACCTATCTAATCAGCAAAACCAAAATCAAAGATTCCTTTTTTTCCATCACAAGCACAAAATCCCGAAGCAGTTTCCAAATAGAAGCAAAATTAAATATGTTCTTTATTATGAATGACAGAATCAATTTAATCATTATCCTTTTTTTTTGCTGTGGAAAATAATATATGTTTCTATTTACACTTATTAATCATTATGGACTATCATAATTGCTATTAACATAATTTGTTACACTCTCTCAGATTCTTTAATCTTGAAGGGGAAAACTTTTCTAAAAAATCATTTTAAAACTCTAAACTTTTCTTTGAAAATATTTCTAAAATCATTGCATTCTAAATTCTAATACATCTTTTTTATTTTCTTTTAAAATTAATATATTCAGATTAATTTTCAATAATATTTTACAATCTTTAGAAATAACTCAAGTGTTGTATATGAAAAAAATTCAAACTTACTTTTATAAGCAGAAAATTACATTCAAGGTTTCCTTCAAATACATATATATAGAAATCCTCTCTAACTCCAATTAACTCATTCACTCTCTCCAGATTATTTTGACAGAATAAATCTTCTCTGGAATGTCTATGACAGGGGCATCCTGGGGTACTTAGATCTGGCCCTTGGGGCCATCCTGGAAACAGCAAAGGATTGGCCCACAGAGTGCCTTTGCCAATGAAAGCTCCGTTTTCATTGGCAGAGGATTGCAGAAAATAGTCACAGCCAAAAACAGAGCTTGAGAGCTGTTTTCTCTGGCAAAGCACTCCTTGGGCCATCACAGGCACTCCTTGGGCCACCACAGGCATTCCTGACACAAGAGACATCGAGCTGGCCATATTCACCCTGGCCATACCCACCCTGGTACCCCTGAGGTGAAACACAAGTCTGATGCGGCCCTTAATAGAATCGAGTTTGACACCCCTGGTCTATGAAGTCTCTTGTCTCAAAAAATTCTCAACTTTCTTAGTATCTATGAATTAAAAACCTCAAACTTGTCCTCTTGAGAATTGTAGATTTGCTTAGAGCCCTTCTTTCAGTTGCAATGGGAGGTTGTATTTTAAACCATCATCATATAAAGATTGATGTCAGATTTATACTCCAAAATTACAGTTAAGTCCTTTGTCAGATATTTGTAAAATTCTCTCAGTTGTTTGATAACTTTCTACACATTATTGCGTCTCTAAATTGCTCATCTTTCTTCCATCTTTAAAACATCATTGATCTAAAGCTGAATGGTTTTATGTAAATATTTTTCTAATACCTATCTAAAAATATGCTCCAATTTGTTTTGTCATCTTCTTAACTCCCTCTTGTGGTCAAAGAACAGATTTTCAAATAAATCAAATAGTTATATAGGTGGGCGGAATAACTGAGGCAACACGGAGCAACATTCAGCTGTAACTTTATTTAACAATAAAGGGGTTGCCGTGGCTGCCATGAGCTAACAGGGCAGCCAGCTGACGGCAACAGCTGATGCCATTTGACAACTCCCTTTTATAATCAGCTGTCAAACGGCATCAGCCAATAGGAGCGGTCCGTGTTCCTGCTGGATGCGTGAACCGGAGTGAGAACTTCAGTTCAGTCTGTTAGGCGTCTCAGCTTCCAATGGCTCAGGGTGTGGAATTATTGACTGTCCCGGTAGGTTCGCGTTGTTATCGGGTCTGTGTCAGCCATAAGGGATGACCCATATAGTTCCTGACATAGACCTGATCGTTTTCAGCGAAATTCCTAGCCTGGATATTGGAGCCCAAAGGCACAATTGGGGCATAATTTAGATGGAGTCTGTCCAAGGTGGTCCTCAAATGGTCTGAGGATCTATTTGTAGAAGCACAGGGGGTAGTGTGCTGACATAGGAGGTACTTAGCAAGTCTGGAATGCCAACAGCAGGCCCAAGTCATTCCAGAGCCTCCTTGGTAGATCTGACAGCTATCTCAACCAGGCTATTACTAGCTGGGTGAAAAGGGGTTGTCTGGGCATGCCTAATTCCTTGGTTAGCTAGGAATGCCCCAAATTCATTGGACGTGAATTGAGGCCCATTGTCTGACACTATGGTGTCAGGAAGACAATGGGTAGCAAAGATTCGCAGCAGGGCCTTAGCTACTGCTTCAAAAGTCATGGTTGGCATTAAGGCAAGCTCTACCCACTTTGAAAAGGAGTCAACCACCACTAAAAATGTTCGCCTATGGAAAGGGCCAGCCAAATCAATATGTAGTCTGGACCATGGGAACTCTGAATCTTCCCATCATCTGGGAATAGCTGTGGATGGGGCTAGTCTGGTGACCTCGCATGGCTGGCAAGTATTTACCCAGCTGGTAATCTGGGCATCCGTGCCAGGCCACCACACATAACTGCGAGCTAATGCTTTCATCCTGACGATCCCAGGATGAACCTCATGAAGTACCTTTAGGACTGGAATGTGTAACTGGGGAGGAATAACGACGCTGGTTTCCCATAGCAGACAGCCTTGTAAGGAAGACAATTCTTGCTGACAGATATTAAAAGGCAAGAATTCAGGTGAAAAAGGGGCTTTAGGCCACCCCCTTCCCATCCAGTCAAGGACTTGGGATATTACCTTGTCCTTGGCAGAGTGGGCAGAGATGTCAGAAGGAATGATGGGTAGTTTGAGGTCTTCAATCAGGAACACAGCATTGGTTGGTGCAGGATCCTCCACCGGAGTAGGCAGGAAGCAACGACTGAAAGCATCTGCATGACTGAGGTGTTTGCCTGCTCAATGTGTCAGCGTATAAAAATATGCAGCCAGAAATAATGTCCAATTGGTCATTCTTGGAGACAAAATCTGAGGTGTTTCTCTGTTGCCAGATAGAAGTCCCAAGAGGGTTTTATGGTCTGTAATTAGCTCGAAATGATGATCATAGAGGAATTCATGAAACTTTTTGACTGATGCTACTGCAGCTAAAGCCTCCTTGTCAATTTGACTATAGTTGTATTCTGCTAGAGAGAACATTCTGGAGAAAAAGGCAATTGGTGCCTCAGAACCATTGGGCAGTCTGTGACTTAATACGACTCCTATGCCAAAAGGTGAAGAGTCTGAAACTAAGACTAAAGGCAAATTTTTGTTGAATTGAATTAGGACAGCATCGGATGTAAGCAATGATTTGACTTCTTTGAAAGCATAGGCTTCCTTAGGTCCCCAATGCCAAGAGGCATGTTTGTCCAAAAGTCTATGCAGTAGTTCTGCTATGGAAGTCTTATGGGGCAAAAAGGAGGCATAAAAATTAAGTAGTCCCAGGAAAGACTGAAGTTCAGTCTTGTTTGATGGTATGAGTGCATTGTGGATTGCCCATACTTTGGATTCTATTGGGTGAATGCCAGAGACATCAACTTTGTAGCCCAGAAATTGTACTTGTGGTGTGGCAATAGTGCACTTTTCCTTCTTCAATTTGAGGCCTGCTTTTCTGAAACACTTGAGAACACCTCAAACTCTTTGTATCAGTTTAGGTTTGTCAGAGGCAGAAATTAATATGTCATTGAAATAAAGTATTACACCAGGTAACCCTTGTAGTAACCTCTCCATTAATGACTGAAAAATTCCTGGAGCCACACTGACCCCGAACTGGAGACGCTTACATCTGAAAGCGCCCCTGTGAGTTACAATAGTCTGTAGTTCAGCAGCTGTGTCATCAACAGGGAGCTGTTGATATGCTTGAGACATATCTAATTTTGCAAAAATGGTCCCTGGTTCGAAAGAATGCAGCAGGTGCTGAATGACTGGGATTGGATATGAGCTGATATGCAAATATTTTGTTTATCAAACATTTATAGTCTGTGCAAATCCTTAAGCTGCCATCTTTTTAAAGGGGCGTGACTATAGGTGTTTCCCATTTCGCAAAATCCACAGGCTCTAATATTTCCTGATTAATTAGCTTATCCAGTTCCTTGTCCAGCTTAAGGCAGATTGCAAAAGGCACTCTGCGAGGCTTCAGATGGATTGGAACTGCTAGGGGGGTCCAAATTGAAGGATAATGGGGCTCCCACATAACACCTAAGGCCCTCGCTGAATACATCAGCATAGTCATTAAATAAGGCATCCCACTCCAAGTTGGCAATACAGTGAATTTCTCCTATATGAAAGCCAAGGGCAGGGAATCAGTCTAACCCTAGTAGACTTGGGAGGGCACCATCCACAACAACTAAAGGCAAGTGACTCTTAAAATTTTGAAAATGAATGAAAAACTTGCCTTTTCCGATGACTGGGATGGTTCTGCCTTGATAGTCGCGTAGAGTTAGATTGCAGTCTTGAAGCCGCTTCTTTGCCATACAAGGAAGGATTCGCTTCAAGGTGCCCCACGAGATGCTGAAGAGCACTGAGCCAGTGTCTACCTCCATCTTACAAGGTTTTCCTTCTAAAGAAACAATGACACTTATTTTGTTAGAGTCTTTGTCTAGTGATTTAGCTTGGTAGCAAGTGAAGCAATCTTCAATTTGTTTTTGAAAATGCTGATTTGTCTGAGGAATTGGTTGCTGTGGCTGTGTAAAAGTCTTTCCTGCCTGACAGATCCTGGCTAAATGACCCTTCCTTTGACATTTTAGACAAATGGCATTCCTGAACTTGCAGAATGCCCTGAGGTGATTCCCCCCACAGCTCAGGCAGATGGGCTGAGACCATGGAGCTGATTGGGAGCAGATCTGTTTCCCCTCTGAATGGCTTTGGGCTGCCTGAGGCAATTTACGTCACTGGTTTCATCTGAAATTTCCTCTGGAGAGACTTCATCGTAATGAACGGCTGAGCTATTCCGACTGACAGGGTTTCCTTGAATCTCTGCCGCTGAGAGCGCTGATAGCTCAGCGGCTTGACATTCCTCTATAGCTATCTTAAGGGTCAAATCACCTTTAGCAAAAAGGCGTCTCTGTAACCTTAGGTTCCTGACCCCACAGATTAATTGGTCCAATAACATGTCCTCGAGGTAGTCCCTAAACCCGCAGTTTAAGGCAGCTGTCTGTAAGGCTGCCATATACCCGCTAATAGTCTCTACTTCAGCCTGGGTTCGTCTTCTAAAAGCATGATGCCTGGCAATGCGAGAGGGCTAATGGTTACACAGGATTTCCTGCAATTCCTCCCAGGCTATAGATTTTACTGATCGCAGTCCAGCAATGCGATAGCAATGTCAAACACCGTTGCTCTGCAAAATCTTAAAAAGTACGCTTTTTTCCTGTAGGTAGAAATTTCAGTGAGGTCGATGGGGTCTAGAAAACAGTCAAAATGATTTATGTAAGACTCCCATGTCTCCGCTGTCGGTCTGAAAGGCAGGAACGCTGGGGTTGAAGTCATCTTATCTTCAGGCAGTGCCGAGCACTCGCGAATAGTGACAATCAGTTCTTATAGTGACTTTCAGTTCAGTAGTGGCTTCAGCTCTTATAATGACTTTCAGCTCAGTAATCGTGCTCGGTTGCCTCTTAAGCATATCCCATCCTCGTCGCCAGAATTATATAAGCAGGTGGAATAACTGAGGCAACAGGGAGCAACGTTACTGTAACTTTATTTAACAATAAAAGGTTGCCACAGCTGCCGTGAGCTAACAGTGCAGCCAGCTGATGGGCAACAGCTGATGCCATTTGACAGCTCACCGTTTTATGTCAAACGGTGTCAGCCAATAGGAGTGGTCTGCGTTCCTGCTGGATGCGTGGACCGGAGTGAGAACTTCAGCTCAGTCTGTTAGGATGCAATACAAGTAATAGTTCCTGTCCAATCAGAATTCATAAAAATTGTTTCAGCCACCTTTAACAAAACAGCCCAGAGCTACAGATTACTTGAAATAGTAAAATAAAACTACTTTACTCCATCAAAGTTTTTAAAAAAGGCATTCCAGGCTTTTTTATTTCAGCTTTCCTCCAGCAATTCTTTTCCTTGTCATTTAATAATAAAGAAGTATCAAAAATGGCACAAATCTTCAAAAAGGAGCAACCAGCTGTAACTAAAAAGAGGCTCTTTTAGTTAGTGAAGATAAATGATTAAGAAGGGAAAGTCATGAAAATAAATTCCAAAATGGTAGCTTTTTTCAATGAATGGTTGCAGCCCTATCCCCTAGAGCTGAATGTTTATCCAAAGTATAGCTCCTGAGGCTTCCTGAAGATCGTTGCTGTATGGAGGATCTTGTGGAGTGATTCTAGGATTCTCCATAACCCAGGGGAGTAATATAAACTAAAGGAATATCTATTCCTTCTGTTAGTAAGCTGAAAAAAAGCTAAGTCTCCTTGGCATTGTGATAAGATGGCCATCTTCATAGGATTTTTTTCTGCCCTTCTACCTATGCTTTCTCCTTTTCCCCTTTTTCCTCTACTAGTTTCCCATTATTTTTTTTATTTTTTTTGTATTTTATATTTTGATAAACATTAAATACATTAAATGTTAAACTTTAGATATATTAAAAAAATTAAATCAGGAAAATGCCAAGGTAGGAGTGGACAGAGGGAGGAAAAAAGGGTAGATTTATGCTTTAATCTAAACACTCTGAAATATTTAATTATTTTAGAGAATAATGTTCAAATAATATATTTTGGTTTCTTAAGTTTCAGTGCTCTTTGCTATTTCTTTCTTCAAAGAACAGAAAAGATAAAGATGTTATAGTCATAGTTTATTTCTTTTTTCTAAATGCAATCTATGTAGCATAGTCACCACTTCTGAGTGAATTATCTATAATTTTGATTTAAACAACACAGCCAAAAAACGAATGAAAGTAGATGCAAGCATTTTATATAGACTCATCAGTACCTACATTACAATTATAATTTTGATGTCTACAAAATAAAACAGCACATAAATAGATTTTAAATTTATTTTATGTTATGATAACTTCCCAACTTTTGTAGATGGAAATATTGAACTTTTGAACATTATAATGGCATTGTTGTCTTTTTATCTCCAGATTACCAAAATCAAGAAAATATTGGATGTTTGTGATTCCTGGGAAGATAATTTTTGAACAGAAGTTATGGTTACATACCATCTATCACTTTAGCTTTGCAAACTTATTACCGCAGAAAAGATATATCTAGGTTTTCTAGAAGCTATCAACTTTGCACTACTTTACTGTGACCTGTCTTTATTCATAGAATCACCTAAGAAATTATTTTATTGCCAGATATGGCCAGTTCCTAGACTCCACTTACTTGCCGTCCCACTTTTTAGTAGCTTCCAGGGCACCTTTATTTGTGCCACCAGAATTTATAAGGAATCAATTAATTTCCATCATTTTAAGACTATTTTAAATTCTTATCTTTAGAATATTGTAGGCTTAATGGATAACTTTTAATTGAATTTCCTTGTAATGTTTAATATTTAAAAACCTGATAAAATATATTTCTTACGTTACTTTGTTCATTATGGCATTCAATACTGTAAGGTATAGCAGAAAAGGAAGCATACTTCCACTGGCATTTGCCCACTCTTATAGAAATATGTATGATTGTGACATCTTCTTGCTTTGCTGAATGGCTCCTGATCATTTCTAAATGTCTGATTCTTCATAATAAATATTTCTAGCAGCAAATTGGAGTGTATTCTTTTGCATTGCTTGGATTGGTCTGCACGGCCTCTATAGATGACTTTCACAAATGGATTATTTGAT
Source organism: Bungarus multicinctus (assembly GCA_023653725.1). Taxonomy (NCBI): domain Eukaryota; kingdom Metazoa; phylum Chordata; class Lepidosauria; order Squamata; family Elapidae; genus Bungarus; species Bungarus multicinctus. The sequence goes on along the minus strand of JAGDQI010000406.1, from coordinate 9,283 downwards.
TCATGTTTGATACTGGTAGTTGATCACTGTCTTTTTACATTTTAAATTAATCTGGAAAATGAATTCATTTTTCAAATTGTTAAACTGATTTGGAAGTACATGTTTCTATTTAACTATTTGATCTGAACCATCATTCTGATTTGTAAAGTCAATTCAGTTGGGGGAATCTGATCAAATTGCTTGTGAAACTAATTTCCAAATTGTAGCTCCTGCAGTTTTACAGCATAATGTCAAATGAAGGATAAATGTAAAAGAGACACTATTGAGTCTTCATCTGCTTGAAACACAACATGAACTCAAGTTATTGCAAGCCCGGCTGAACTGGGTGAAGTTCCATTCAAAATCCAAGAAAGAAAACCTTAGACTCCATTATTTTACAGAAAAGAACTTTTACTGAATGATATAGTAGCATCAGAGGAATACAAGTTCTGAGGTAATAGGCGCGAAAATCACATGTAGAAAGTTATGCCAATGTTCCCACCCCAACAGTTCAAATTGGTCATCCAATCTGAGATGTGCATAATGTCGTGGGGGGCATTTCAGACATTTGGCTCGCCATGGCAGTTGACCTTGGCCTGGATTAGATAAGAAGCTGAAACTGCGCAGTAAGCAAATAAGCATGGTCAAGAAAGTTTTCCCAAGTTTTACAGTTCACCCTCTCAAGCCTCCAGCACACTTCTTCCCCCCCACATAGCCTAATTAATCCTCCCCCCCCTTTCTATGGCAGCCAGAAAGACAAGCAGAAGAAGGATTCTTGAAGGCTGACATGCACACTAAAGAGGTTAACTTTCTCATAGACTGATGGATTTGCCCTGTCTTTTTCAATGGCAGAATCCTCCAGTGCATAATACATATGCAAGATCAACTTATGGCACTTAAGCAATTGACAAACCAAAATAAATAAAAATAAAAAATATAGTTGTAAATATAATAGTGCAGAACATAACAGAAAATAAAATAAAACCTAGCTCAAAAACAGAAACTGTGAGAGAGACCTTGGAGTCTTAAATGGATGATCAATTAAATATGAACCAGGAGTGTGTAGCTAGAGCGAAAGAAATTGACTACAGTCCTTGCTTGTATAAGCAGACATAGAATCAAAATCACATGAAGTATTTGTACCATTTTATAAAACTTTAGTAAGACCACACCTGGAATACTGCATCCAGTTTTGGTCACCACATTACAAAAAAGATATTGAGACTTTGGAAAAGTACAGCGAAGAGCAATTAAGATGATTAAAGTTGGAGACTAAAACATATAAAAAATGGTTGCAGAATTGGTTATGGCTAGTTTAGATAAGAGGACTAGGGATGACATGATAGCAATATTCCAGTATTTGAGGGGCTTCTACAAACAAAAGGGAGTCAATTTATTTTCCAAAGCACCAGAAGGCGAAGTAAGAAACAATGGATGGAAACTAATTCAGGCAAAAAGCAACCTGGAATTAAGGAGAAACTCCTTAGCAGTGAGAACAATTAATCAGTGGAACAGTTTGCCTTCAGAAGTTGTGGGTGCATCATCATTGGAAATTTTTAAGAAGAGATTGGACAGCCATTTATCTCAAATGGTATAGGGTCTCCTGCTTGAGCAAGGGATTGGACTCGACCTCCAAGGTCCCTTCTAGGTCTATTCTGATTGATTGTAGGGGATTTAATCATTTCTCAACTATGCTGCAACATTTTGCGTTACACTTATCTTACAGATCTTAGGCTAAACTATGGAAAGATACTTCAACATATGTGGAGAGGTACCACTTTAGGGGTTTATGCACAGCTTACTACCATGATACCAATAAATGAGAATATTTGTAGCTCAGGGTTGAAAGGAGGTGCTCTCTGAGATTCTTTTTTTTTTGCAGATATTTATTTCAAACTAAGTAACATCATCAGCCCTAGACATCATCAGGATTAGCACTGACAATGTTACCTAGATAATGAAATGTCTGCAAGAAAACAACCAAGCTCAGAGAGCATTTGAGAGGAAATGATGTTGTTGTAAGAAATAAATAAATAAAGCATTTATTCTGTTCTTGGTGATTATGCAGATATCAGAAATAGACGCCCACTGAGATGGCTTATGGAGTATACAAAACCTTTTGATAGGATAAATTAGAAAAAAATATCAACATCTAGATAAAAAACATTATTAACCAACTTTGTTGAAACAACTGTTTTACAGTGGCTTGAACTTCTTTTGTAACTCCCAAATATTGTTTAAAACCAGGTGTGTAGGAGGAACGGTTTTCAGTTATTACAGGTATTGCAAATATTACTGCATTATTTCTAAAGTAAATATATAGAGCATAAGGCTTGTGAAAGGACAATTACATTGTGAAAACTGGTGGTCAACTTATATTTGAAACTGTTGCAGGAGTTTTTAGCCATATAAGGCAAAGAGTATGACACATGACAGATTCAGGATTGTGAGTTTTGTGGTTTGGGAGTATAAAAGAGTTGGCTGTATTCAACAATATCACAAAGGCTTCGAGGGCAATTTTCCTGTGTCCTTCTAAGCAGAATAAAGAAATATTGCTTCAATCTTTACCGTAGTGAGTTCAGTTTGGTTTCGACACACAATCTTGAAGGACCCAGTGTGGGCTGGTACATCCTTCTCCAGGGATGTCAAGTGCATTTAGAAAGAAAATGGCCACAATCGTAGCATTTTTTTTATTCAGTACTCTTCTTCAATCACTTTTTGCATCAGGTAAGGAAAATACACTAGTGTTTTGATTCGATTCACCTGGGATAGTAGATCATTGATCTTTTCTTGAGGAAACTGATTTTCAGAGAGTATTTATTTAGATAATTTATATAATGTTTGGATATGTTTCCTACTTCTAAATCAATGGAATGAGTGAATGCTTAGCAAGGAGCTTCTTGAATTCTGGTATTGTCTTTTTTTCATTTTAGTACCTCCTCCCTGTGTCTTTCCATTTATTTACCGTGGAAAATCCTACAATTCTTGTACTGAAGATGAAAGCAAGAACCGCCCATGGTGTGCAACAGTTGCAAACTATGATCAACAGAAACAATGGAAGTATTGTGCCACTAAAGGTTTGACATATTTACATTTCTGTGCTACATTACTCAGTAGGGTTAGGAAATATAACAGTAATCCTGAAACAGTCAGGTGATTCCTTTTATAATGTTTCTGCTTTAATCTAGTATAGAATTAAAACAGGCATTGTAGAGCAGTGGTTGCCAACTGGTGGGCTGCAGCCCACAGGTGGGCCATGAGAAAATTTGGGTGGGTCTGAGAGAAATCTCACCCCCAGAGCACCTCCCAAAGCAATTAATCCAGGCTGCACAGAAACACAAGGCTGAGCAGTCCACATGGCCCATGGGAACCCTCCCTGCCCATTCACTCCTTACACAGCAAACTTGCCAGCTAAATTGCTATTTTTCCTTTTTCCGACAATCAGCTGTTCTGCTGTGCTGGGAGATTTTGATTAGCTAGGAAGCAGGAAATGGTTGGATTTCTTGCTTTCTAGTTAGTCTTTAGATCTTCGGCTCTGCTTTTAAGCACAGCCAAACCTCACTTAGGACTTAAGGTTCTATTATTTAGCGCAGACTCACAGCAAACAAATTTTATGTAACAGACTCAGGTAGCTGATGGCAGATAGATAGATCACTGAATGATTCTGTGAGCAACTCAATCTGCCTACCTGCTTTGCCTGATTTTGGGTAAATGTTGCTCTTTTTTAATAAAAAAATCAATATTTATATAAATATTTATAATATTTGCCTACTAGCTATGTCCAGCCAGTCACATGACCACCAAGCCACACCCACAAATTAGGCCGCACCCACAGAACCAGTTAATGGTCCCTGGGATTTAAAATTATGAGTTTGGTGGTCCCTGAGGTCCAAAAGTTTGGTGACCCCTATTGTAGAGTGTTTGTCTGAACTTTAGTAAGCTTAAGCTAGCTTCACCATAACAATGTAACTGCCCATCGACGTGCAGCTTAATTATACAAGGTTAAAAAGATGTAGTTTGGATGACAAGTCATTTAATCTGTCTCCCAGAAGAGAATTTTGTGTCGTCTCAAAGTATATGCTTGACACTGGTAGCCTGTAATACTGCTTTGTAACCACTATGCCACCATGACTCATTAGATGTATGACTCTTCAAATATACACATGATAAAGGGGCTCAATAATATGGAAGTAAAATCTGAAATAATATGGTATGGAACAATGCTAAAATTATGTATGTATGTATGTATGTAGGGTAGTTAGGTTTCTTTGGTATTTTCCCATGTAATATTTGTGCTTTTATAATAATAACAAATATAATATATTATATAAATATATTAAATAAATATAATATAATAAAAGCACAAATATTACGTGGGAAGAAATCTAAATACCATACATATAAATACCCACGAAAACATAAGAAAACAAATACACACACACACACACACACAATTTATATAATATATATAATTTTTTATTGCTTTGTCTTTTGCTTAGAATATGGTGGTAATTCTGGTGGAAAACAATGTGCATTCCCTTTACATACAAGAAACAAACGTATTATACTTGCACAAATGAAAATGCAGAAATAGGAAGATTCTGGTGTGCAACAACTGGGAGTTATGACAAGGAGAAACAATGGAGCTACTGTGCTGATACTAGTAAGATAACTGTGTGATGTTAGCTTATTTGGTGTAATAGGCATAACTAGGTTACTTGTACACAAAGGAAAGTAAAGAGACTTTTTAATTGATAAAAAATGGATAAATAAAGTTGAGAATGGTGCAGAAATGAATAAATTTTTGAGGAACGGAGAAACGATACTGTGTAGTTTAGAGGCAGGGCATTTAACCAACGTTCTTAGATCCAGTCCCTTACATCTTGAGAAATAGATTAATAAAGGTCATGGGAATTGATAATGTTCAATATAAACACAAACAATGGTTTATTTAGGGTGGGCAATTAATTTTACCAAAGGGCCACATGAGGAAATGGGGGTGTTGTGATAGCCCAAACCAATAACTCCTGACTGCACACTACTCATTCACTTGTAAGGCAGTGTTCTGAGGATATGGCAGTGTGTGGCTCAGCTCAGGCCGCCTCATGTGATAACCATGGTTGCCTCTTCAGAGTGCTCCAGGTGAGGGGTGAGCACTATGCAGAAAAATACTTTCTCTCCTTGTCTTCCTGTGGCCATAAATGGTGATTGCACAGAGCCTAATCTGAGCTTCTCTTCCCAACTCCTGGAGAGCACTTACAGGTAGTGCTCAATTTACACGAGTACATTTAATAACCGTTCAAAGTTACAATGGCACGGAAAAAAGTGACTTATAACCGTTTTTCACAGTAACAAAGTGTGTAGCATCTCTATGATGTGATCAAAATTCAGATGCTTGGCAACTGGTTCACACTACTGTGTCCCAGGTTCATGTGATCATCTTTTGCAATCTTCTGATAAAGTCAATGCCAAAGTCCGATTCACTTAACAACCAAGTTACTGACTTATTAATTGCAGTGATACAGTTAACAACTGTGGCAAGAAAAGGTGTAAAATGGGGCAAAACTCACTTAACAAATTTTTCACTTAATAACATACATTTTGGGTTCAATATTGGTCATAAGTTGAGGACTATGTATATTTACATTTGATTTCTAATTTGCCTGACATAGGCCTGAAGAACAGCTAAAGAGTGAATGTGATTGGAGGCCATAAAATACCTAATTCTAGTCTATTATATCAGTATCTCCAATTTGAATAGTCATATGAGATTAAGTGATGTGGTTTACCTTTTCAAGTAGAAAGATTCGTTTTTAGTATAATTTCTGATATACTGCCATTAAGTCAAAAATATTTTAACTCAAATGCTGAACCCAATAATCAGTGACTCTCTTACTCATTTTTTTCATCACTGTTCAGGACTAGCTGCAAATTCACAGGGGCCTTGTGTGTTTCCTTTTATCTACAAGGGGCGATCCTACTCAGCTTGCACAAAAGCTGGGTCTTCTGATGGAAAGCTCTGGTGCTCTTTGAGTAGCAACTATGATAGACAACCAAAATGGACTTACTGTACACCCTCAGGTATGGAAAAAGTTAGATGATAGAAGGAAAGACTTTGGACAATCAAAGGGACAGGGGAGAATCAAATACAAACCTACACTAAGTTGCAAAAACTCTCTGGATCACTTTCCACCAATTACCATTTATCAGTCCAATTTTCCTCTGAAGACTGCCTTAGGGGTAACATTGAAGAACAGAGCATAGAAATATGTCGTATATCTGAAGTAAGACAATACAGGTGTTAATAAGTCATTTTTGCCTTAAAAATTGATTCTTCACGACTCTAAAAACATATCCATGTTGTTTTCAAGATGTCCTGGTGGTTATTTGGTAATCTTTTAGGACTGTAATCTCCAGCTATCAAGCTAATCCTTTGTTAGAGGAGTTAGGAAGAATGGTGAGAATAACCTTGGAAGATGGTAGAACAGGGCAGTGAGAATGATTGAATAAAAATCAACTTAGTCCGTAGAACAAACAGGATTGTGGCAACTCTCAGAAAGGACCCATCTCAATTTCTTGGAATGTAAAGGTAATAAGGGAAATGAACTTTCAGACTTGCAAGACTCTGCTAATGTAATCTTACATATAGTAGAATTAATCCATCTGGTCATGCTTCCTGACTGGACTACCACATTATCGTGAAAGAAATCAATCAATTTTAGCAGGAAGATACAATATGTATGTAACCATTTAAGCATGTCTATTTTTTAATTGATAAATCCATTTTCAACAGTTATGCATGGCACACACAATGTCTTAAATCCTATTCCACCTTGAATCTTAATCATCCCATTGCTCATCCAATTCTATCTTCTTTTGGAAGTGCTGCTTCATTTCTTCCCCCATTATCTTTCCTTTCCAGAATTACGGCCTTGCAAATTTCCCTTCCGATTCAACAACAAACACTACTTTCGTTGTACAAGGATTTGTCATCTGATGGCCATTGTGGGTGCCCACTGCAAACTATGACATATACGTAAATGAGAGGGCATGTGCCACGGAAGGGAATGAACAACACCTTTCCCTACCTCAAAATCCTAGACTCTGATTGGCTGCAATGATATTTCAATGAACAAATGTCCTGTCAGGGGGTAGTTTCCATGAACCTGGGAAATGGCAATTAAGATCTTCAAATTACAGATCAAAAGAAGTTCAGATTAAGGATGGGAAAGCCAAGTCAACGTTGGTTCCAAATGAAATCTTTGAAAGTAGATGGGTGTGAAAGTAGAAATGAAAAATAATTAATGGAAAATGAATGCCTGGAGTGGAAGAATTTAATTCTAGGTGATGGACACTAACATTAGCTGAAAGGAGCAACAGCAATATTTGGTGTGGTATGGTAGGTACAATCGGATACAGAGCATGGCTTGTGGAATTCTGTCCAACTCTTTTACTGCAGTGGTCACAACATTTCTGGGCCTGTATTAAATTTAGTAAACATAGGTGGGCTATGTTTTGCTCCAAGCTGGGCCCCGTGATGAATAATAAGCTTAGACAAAAGACAGCCTCCATTTTTCAGCTTTGTCCTCCCATTTGTTTCTACATAGGAATTCCTCCCAGGCTATTTCAATTTTTTTCCTATTGTCAAGTTCTTCCAATCTGCTTAGAATAGTCTTTCGTTTGCTGCTTTCTCTTGCTTTCATTCTGTTTTCGTTTTCAGACAATACCATGAGATGTTCAGAGTCCCCTCTCCTCTGCATAATTATTTTTGACTACTTTGTTGACTCAGTCGCTTTGTGCTTAGACTAATGTTAGAATGCTTTACAAGACTACGTTTGAAAAATTTTGAAAGCACACTTACAGAAAATGCTACAGCAGTTTTAGGAATTTTAGGTAGCCGTATAACACTTCTGTTGCAGGGAGCTTCTGTTGCAGTAGATCCTGAAAGGGAGCCATGAGTAAAACTGGCATTCTATTTTTTATACCTCAGGATGTATGAAATTCTAAACAACAGTACAATTATTGGTTACAAATTTCCCATTATCATCAATCACCACACGTGTAAGTTGCTGTTCAACTTGTATGTGTCAAGTATGTTTTTGTTTGTTGCTGTTCCGGTGTTCTTAGTATACCGTATACCCCTTAAAACCCTGTTTGCCCACAGCCCAAACTAAGTCTCAATGGTTTGCTTTTTTACTTTTCCCAGCACAGGTCTGTTTTGTCCCTTCCGGCACTTCCTCTAACTGCATCTTACACAACTGGTGTTGTCTTGGTATGTCTACTTTTTGCCTACTCAAGCATTCATAAATTTTGCTTGTCCTTAGCAAAGCCTCTTGCAACTTCCTTTTTCAATGTCGGTGCTAGTACGGAGGTGGTGGGTGGGATGGGGAATAGAGAGAAAAGACACAGACATTTGTAGCAACGAGGTTAAAGATAAAATTTGGAAAAATGGAGTTTGGAATCGCTAGTCCTTCAGTCCTTGATAGACAAAGAGTAGATTTCCAGGGATTTGAAATGTTTGGAATGTTTACTGGATAAGATTAATGTGCATCCCAATATAAAGGCTTACTTCTTTTTATTTTCTTGTGTTGTCCATATGACAGAATATGAAGGCAATTCTAAAGCAAGCCTGTTGGTCTTTCCATTCATCTACAAGGGAAGATTCAATTCTTGCACCATCAAATTCAGAGGATGGAAGATTTTGTGGTTTCTGTCACAAGTAAACTATGCCATGACCTGCAATGGAGCTCTGTGCGGATCAAGTAAGATCATCAAGTTGCTCTTGAATCGAAATCAGAATTGGAAATCCCTTAAACTTCTGGGTGCAATTTTTTAGTTGACATACCAAATTTAGGAATATGTCTCATACCTGGAAAATAAATTTCTAAATGATTATTATAAACTAACGAGAAGAAAAAGTATCTTTGAATTGGATGGAAGTCAATCTTTTATTTATTGATGTCCATTATCCTATTTTCGTTAAGAAATCTAGGTAGCTCTTAATCACCTTGTATGCCACCCTCTAGGCAACTTTAGACTCTTACGTATTAGATTTAAACCAAAATTTAATAATATAAAGAATAATTGGTAATATCAATGGCACAATCAAAGAAAAACACAACGAATCCAGTTTACTCCATTAGTAATATAATCCAATACTACAGTGTAGGTTATTGAACCTCTTTCCTAAGTGCATTGGAGAGCCACGTCCCTTAAAGATTTATGAACCTGCTGCAGATTCAGGGCATATAGCTTCCGAACGAATGCTATTTCAGAGAGTGGGTTTCAGCTACAGGGAGGCCAT
>JAGDQI010000405.1:0-22170 GCA_023653725.1 Bungarus multicinctus | reverse complement strand
GCGGCTTTTCTTATCTTCTGATACGCCTCCGGCTATGAACCCAGCTTTTTGAATATTGTTAACGATGGACCCATTAGAATCCTTTAGTACATATCAGTCACTGGGAACATTAGTGTATCAATACTATTCTAGGCCCACAACGCCTTGTGTAATAGCTAAATCATCAATGGTGCTGCCTCTTGTGTTGTTCAGACACAAATTATCTTGTGTCACGCGTTTGTGAATACTTTACTTGGCTGCAGCCTGCTTGGCACAATACCCAGGAGTGAAATTAAGTCTCCATTTTGACGCTGATTCCTTATGCATGTTTTCTCCGTGGTTGCCTGCATCATTATCATCACCCCTTGGCCACTCCTATTAAAAATCATTCTCATGTTTGAGAAAGTCTTTTCCCATTGGCCTTGTAGAGAAGTGGTTTTGGCCGTAACTCCTTACAACTGTAGCCTTCTTTAAAGTTGTCTCCTTATCAACTATTGTGTGGAATAGCCATTCTCAAACAAACACTTAAACCTCACTGGGTTTGCAGCTGCTTGGATCATCTCCACCATTGATTTGAAGTCGAGCATTCTATGAAAATGATACCAATCTCCGCCACAACTGGAGAAAATCAAATTCCACAGAGTAGTCTCAAGAACAAAAAAAAAAAAACGGTTGAAAGGTGCTTCACACATTCCCTCGGTGAATTAGGCCGGAGGTGAGAGTCTTACCAGTCAAAGGGCTTCTTGGACGCTTGCCATACAGCTTACAGGAAAGGTACCCCACAGTCTGGGAGGGGAAAAGAAATAAAATAGTAATAACAAGAATGTTTAATAGGAAGTTAATGTTTTATTAAAGAATATTTAATATTTTAAGCAGAGGACCAAATAACAACAACCCAACGAAAAACGGAGCGATCAACATAAAACTATCAACTTATACTTACATACCACTTTAACAGTGCTTTAACAGCCCTCTCCTAACTGGTTTACAGAGTCAGCATTTGCCCACCAACAATTTGAGTCCGCATTTTTACCAACCTTCGAAGATGAAAGCAAGTCAAACCGTGACCTGGTGGGATTGAACGGCCAATTCGTAGCGTGCTGCAGCAGAAGTCCTTGCAGACTGCACTCTAACCACTGCATCCCTCACCCCTTAACCATTGCCCCAATGAGTCTCTAGTAATGGACTGCAACAAACTGTCATCACGCATCCCCGAACCCACCTGCATTTTTCAACATGCTGAAAATGCTTTTAATTTCATAACTATAGACAATTTATCATATCTCACCTTGGAAAATGTAAACAGCCTAGACCAAGCGCATACCAAAAATGCAGGGATTTCTAGAGCCATGCAATCATCCATCAACAACCCATACACATTAACAACATCTATGACCATAGGTGATGTCCCAGTTCTGCCCGGTTTCTAGAGAGCCGGTAGCCGATGACAGCAGAAGAACCGTTCCTCCCCCGCCTGCCCCGTCTCTATACTCACTTTTATGGCCAGAATTCGAAGCGCAGCTGTTTTGCGTGGCGCAGCTGTTTGTCTGCTGTGGCGCGCTCCGACCCCCTTGTCATTTCCCGTTCCCCAGGGGGTCTGAGCGATCGGGCCCTGGGCCTTCGGCTGATGTTATGTAACGCCAGGTCCGTCGTTAATAAGGCCCCTCTCATCCACGATTTGATCTGTGAGGGGGGCGCGGACCTGGTGGGTGTCACCGAAACCTGGCTGGGCCAGGAGGGGGGAGTCCCTCTGGTAGAGATTTGCCCAGCCGGGTTTCGGGTTTTTCATCGGCCGAGGGCCCAGGGGAGGGGAGGGGGGGTTGCGGTGGTTATTAAGGAAGATCTGTGTCCGAGGGAAGCCACTGTGTCTCAGACGACCGGGTGTGAGCTCCTTTTCGTGAAGTTTGGTCCCAGGGTTCAGGTGGGCCTGCTGGTCGCATACCTGGCTCCCTGCTATGCAACAGCGGCCCTGCTTGAGCTCCTTGAGGTTATAGCTGGCGTGGCAGTTGAGACCCCCAGGCTTATGGTCATGGGGGATTTCAACTTGCCTTCTGCCGGCAGTGCCTCGGGGGTTGCTCAAGAGTTCGTGGCTTCCATGACGGCCTTGGGCCTGACCCAGTTAATTCGGGACCCTACTCACGTGGGAGGTCATACCTTGGATTTGGTTTTTGTCTCTGATCAGTGGCAGAGTGATCTGGGTATAGGGGATATAGTCATAGAACCCCTGTCATGGACGGATCACTCGCTCCTGAAGCTCGACTTCCGTTCCGCACCCTCTGACCGCAGGGAGGCGGGACCAGTAAAATGGTACTGCCCCAGGCGCCTGATGGACCCTGATAGGTTCCTGACGGAGCTTGAGCCATTCCCCGAAGCTCGTACACACGACTTGGTTGGGGGCTTGGTTGCCACCTGGGATAGGGTGGCTGCTGGGGCCCTCGACCGAGTCGTGCCCTTGCGGCCTCTGACCCGGTGCCGATCCCATGTGGCTCCTTGGATTTCTGAGGAGCTAAGGGAGATGAAGCGCCGGAAAAGACGCCTAGAGAGTAATTGGAGGGCTAGCCGCTCCGGGTCTGACTGAACACTATTACGATCTTATATTAAGACGTATTTAGTGGCGATAAGGATGGCGAGGAGGTCTTACCTCTCCACCCTTATTGCGTCCGCGGAAAACCGCCCAGCCGCCCTGTTTAGGGTGACCCACTCTCTCCTTGAGGTGGGAGCGTGGGAGGACCCCTTGCAGGGGCGGGCTGAGGAGTTTTCTAGGTTTCTGCAGGACAAAATCGCTCAGATCCGGGACGAGCTGGACTCCGATTGGGCATCTCCGGGCGGGGGGGTGGGGGTGAGGTCAATTGGGTTGAGTTCGACCCTGTTACTTTGGAGGACGTGGACAGGATACTGGGGGGGCTTAATGCCACCACCTGTTTGTTGGACCCGTGTCCCTCCTGGCTGGTTTTGGCCACTCGGGAGGTGACACGAGGCTGGTTGCAGGGCATTATAAACGCTTCCTTGAGAGAGGGGCTGCTGCCTGCTGCCTTGAAAGAGGCGGTGGTGCGGCCCCTCCTCAAGAAACCGTCCCTGGACCCAGCATTGTTATCTAATTATCGTCCTGTCTCCAACCTTCGTTTTGTTGCGAAGGTTGTCGAGAGTGTGGTGGCACGTCAGCTCCCGCAGTACCTGGATGAAGCGAGTTATCTTGACCCCCTCCAATCGGGTTTCAGGCCCGGGCACAGCACGGAGACGGCATTGGTCGCGTTGGTTGATGATCTCTGGAGGGCTCGGGACAGGGGTTGTTCCTCTGTCCTGGTCCTGTTAGATCTCTCAGCGGCTTTTGATACTGTCGACCACAGTATCTTATTGCGGCGGTTGGAGGGGTTGGGAGTGGGGGGCACCGTGTTGCGGTGGTTCACCTCCTTCCTCTCCGACCATTCGCAATTCGTGTTGACAGGGGGGCAGAGGTCGGCCCCGAGGCCCCTACTGTGTGGGGTGCCTCAGGGGTCGGTACTCTCTCCCCTGCTGTTCAACATTTATGTGAAGCCGCTGGGTGAGATCATCTGTGGCTTCGGGGTGGAGTTCCATCAGTACGCTGATGATACTCAGCTGTACATCTCCACCCCGGGCCACCCCAACGAAGCCGTTGAAGTGATGTCCCGGTGCCTGGAGGCCGTGCGGAGTTGGATGGGTCATAACAGACTCCGTCTCAACCCGACCAAAACCGAGTGGCTATGGTTTCCTGCTCCCAGATTCAGTCAGCTTATTCCATCGCTGACCATAGGAGGAGAGACATTATCCCCTGTGGAAAGGGCACGTAACTTGGGTGTCCTCCTGGATGTGCGACTGTCTTTGGAAGACCATATTGCAGCCGCCACCAGGAGTGCTTTTTATCTGATTCGTCTGATCTACCAATTGCGACCCTTTCTGGATCTGGACGCACTTCGCACAGTCACCTCTGCCCTCGTCATCTCCCGTTTGGACTACTGTAATGCTCTCTACATGGGGCTCCCCTTGAAGACTCTCCGTAGGTTACAGTTAGTTCAGAATGCAGCCGCGCGGATGATCATGGGCGCCCCGCGGGACGCCCACGTAACACCTCTTCTCCGCTGGCTGCACTGGCTTCCTGTGGCCTTCCGGATTCGATTCAAGGTGGTACTAATAGTATTCAAAGTGCTCCATGGCTCGGGACCTGGGTACTTACGGGACCGCCTACTGCCATCGTCAACCTCCCACCGCCCAGTACGCTCCCACAGGGTTGCCCTACTTGGGGTACCGCCGCCTGGCCGTTGCCGGCTGACGGCCCCGAGAGTTCGGCCTTTCTCTGTGGGAGCTCCCTCCCTATGGAATGATCTCCCCCCGGAGATACGGGCTAAGACGGATATCCTGACCTTCCGGCGTGCAGTGAAAGCCCTATTTTTTAGACAGGCTGGCCTGGTCCAGTAACTGTGTTCCGGTTTTAATTCAATTTTAATTGGGGTTTTATTAGAGTTTTTTAATTTTTAATTGAATCCCTTAGATGGGACACAGCCGGACCAAATTGTTTAATGTATTTTTAATTGTATTTATATATATTTATTGTGTGTTTTTAGTAGGCTGTACACCGCCCCGAGTCCCTTTTGGGAGAGGGAGCGGTATAAAAGTTTAATTAATAATAATAATAATAATAGTGCCGCACGGCAGCTGCTGCAGCAACCGGGATTGTGCAGGCTTGCAGAGGAGAGGTAGAACAACTCTGCGCCTGCGCAAATGCCTCTGCGCCTGCGCAAAGTGCGTGTTTGGCATGTGTGTGAACGCAAAATGTGTGCATGCGCGCAAAGCGCGTCCACCAAGCCACGCCCACCGAACCGGTGGCAACTTTATTTGTATTCCGTCCCTGCTATAGACCATGCAAAAGGGACATCATCCAACCCAAAAAGGAACAAAAAGACCACCATCCCAGCAATCAGCATCCAGAGCACATAAACTCTAAGATTAACATCAAACCAACAATCAAGTAAACAATACCCCAATCAAGAAACTGCCAAAGAAGCCAATAGCAAACAGCCTAACCAAAGAATCTCTAAGATTACCCCCACCAAAACTGACAGGTAAAAATATAAACTGATAACAAACTGCACTTCTTATTAGCACTGATGTTGTTATCTAATTTGGGTAATGAAACATCTGCAGGAAAACAATCAAGCTCAGAGAAACCAAGGATCCCTCATGGAGTAATTATTATTTTCTGATGCCTGACAAGGGATCCTCTTACATTATAAAAGCTACAGGGGCATAATGGAGAGGAAGGGTGGGTATAAGGTAGACCAGGATGTGATCTAAAACATATACTACTGAAATGAATATAGCTTGGGTTACAGATTAATTTAGGGCTCAGTTTACATCCGGCAATATGCCACAATTTCCTTTAAATAATCTGATGAACAAGCCAGATTGCCCAGGGTCACCATTTAAGTCCTAAATTATACTTTTTAAAATCAAGCATCATGCTAAGCCAAAAGTAAACACAGATCAAAAGAATACGTGAACTGTTGTGTGAAACATAAATGTAGTAGGCTCAACTTTGTTTCCATACTTAAAGATAAATTAAGACATCTCAAAGTTTTTTTTAAGTTTAAAAAAACCACTTATTTTTCATTAGGCTATGGTTCTGGAACACATAACTCTAGTAAGACACAGTATAGATCTTGCAAATCTAAAGGGCTTACAAAAAGGTTGGCTGGGGATAATGGGAGTTGTTACCCAAAAGAAGAGGGGGCCACCAGGTGAAGAAGGCTGTTCTTCAGGACAAAGGTGATTGAAAAAATGGTGGGTCACACTACTGTCAGGCATAAAGAAGCACACTTTCCTGGCTTTGCTTAGGAACAATAAGCCATCTCTCTGGAAGCTCACCCACCACGTTCGAATGTCTTACTGAAGACTTTTTAATATGCTTAAGTTGGATTTCTAATTGCTTTTAATGAAAGCTGCTTTCTCAAAGCATTATGCAATTGTCAAATGCCAAAGTGCCTCTTGGGGCTGTTAGAAAAGGCAACACCTGTACTTCCTGCCCTTTGGCAAGAGAAAGAGCCGTTTTCTCAATAAAGGAGCACCCAAAGATAGCAAAACAATGCTGCAACTCACATACCTACCTTACCAGAGGATTGCCATTATACAGAATGTAAATGCCAGCCTCCTTATTTCCATAGATTTGATTGCTACGGATGATGCCTTTTCCGTTGCCAAGGGCAACGATGCCGGAGCGAAGGCCACTGTGGATCCTATTACACTGCCACATTGTTTTATGCATGGTGGAGGGGAAAAAAAGAATAAAAGGAGAAGAGTGAGTGAAGTCTATCATACTAAGTCAAGAACTTCAACATGCTTTCAGACCAAGACACCCAGATCCTTAAATGCCAGAAGCTATTCATTTCAGAAAAATGGTTTGTCCACTTCTGGATTTTACTGAAGTAGGCCTGACATTTCAGTAGTCAGTAAACTATTTAACAGCAACTGGATGAAAAAAAATTAACACCCTGGTCAACATGTCTCAATATTCTCAGCTATTACCCAATTAATTAGAACATAAGCCTTGTCTGTCATTTGTCATTTCTCTGTCTTCACTTCTCAGCTATTACTCTGCTTACAGATCATACGGTTCAGTAATTTCAAAATCAGGGACTCTCTTTGCTACTTCCCAGTTTCTCCACTGTGTTCTACTTTCACACAGCAGATATTAGCAAACGATCATATTTTATCTTAATTAGTGAAAAGTGTCTCCTGCTGATTTTTACAGGCACATGAGCAAGCCCAACAAGTGTTCATTCCTGATCAATCTCCAGGAGAGAACTTACATTTACAAGAGACAAAATCAGATAGCTATGTCAAAATTTAAGAATGCATAGCAATGGAGGCTAAAACAATAAATGTAAGCAGAGTTATTTAACAGCTTGCAGTCTGCTACAGAAAATACGACTTCAGCAACAGAGTGGTCAATGTCTGGAATACTCTGCCTGACTCTGAGGTTTCTTCTGCAAATCCCAAAAATTTTAACCTTAGACTGTCTACTACTGACCTCACCTTTTTCCTAAGAAGTCTGTAGGGGGCGTGCATAAGCACACCAACGTGCCTACCGTCCCTGTCCTATTGTTTCAATTTTTTCTTATTCGTATCCATTTCATGTATTCATAAGCATGTTTAAACTTATACCTGTTATCTAATAATTGCTTGACAAAATAAAATAAATAAAAGATAAAATAAATAAATACATTAAGAAGAATCAGAAGATTGAGTAGTTAGGCATTAAATCATAATTTCTTGCACATGCTCCAGACATAAAGGCATATGTCTAATCAAGCTATTAACAATTGTATGCAAAATATTTGTTTCAAGTTTTGATGGCTCTGTCCTGGGTTCAAAACAGCCAATCCCAATTATTCCTTTTTAAGCTTCAACTGCTCTGGATTCAAACTCTAAAGAACCTGTTTCAACCTCAAAAACCATTGTGTCAACCTCAAAGAAGAGTAAAAACAAAATATTGTCAGGGTATTCAGGACCATGTTGGAATATTTCACTAAAAAATCTGATTACTTAAAGTTTGGAATAATTTATATCTCTCTGGTCCTTAAATATTGGGTGCATTGTTATCTGTTCCCATTATTGGAGGCTGCTTTTATGTTGAGTACATCCTGAACTGATGATTCAGGGAAGCATTTCTCAATCTTTGTTCACCAATGCCTCCCCCCATCCTTTCTGATCTTGATTGTCTCTTGTGGTCCCTCTGTCCAGGTTCCATTACTTGATATGGACATGGGACAATAACTGTGTGTCTTGTGGCATGAACAAAACTGTATTTGCAGTATGGTACATGTTGCTTTTCTGTGGCTTTCAGCATTTGCCATGGCCCCACGGCTTGTTTTTTTCACTTGTGCCCCCAAAATATCTTAGGGCTTCTAGGAGGCTGTATGGCCCCTGGCTGAGCTGATCTAGCAGACAATTCAAGTTTTGAGAATCATCATGAGATGCATCAAAGTCCAAACAAGATTTATAACACTCATATAAATGTCTTCTCCCTAAAACGAGGTTGGTTGCCAGAAATACAACAAGGTCTATCCATTGTCTCGATCCACAATTCATGATTCAACTATGCACAGTACAGGAGAGAGCTCTTCACTGGTGAACACATGGATTGGATTAGATTAGATTAGATGCATACTTGACATCTATTCATCATAATACCCACTTAGTACTGTTATTTTACATTAGGAATGTTTTAAGATGCTGGGCTATCTAAAACAAGGGTGTCAAACTCGTGGCCTGTGGGCTGGATGCGTCAGGGTTTAGTGAAGGGGGAAAAAGTCCCGATACATCATGTGACGATGACGTGACGACGTGAGTTTGACACCCCTGATCTATATATAAGCTTAGTATTTTAGCACCAGGAGGCTCAACTGCAATGCTAAATGAATCATTTTCAAAAGCTGTCAACCAAAAACTATCACCTATGCTGCAGTCAAAGAATGCATGAAAGAAGTGAAAAGTTGGAGAATGTGAACTGGGAATTTCCTTTGCCTCTTCATTCCTCCAGATGCAGGCCTTTTTTAAAAAATTTTTCTAACAGGGATCCCAAGCAGAGAAATATCAGAGCAGGTATCTATAGCAGGAGATTTATCTGCTTCTTCTTTTCCTCTATGAATATATGCACAGACAATTTTTTTTTTAAAAAACGACCATCAATACCAGGATTAAAGGGTTAGCTCCCTTTCGAATGTCCACTCCTGCTTCACAATTGGAATGGATGTTATTGTCTGCAATCAAGCCACCTGCACCAAGACGCAGAAATATCCCTGAGGTCTTGCAATGGTGAATGTCATTCTTGAGCATGATGATCTGAAAGAGGGAAGACAGAATGAGTTAGATTTATTTGCCGAAAAGATTGCAAGCAGGCCAAACAATGCAGGAATGACCTTGGGAATTAATATATCTTTGGTCAGTACTGAAACATGGCCATCTCTGCAGTAACTGACAGGGTCTGATATTTGTCACTAAGGATTTCCCAAGCTTGGCAACTTTAAGAAGTGTGGACTTCAACTCCCAGAATTCTCCAGCCAGCTTTGTCAAAACCATTTTCTGAGTTCCTGTGTTGAAAGCTGCTTGACCTATTTATTTCCTAGCTCACAGGTGCTTCACATCACTCACTGTCCTTATTTCGAACAAAAACATTCTTCCCGAGTAAGACTACTGTATTTTGCTGTAGCGTTCAAATTATTTTACCAATTCTAGACCTGACAGGAGATCTCACCGGCTGAATCTTTGTGCTTTTTAAGCACCCAATTCAAGAACTTGACAAACAGCTTGCATTTATGACTGGTTGCAGCATCCTGCAATGATGTGATTCTAATTTGCAGCCTTTTTTTTTTTTTTGGCAATTTTTGACAAAAAAATATTTATTTATTTATTTATTATTTATTAATTACATTTATATACCGCCCTTCTCCCAAGGGACTCAGGGCGGTGAACAGCTCATCTAAAAACCCCACAGAAAATACAAAAGTTAAAAAGTAATTAAATTTAAATCGGCTGCGTAATAAGACTAAGAAACCCCCCCCCCCATCCTTAAAACCCAATTTAAAATTAAAAATGGAGATCAAATTTAAAATCATCATCTCAGCCCAGGCCGGCCTGCTCAAAGAGCCAGGTCTTTAACGCGCGCCTGAAGGCCCTCAGGTCCGTGCCGGTACGAAGTTCCGGTGGCAGAATATTCCAGAGGGCGGGGGCACCCACAGAGAAGGCCCTACCCCTTGGCGCCGCCAGACGACACATAGCGGCCGACGGCACCCGGAGCAGACCCTCCCTGTGGGAACGCACCGGCCTGTTGGAGAACGTTGGCAGAATGCGGTCCTGAAGGTAACCTGGTCCCATGCCATGGGTCGCCTTAAAGGTCAAAACTAGAACCTTAAAGCGAACCCGGAGAGCCACCGGCAACCAATGCAGCTCGCGCAGGAGAGGCGTCACATGGGCGCTACGTGACGCCCCCATAATCACCCGCGCGGCTGCATTTTGCACCAACTGGAGTCTCCGGATGCTCCCCGCAGGGAGCCCCATGTAGAGGGCATTACAATAGTCCAGGCGAGAGGTGACAAGGGCCTGAGTGACCGTGCGCAAGGCGCCCCAATCCAGAAAGGGCCGCAACCGGTAGATCCGACGGATCTGATGAAACGCCCCCCTGGAGACGGCCGCGATGTGATGTTCAAGCGACAGCCGTACATCCAGGAGGACTCCCAGGTTGCGAGCCCTCTCTGTGGGGGGCAAAACTTCCCCCCCAATAGCCAGCGAAGGTGTCAGCTGGCTATATCGGGGCGCCGGAAACCACAGCCACTCGGTCTTGGATGGGTTGAGCCGAAGCCTGTTCCCGCCCATCCAGTCCCGCACGGCCTCCAGGCACCTAGACATAGCCCCCACAGCATCGTTGGGGTGGTCCGGAGTGGAGATGTACAGCTGGGTGTCATCTGCATACAGATGACACCTCACTCCAAGACCACGGATGATCTCGCCCAGCGGCTTCATGTAAATGTTGAACAGGAGGGGAGAAAGGACCGACCCCTGAGGCACCCCACAAACCAGGGGCCTAGAGGTGGACCTCTCCCCCCCCGCCAACACGAATTGCGAACGGTCAGAGAGGAAGGAGGAGAACCATCGAAGGACGGTTCCACCAATCCCCAACCCCCCCAACCGTCGCAATAAGATACTATGGTCGATAGTATCAAAAGCCGCCGAGAGATCTAATAGGACCAGGACAGAGGAGAACCCTCTGTCACGAGCCCTCCAGAGATCATCAACCAACGCGACCAATGCCGTCTCAGTGCTATGTCCAGGCCTGAAGCCCGATTGGAACGGATCGAGGTAAGTAGCTTCCTCCAGGTACCGGGGGAGCTGACGTGCCACCACACTCTCAACAACCTTCGCCACGAAGGGAAGGTTGGAGACTGGACGATAGTTGTTTAAAATAGCTGGGTCCAGGGAAGGCTTCTTGAGGAGGGGGCGCACCACCGCCGCCTTCAAGGCGGTAGGGAGCACCCCCTCTCTCAAGGAAGCGTTGACAATCCCCTGGAGCCAGCCTCGTGTCGTCTCCCTGGCGGCCGAAACCAGCCAGGAAGGACACGGGTCCAATAAACAGGTGGTGGCATTCAGACCCCCCAGCAACCTGTCCACGCCCTCGGCGGTCACAGGATCGAACTCCCCCCAGATAACACTCACAAGACCTGCCCCGGACACCTCCCCCGGGACCACCCAATTGGAGTCGAGCCCCTCCCGAATCTGAGCGATTTTATCATGCAGAAATCGGGAAAACTCCTCCGCCCTACCCTGCAAGAGGTCATCCCGCGCTCTCGGTTCAAGTAGAGAGCGGGTCACTCTAAACAGGGCGGCAGGCCGATTTTCTGCTGATGCAATAAGGGCGGAGAAATACGAAGATTTCGCCGCCCCTATCGCCACAAGGTAAGTCTTAATATGAGATCTCACCTGTGTTCGGTCAGACTCAGAACGGCTCGCCCTCCAAATGCCCTCTAGACGTCTTTTCCGGCACTTCATCTCCCGTAGCTCCTCCGTATACCACGGAGCCAAATGGGATCTGTGCCGGGTCAGAGGTCGCAGAGGCACAACTCGCTCTAGAGCCCCGGCGGCCAACCCATCCCAGGTGGCCACCAGGTCTCCAGGCGAGCTGAGAGCCAGAGATTCAGGAAATGGCCCAAGCTCCCTCTGGAACCGATCCGGGTCCATTAGGCGCCTGGGGCGGAACCATCTAAGTGGCTCCGCCTCCCTGTGGTGGGGGGTAGCGGAACAGAAATCCAGCCTAAGGAGGGAATGATCTGTCCATGACAAGGGTGTAATAACTAAATCCTCCCAATTACAGTCATTCAACCACTGCCCAGAGACAAAAATCAGGTCCAGCATGTGTCCTCCTATGTGAGTGGGGGCAGAAACTAACTGGGTCAGGTCCATGGCCGTCATGGAAGCCAAGAACTCCCGGACCAACCCCGAGGTTTCACCGAGCGATGGCAGGTTGAAATCCCCCATGACCAAAAGCCTAGGGGTCTCAACCGCCAGCCCGGCTATTACCTCTAGGAGTCCGGGTAGGGCCGATGAGACGTGGCAGGGAGCCAGGTACGCCATCAAAAGACCCATCTGTACCCCTTGCCCCCACTTCACAAATAGAGATTCACAGCCAGCCGTCTGAGGGACAGTGGCCTCCCTAGGACAAAGGACTTCCTTTATAAGCACCGCTACCCCACCACCCCTTCCCTGAGCCCTAGGCTGGTGAAATGCAAGGAAACCTGGTGGGCACATCTCAACCAGAGGGACACCGCCCTCTGGGCCCAACCAGGTTTCGGTGACACCTACCAGGTCCGCGGCCTCCTCCTGAACCAGATCATGGATCAGGGGAGCCTTATTAACCACGGACCTGGCATTGCACAACAACAGCCGGGTATTCAGGGCCTGAGATTCCGGACAACCAGGGCTGCAGGATGGGTAATGAGGGTCGGAGCGCGCTACCGCTTGCAGACATCGGGAGCGCGATCCCCTTACCGGATATGGCCCTCTACCCCCAGCATATCTACCTCTCCCAGTCACCGTGCTAATAAAATTGGCCCCCCGCTGCCCACCCCCTGTCTGCCACCCCGACACAGGAACCCCCGAGGCCCCCCAGGCGCGCGTGCCGGCCTGGCTGCCCCCAATTCCATGCGGGATACCCATCAAATACCCATCAGGAAAGCTGCATTTGCTTAACAACAATGTGATTTCTTACCAATCACCATTAAAATCGTCGCAAAATCTAATTGACTTTAACATTAAATGGAAATTCCAATCCCAATTGCGATCATAAGCTGAGAACTATCCATATTGATGTTATTATGATATATTATTTGTTTATCATATTTATATGGCCTAACTCTCTGACACTAACATGGTGTACTTGGTTCTGTAACGTATTTTTTTAAGGAAAAGTAGCGTAAGATACATTTTGCCTTGGAAAATACTTAAAACACAAATTGCTGTTTAGGTAACACCCAAGAAAATTCATACCCCAAGAAAATGTGATGGTCTCCTTCAAAAGCATAATTGTGTCCCATAATTGATAAATTAAAAGCTTTTGCTAAAATAGAAACATACAGGTAAAACTCAAAAAATTAGAATATCATGCAAAAGTTCATTTATTTCAGAAATGCAACTTAAAAGGTGAAACTAATATATGAGATAGACTCATTACATGCAAAGCAAGATAGTTCAAGCCATGATTTGTCATAATTGAGATGATTATGGCTTACAGCTTATGAAAACACCAAATCCACAATCTCAGAAAATTAGAATATTACATGCAATCAATAAAACAAGGATTGTACATAGAACAATATCGGACCTCTGAAAAGTATAAGCATGCATGTGTACTCAGTACTTGCTTTGGGCCACTTCTGCAGCAATTACTGCCTCAATGAGGCGTGGCATGGAAGCTATCAGCCTGTGGCACTGCTGAGGTGTTATGGAAGATCAGGATGCTTCAATAGCAGCCTTCAGCTCTTTTGCATTGTTCGGTCTCATGTCTCTCATCTTTCTCTTGGCAATGCCCTATAGATTCTCTATGGGGTTCAGGTCAGGTGAGTTTGCTGGCCAATCAAGCACAGTAATCCCACCGTCATTGAACCAGGTTTTGGTGCTTTTGGCAGTGTGAGCAGGTGCCAAGTCCTGCTGGAAAATGAAGTCAGCATCCCCATAAAGCTTGTCTGCGGAAGAAAGCATGAAGTGCTCCAAAATCTCCTGGTAGATGGCTGCGTTGACCCTGGACTTAATAAAGCACAGTGGACCAACACCAGCAGATGACATGGCTCCCCCAATCAACACAGACTGTGGAAAGTTCACACTGGACTTCAAGCATCTTGCAGTGTGTGCCTTTCCATTCTTCCTCCAGACTCTGGGTCCTTGGTTGAAATGCAAAAGTTGCTCTCATCAGAAAAGAGGACTTTGGACCACTGAGCAACAGACCACTTCTGTTTTTCTTTAGCCCAGGTAAGACGCTTCTGACATTGTTTGTTGTTCAGGAGTGGCTTGACAAGAGGAATACGAGATTTGAAGCCCATGTCCAGGATCCGTCTGTGTGTGGTGGCTCTTGATGCACTGACTCCAGCCTCAGTGCATTCCTTGTGAAAGTCCCCAACACTTTTGAATGGCCTTTTCCTGACAATCCTCTCCAGGCTGCGGTCATCCCTGCTGCTTGTGCACCTTTTTCTTCCACACTTTTCCCTTCCACGTAACTTTCTATTAATGTGCTTTGATACAGAACTTTGGGAACATCCAACTTCTTTTGCAATTACCTTTTGAGGCTTTCCCTCCTTATGGAGGGTGTCAATGATGGTTTTCTGTACAACTGTCAGGTCAGCAGTCTTTCCCATGATTGTGATTCCTACTGAACCGGACTGAGAGACCATTTAAAGGCTCAGGAAGCCTTTGGAAGTGTTATGGCTTAATTAGCTGATTAGAGTGGGACACTGAGCTTAGAATATTGCACCTTTTTACAATATTCTAATTTTCTGAGATTGTGGATTTGGGGTTTTCATGAACTGCAAGCCATAATCATCACAATTATGACAAATCATGGCTTGAACTATCTTGCTTTGCATGTAATGAGTCTATCTCATATATTAGTTTCACCTTTTAAATTGCATTATGAAATAAATGAACTTTTGCACAATATTCTAATTTTTCGAGTTTCAGTTGTATTACAAAGTGTTTTTGAAACCTTACAAGGTTGCAATTCCCTAAAATGAATTGCTACGGAATACAATGCAATATAATATAATTGCCATGGAACACAATTAAATAACAAGTAGAGGTAGACCCCAACTTACAGAAGTTCCTTTAGTGACCGTTCAAAGTCACAACACGGAAAAAAAATATTTATGACCAATTTTCCCAGTTTTGAGAGTGCTCTGCATTAATGAGATGTTTTTGCATATGGAGCAATAGCTTCCAATCTGACACATGGTATTTTGCTTCAGTTCTGACAAACAAGGGTATCAGGAGTCATTACATGAACCAAAAGCAAAATGTTTACCTGCTGGATGTCACCTAGAACAGGGCTCTCCAACCTTGGCACCTTTAGTTGAAGTCCACAAGTCTTAAAGTTGCCAAGGTTGGAGAGCCCTGACCTAGAAGGAGTGGTAGAAGGCAGTACAGTCACACATGCAGAAAAATGATAGGAATCCTTGCTTGTAGTGGACACCCTAGTAATTTATTTTCTGGGACTATTTTATCCGACAAACAGCTTATGGTTTGGAACTAACTGGCTTACAAAACAAGAGGATGCTGAAAGTAAATACATATCGCCCTGAGATTTCATTTGCACACAGCTGGAAAAAAAAATTAAATCCGGCCATTGGTTTATTTGAGCAAATAAGTGGTTTAAATACGCATGCATGTAATTCTTTTCCAGTCCAATAAACCTTTAAACCCTTGCCTGACAAGCGTAAAGAAACAAATCTACAAATTGCAATATTCTTGCCTTAGCGAGCAGCGCATATCAAAGCTGATAATGAAATTACAATCTCCTTTATTTGCTCATTTAAAAAGATGGCTGGCCTCCCCTTCCAATCGGTTAATTAAAATGCAGGAAGGAAAGGCAAGCAGCAGTGCTGTTCTCCTTATTAGTCACTCACTGCTAACCTGGCACAGAGGTCAAGCCCTGTTTGGAATATTAAGCTGGCAATCCGGCATATTAACAGAAAATACGGCCCTTATCCTAGCCAAATAATAGACTGACAGCTGTTTACAGCTATCTTAACTTTGAATTTGATGGATCAGCTTCGGAAGCTTACAGCGGTTGGCTTCTCAACTCACTCAATTGGATCTCACAGTTGCTGGCCTGGGAATATGGGCCTTCAGCCAGTTTTCTCCTAATGCCTTGCTTTTACATGGACTGGGCAGGAATTCCCATGGTTCTTTATCTAGCACATCTATGGATGGTTGGTCTAGATTGTCTACTGGTTACTGATTTACAAACTTGGACAATCACCTCTTCATTCTGGCAGTCAATATGAACACACTAAGAAATCTCAAAAACTTTTTTGATCTGTCCATGATTAGATAGATGTGAAAAACTGAAGAGAAATCTCCATGTTCAAAATAATGCAACACTTCATCTCAGAGGGGGAAAAAATGAGAGAGATGATCATGTTACCCTGATTCCCTGAGACTTGTTCTTTCTAAAGATGATCTTAGGACATTGCAGGAGCCATGCCAAATTTGAGTCAAAGCAGAATTCCACTCTAAACCATCCCTTGCTTCAATTGTCTCCAAGGCCCAGTCAGCCTCTTCCAAGATGGAGTCACTGTCTGACCAGAAGCCATCTTGTTGGATTATAGCCCTTTTGTTGACTCTCAATAGGCAAAAAATGGATACTCCCCAAGAGACATGGCTTCTGCATGACAGCAGGTAGAGATTGTGGGCTTGTGGCTGAGAGAAAATTATTTTGCAGCTTTAGCTAAGGTGTCAATGTTTGCCTTTTGTGGGAAAGAGATACTCTTGACTCACATCCTCATTAATTTAAGACTGGATTACTACAACATGTTCTACCTGGGGCTGACTTTGAAGACTATTCAGAAACTGCAAATAGTACTGTGTACAGCAGCGCTTACAGACTGGTGGGCGAGAGTCAATCAGCAACATTATATTGATGTTGCATTGGTTGCCAATATGATTCCAACTACAATTCAAAGTGCTGGCTTGATCCACCAAGCCTACATCCATATAACCCCATGGGACCATTATCTCCAAAGAGAATCTGCTCATTCTTGCAGCCTGGGAAATGATACTTTGATGTACCCTCTCCTTGGGAGGTTGAAGTGACAAAGACTTGGAAGAAAACCCTGTCCTTTTCTATGAGGACTGGAGACTTCTAGACAAGAGGAGGTCAGTAGAGGCTTTCAGGGCTTAAGGCTGTGCTCAGTGGTGGGATTCTAATTTTTTTACTACCAGTTCTGTGGGCATGGCTTTGTGGGCATGTCAGGATACTGTAAAATCTCCATTCCCTCCCCACCCCACTAACCTGCTTTCCAGCTCTGTTCTCCTGTGCAGGGCAACAAAAGAAGACCCAGCCAATCAGCTGGGACTCAGGAAGCAGAGAATAGATGGGGGCGGGACCAGTCAGAGGTGGTATTTGCCGGTTCTCCAAACTACTCAAAATTTCAGGTTCTCCAGAACTGGTCAAAACCTGCTGAATACCACCTCTGGTTGTGCTGCTGTTATATGTTGTTTTAAAAATATGTGTTGTTTCAATTTGTCCTAAAGGTGTTTTTTTCAAAAGACAACTGGACTTTCTTTGTTTTTTGCTTGAAGATGTTTGGCTTCTCATCCAAGAATCTTCTTCAGTTCTAACAGTCAGAACTGAAGAAGCTTCTTGTTTGAGAAGTGAAATGTCTTCAAGTAAAACCAAAGGAAGTCCAGTTGCCTTTTGAGATAACCATTACCTGGATGATTGACATTTCAATTTGTCATTTTTAATATTCTTAGGAGATCTTTTTAAAAATAATTATGGAAGCAGGACGGAATGTCTTGACTGGGGCAGGATATAAATTTTATATAAGTAAAACAAATAACTAAAATCAATTGTGCAAATAAATTCCCACCATTTTTCTAATTACACAATACAATACCCCTTGATTTACAAATCTGGCATTCTGTTCGTGGCAAGCCACAATAATAGAAAGCAGCATGATTGGCTACTGCCATTTCCTATTCTAAATATCTACTTCACATGCTTGTTATGATGACAAAAAGGAGGGAAAAAGGAACAGCAGCAGGAAAAATGAAATGAATAGAACAACAACTAGAACTTCACAGAACCTTTACCTAAACTTTGTTATCATAATACGTAAAAATAAAATAACATGAAACAAAATAAAATAAAATAGGCCTTTTGGAAGTCCAATTAATCATTACATTCAATCCATCAAATTCAATCAACTCAGCAGCTTCAAGATTCTTTGGATGTAGGAGAAGGAGTGGCAGAATCTGGGGGTGAAGCTAAAAAAGGGATCAGCCTAGAATCCCTTCATAGCCATGAGCAGAATAAATCCAATCCCACTTGAATTCTGTCGAATCTTAGATCTAACTTCAAGCAGGTGCTAACTATTAGTTGAGAAGATGACTGTGCATAGGCTATGTACCAATATAAATCCATTTTTAACTGGACTTTCACATATAGACCTGGTCTTTTGGGCCTGACAGTTAAATCTCTTGACTGACAACCTCTTATGGATCTTTTGTTTAAATTAAATAAAAGTGAACTGGTGATTTATAGATTTCCTAATTTAAAAGTTTTGATTATGAAAAGAGAATAATGATGCGATTTTAATGACGGAAGAGAGAAAATAACAGTTGTAATCATAATAAAGAAGATCAGAAGTCATTCTTTTACATATCTTTCCCCCTTTTTTTCTACTTTTTAAATTCACATTACTGTTCTTTCTTTTCTTAAATCTTATATTATTTCATGTTTATCACTGCATTTTTAAAAAATGTTTTTTTAAAATGTTTGACTTCTTTAAAACGAGAGAGAGAGAGAGAGAGACTGTAAAATCACTAAATATGTAAAACAAATCCACCTCCTGTCACCGAGAAGTAAATTTGAACATGATGAGCACAGGCATGGAACAAAAAAACATCATCAACCAGCCTTTTTCTGAGACTGCCAAGCAAAGCAAAAGAAAGTTTCCACTTTGCTGTGCTTTAAATGAAATGGAAGCCCGTGGCTAATGGGATGAAAAGCCCAGGGTTATGCACGGAGGCGCAGAGCTGTTTTGCCAATCATGCACGGCTACTTCTCCTTCAAGTCTTTTGCTCCTTAGCGATTCCGCGGTGCCTGACTTATAGCAGAAGACACACAATTCATCCTTGCATCAAATAGGCAGGTATTTTAAAAATGTAAATGGCACCTGCTGGGACAGTCTGATAATGGCACCAGCAGGAGGTTTCCTTTCGATGCAAATACCGGTTTTGAAGGAGGAGTTTCTCTCTAGATTGCAGGAGGAAGCTCAAATTAGCTCCCCACATCTGCTTGGATCTTCTTTATTGTCAGCCTCCTCCCCATGGTACAATCTGCATTTGAAAAAAATAAAAAAATAACCACCACCCCCTCAGCAAGCTAGCTGTGAAGACACATTTGTCTTCATGCTCAGTTTAGCTTTTGCCAATATATCAGTAAGGATTCGGGCTCAGATGCAATTCAAAGGATATTGCATATTCTCTCTCGTTTCAGCTTCCCAGTTTCATCAACTTGGAACACTGAACCTTCTCACTGTTTGCCATTTCAAGAGACAAGAGCCAGATGTAAAATGGGGTGGGTGAGAGGAAATGCACTGTAGGAGAAGACTCCTAACCTTTTTAAGCAATGCCAAGACAAAAGATATTTCAGCAGATGGATGTTTTCAGACAGGAGTCTGAAAAAAAATTGAATTTCTTTGTTTCTTGATTGGCCATTCCATCCTGATTACTCTAAGTTTAAATTTTGATTCAGCTAAGTGATACCTTTAAGGCACTGGACAAAGAGCAGAAGGACTATAAGTTCTAGTTCTATCTTAGGCATAGAAGCTAACTGAGTGACTTTGGGCCAGTCACTCTCAGTCCTAAGAAGGAGGAGGCAAGGGGAAACTACTCCTGTCCAAAAATACTGCATGAATTGGTCCATGTAGTCACCTGGAATCAAGACAGGCTCAAAGGAAACAGCAAAAAATGTCACCTTAAGGCTGAATTCTTGCATTACATTAAGCCAAGGGTTTACTTAATCTTGGCCAGTGACAACCGGAAAATGTGTACATTAAACCAGAAACTCTGAATTACAAAACATCAGCACTGGGTTTATAGAAAACACCATCCAACCCAAACAAATCATGTTAAAGTTTAACACATGTAGGACTATTGTATCTTAGTGCACAGGATCAGCCCCACTTCTATCAGCAAAGGCATTTCGCTGGGCTTGCTAATTCCAATGTCATCTTTGGTGTACCAAACATATGGAAAAATACATTGCTACCACTCCTTGCACTGTTCAGTGCACCTTCAGAGCAAGCTCATAGTTCATTTCCATAATATATCTAAGAATCCAAGGTGATGCCAATCACTACTGAATTAATTATTTCCTTCCTTCCTTCCTTCCTTCCTTCCTTCCTTCCCTCCCTCCCTCTCTCCCTCCATCCTTCCCTCCCTCCCTCCGCAGTTGGAACAATATAAAACAGCACAGAGTGAAATATGCCTAGGTAAAGCAAAACAAAGGTATCTTTTTAGCATAAAACATTCCCACAAGGAGACTGTCATCCACCCTAGCTTAGGCCTGGAGAAATGTCAGATTTCAAGGGCCCAGTTAAATAAGGTCAAGGTAAAGGAGATCCAGATATCTGGAAGGATGCCATTTCAGAGAAGAGAGGCTGCGGCAGGTGCTCTCCTTCTATTAGAAAACAGGTGAGTCAGAAATTAGATACCTCCCCCACTCCCCTTTGCAGCTATCTTTCCTTTGGTTTCCCAGCAATAAAGTCAGAATCAGAAGGCGGCAATGCGGAATCTTTGAAGAATGAATGAGAATGGGCTTCCCACAGATGCTGTTCTAAGTCTTGTAAATACTCTGAATTAACTATGAATCAAGGCAAGACAATGGGACCTTATATAAACAAAGCCAAAATCAAAGCATGTCATTAAAGTCTTTCCTTCTCCCTAGTCTTTGAAGTGAATTATTGCCTTGAAACACAGGAACAGAAAATGTAAGCCTATAACCGCAAGCCATTTTCACCCGAGAACAATACAGCCATCGGGAACGGCATACGAACCCCATGTTAATGGTTCACCCCAACACCATGCCAACTCCCAACACCTCTGCCACCTCACCCCCAAAGACTGCTGTCATCAGGTTATCCCTCTGCTCTTTCCTGCATAAGAAGCCTGACCCCCTCCTGACCCCCCCCCCCCCCCCCCCGAGGAAATCTTTCCACTGCTCGTCTGCAGCATGGTATTATTGTATTGCAGCTGTCCTGGAGGATTAGCGACGACAATTCCTGTGATTCAGCTTTTATTTCCCATCTATTTGCTTCTCACGTATCCAACTGACTACAAACCTACAATATGGTTTCAATAAATAGATCCATGAGCCTCTATATCAGATCCTTAGGCAAATATCCATAGCAAAGGGCTAGTTCTAAATGCCCAAAGCTTGCTAAATAGAGGACAATATTATGACTGGCAGATGCTGAAAGTCACAAGGAGGCTTTAAGCAGGGGTCCCCAAACTTGACAACTTTAAGACTTGTGGACTTCAACTCCCAGAATTCTCCAGCCAGCTATGCTGGCTGGAGAATTCTAGGAGTTGAAGTCCACAAGTCTTAAACTTGCCAAGTTTGGGGACTTCTGCTTTAAGACATAAAATCTTGTGCAGTTACTCCATTCCCTTCCGCAGCCCCTATCCAAATTCTGTTGCTGGGTGCCTCAAATTTTTCCTCAGTTAAAAGCAACAACTCAGAAGGGCCACTAGAACCCGGCCTTTTGTTTCCAAGTTCTGCGTCTGAGGCATGTGCCTCCTGCGCTAATAAGGCACCCGTCAGTATGGCGAAGTGGGGTTGCAAAAGAGGAGGTGACATGACCAAGATCACTTCACTGAGCTCAGTGCAGCATTGTAAAATATTCACTGTGTTTAAAGCGTAAGTTTGTTTGGGGGAGGGGCGGGTTGGATGCATGCGCACTAGGTAGAATGGCGATGAATGAACAGCCTGGATTCACAGATCACCTACATTATTTAACGAAAGTGAGGAAATGCTCTGCGGTCTGATATCTGCAGCAAAAGCTGAAGCGCTTTTGAACCCAGGCCTCCATAATGTCTGACCCACCAACAAGGTCACCAAGGGTCTTTTATTTTTCCTATTTTACAGCCTGCAGGGCAAATTGAATTCGTGCAATTTCTTTCATAGGGAAGAAGGAAAAGTCATAGAATCCAACTTTCTATGAATCTCTTGTCTACGGAGATTCTCAGTCATCAGGTCTGGTTGTGTTCCAAGCTGCTTTTTCAAGAGGTAACTGGACTTTCTGGTTTGCTTGGAAGGTATTTCGCTTCTCATCCAGGGAGCTTCTTCAGCTCTCCGAGTCAGAGCTGAAGATGCTTCTTGGATGAGAAGCGACATGTCTTCAAAGAAAAAAA
>JAGDQI010000404.1:0-27402 GCA_023653725.1 Bungarus multicinctus | reverse complement strand
TAAAAAAGAAATAGGCCTCGACTGGAGCAAGAATGTGATGTGTTGCGCTGGCATTGTGGGTCGGCCCTGCAACCACAGCTGCTGTTCATTAAGTGCCGCAGAATCAGATTACACTGAATCATCCTGGAGAACATGATGTTCCAGACGAGAGCGGCCAGGGAGGCTGAAGAAGGCAAGGGTGACGATGTAGGAGAAACCTCGGCAAGGGCAATCTCGGGGGAAGAGGAGCAGGTGTTGTTAGTTTAGAGGAGAC
Source organism: Bungarus multicinctus (assembly GCA_023653725.1). Lineage (NCBI taxonomy): Eukaryota > Metazoa > Chordata > Lepidosauria > Squamata > Elapidae > Bungarus > Bungarus multicinctus. The sequence goes on along the minus strand of JAGDQI010000404.1, from coordinate 27,149 downwards.
TGAAGGTCTGATTTGAACAATGCTAGGTTGGATGAGTTTTTAAAAAAAGAGAAGAAAGCCGACCAAAATGGCGGGGGGGCCGATGTGCCAGCCGGCTTGTCAGGGAAAGTTTGGAGGTGCCATTGGCTCTAAAGCCCACACACGATAAATGCATGCTGTTTCCAACATTTGAAAAAGTTCCTGGTGGTTTTAATAATGGAAGGGGTAGGGCAAGAACGTCAAAATGCGGGGTATGATCGGGCAAGCAAACCCCTCCCGGGCCTCTCTCTCGAGCCCTCGCGCCGCTTTGAAAAAACTGCACATATCAACATAGCAGACCTTGGAGGTACCATGTCCAGAACACCAAAGAGTCCCCAGAGCGAGGGGGGGGGGGGGAGGGAGCGCTGGAAAGCAGCGCCAAAACCTCACGGGGCCCTTGGGTTGGAGGACAAAGGTCAAGGGGCAGGTGGGTTGGGGGGGAGTCTCGATTTGTGGTGATGCACATTTTCGACTTTCCCGGAAAAGGGAGCACTTTGCACAACAAATGACAAAAGGCCGGGGGGCACGGGCAGAGGTTGGGGGGCGGGGGAAAACAAACAGATAAGACAAAGACGAAACTGGAGGTGGCAGATCCCCCAAAAAGCGGGGGACCGAATCGCTCCAAATTGGCGGCAGGCATGGGGAGCGGAAAGAAGTCCGCGGACAATAAAAAGAAAGGACAAGGTGAAGAACCGGTAAACGGCGGGCCGAGGCGGGGGGCAAAGGAAGAGGGGCCACAAAGGAGAACAGGGAGGCCCCGTGAACCCTGAACTGAGTCGAAGAACATACTGAAAGTCAGGACCCGAAACTGAGACAATGAAGGCATACTCAGTTACAAGAGCAGGCCCCCTTAGGAATGATGAACTCCTTTGGGACCGGCAAAATGTTAGAGGAGCCCTTTATGAACAGCATGTGAAACCAGATGGACCTGAAGGTAGAATTTAGATTCTTCAACCAAAGCAAGTCATCTCCTGAAAAGTATCGCTGACCAGTCTTGCTATCATGTGTTCCCTGTGCCTGATCTTTGTAGTTGATCTCTTATATCTACTAAGTCAGACCTGTCAATTTATCATCATGGCCATGGTCACATGATATATCGGGACTCCCCCCCCCCTTCGCTAAACCCGCGTGGACTTGGCATCAACCAATGGAACACCTTCCCTCGGAAGTTGTGGGAGCGCCATCACTTGATATCTTCAGAAGAGATTGGACTGCCATTTGTCAGAAATGGTGGTAGGGGTCCTCCCACTGGGCAGGGTTTGGATTAGATGACCTATAAGGTCCCCTTCCACTCGAGTATCTGTATCTGTCTGTGGCCAGCATGTGACCACATCCAGCCCAAGGCTGGAAGTTTGACAGCCCTGCTCTAAGTCTCATTTTGCTGTCTGTGTGTCATGGATTGCTTACCTGATTATGGGCTTTCTTCGGTAAGTAACCTCTGGTCTATCTCATGTGGCTGCTTATTGTCCTTTGTTTCTTGATCAAGGCCTAGAACGGAGAAGACTACAAACTGCAAAGAATACTCTCAAGCCCCTTTTCATAAGTCTTGAGTTATTGAACGAAATGAAAAAACTCTTGCAGTCGGGTACATTACTCTTGCAATAAAAGGCATTGGTTACATAATCTTGAAACTGTATACCTTGACCTCATTTATCAACAAATACAATAAAGTAGAACCTTTCCTGTTACCTTTGATCATCTTTCTGAGTCTTGATTTAATTAAGATACTAATCACTTATCAGAGAGCACAGAAATTCCATCTGTTCTTCTTCAGTAATATTTTTAAAACATCTGGGTGGTTTTTTTTGTCCAGGCTCAGGAAATTAGATCCATTTAGGAAGAGGAAGAGGAAAAAAAGTTGCTTATCTGAAAGTAGGATGGATCATTGAATATTTTTCATATGCATAAAAAGAATAAGTATCTTGGAAGGTCCAACTTAATATGGCACCATATTTAAAAAGACTAATGGAATCTAGAAAATACTAAACGTAGCACACAAAATGACAATACAGTGATTATTGATCTTAGGGCCACTGTACTAGTTGGTTGACCAAGTAAAGAAATGGATCTTTGGTTGCCTAGATAAAGATTAGTTTATTTTTGTAGTTTCTGGACTAAGAGAATAACAGGCATGTCCTTGATCATTTCTTAGAGAGCTAGGCTCATCTCTTCAAAATAGGATTAAGAATATTCTTGTAACCCTACTCCTGTTGTGAACTTTGTGTTACCCCAACATTGCGGGGTCATAACTGCATTGTTACCATCAAGGTATCAATTTGCTAAATTGCAGACTTGTGAGTTTACTGGCAAGGCCAAGGTTATTGAGTAGATAAGGCCATATGAAATTTTACACAGTATTTATGAAAGCTCCCCCAACCCAATTAGCTGAGCATGCAGGAGCCCTTCAGGTATTCAGGGAAGAAGCTTAACATATCAGACAGCTTTGTTTCCTGGTAGTCCTTTCAGCTTTTCCAGCAAAGTCTTTTCCAGCACTTTATTAGAGCATCTAGACAGGATTCTGAAATCATCTTTCCAGGTAGCATCAAGCAAAACTAAGAGCCAATTAGTGGAGCACCTCTTTAATATGTACTGTGCAGAATCCATTGAAAATTGGCTTAACAAATCATGCACTCCTGGTTCTTAATAAGAATAAACATCTGCTTCCCGTGTATGCCGTGTATTTCCAATATATTGTGGATTTGAATTGGGGCTTTACCAACCTTGTAATTTCCAATAAAGGTGTTCAAGTATAGGAATCAAACCCCACGAAAATCAGTGAGAACCCCCCACTAGCCCCTGCAGTTATCTCATTGGGTAGTTTATTGCTTTTACAAAAGCAATTGACAGTCATAATGAAGCAAAGGAGATCTGGTTTAAGCTATGTGTTTGCTGTGTGCCTCTTTTCTAATCTCATTTCATTTTGACCTCGAAATTCAGAGCACCTGCTATGCCTTGCAAAAAAAACAGACCTTGGCACATGGGATAACTTGTGGACTCATTATTTCAGAAGCTGTTCAAACCCAGCAGTACTTAAGAAAGCAGTATTTCTCTTCTGAGTATTCAAACTGTATGAGGGCTGGATTTAAGTCTCTGTAGACATGCAGCTCTTCTGCAAATGATTGCAGAATTTCAATTCCATCTGTGGAATAAAGATTTATATTGGAAATACTTACAGAGTAATTATGCCTACATTTGCAAAGTAACTGTTACGGTAGAGTAAGGACATGGTCTTCTCTTCATTTCTGGATCTTTAAAAACTACTGTCAAAATTACCTGAAAATCAGAGAGAACCATCCAGATTTAATGGCTATAATGTGGTTAGACATGATGATAGTTGGAACTCAAAAATATGTAAACATGGTGGTGCAGATAAGCACTATGGTGGTAGATTTTGAGATCAAGAAGACCCTAGCAGCTGTATTGAGTAGGCATGTATTGAGTAGATCCAAATACACCCAATTTCCAAAACAAATGATGGGAAGAACACCCACACTAAAATCTGTTGCTGAAACCCATTATTATTTTTTTTTAAAGCCATGTAAGTAATTTAAAGCATCAGACAAATTTCAGCCCCCAGAAAGCTGTAATTAAACTGAACCATGGTACACCCCTGCAAAGAGATATAACAATGCGTCAGGAGCTCCAACTGTGAAAAATACAGACTTTTGATGTTGGTTTTTTTCCTAAGGAAAACTTTTTAAAAAGGAACCACCAACCTTGTTCAATTCATTTGTCCTGATTTTTAAATTAGATCCATTGAGTACATGAGAATGAGAAAGACTCGGTGAATTTCTGTGGGAAATGGCACCACCTCAAAAGATCCAAGATCTGGTTTCCACATGGTTGACTTATTGCAAATGGATGAATAATCCATTTGAAATGTCTTGATAAGTAGCTGCAGGAACTCTAAAATCTGTTCCCCCCCCCCCCCCCAAGAAATATCCCAAACTGGCAGTATTTATTTATTTAGTTAATGTATTTATAGGGCCACCCAATTCAAACATTGTGATTCCAGCAGCAAAAAGCTAATAATAAATCAAAAGTATCCACATAGCTTTGAAAAACATATCCGATACCTAAAATACACAATGGCAACCAAACAACATAATGGAACCAAAGGGAGTCTATGCAACTGGATCCAAACATATGGGGGACAATCCAGTTCTTAACACCTTCCTAAAAGCAAATAGAGTAGGGGCATATCATATGGCAGCACTGTCAAACTTGCAGCCCATGAGCCAGATGTGTTACCTACGGGCCATGTCCATGCCTAGTTTAGGGAAAGGGGAAAAGTGATATGTCATATGATGCCACCGACGAGGCAAGTTTGACATCTCTGATATATGGGGTAGTGCAGGGCAGGGGTAGGATTCTACCGGTTCAAACTGGTTCGTACGAACCGGTTTGTTAAATTTGCATCTGGTTCACCGAACCGGTATTTGAACTGACCGGCTGCCCCACTCATCCAGCCCTGCCCCTCCAGGAGTTTCCACACAGCCCATTTTCCGCATGCAGGGTAGTGCAGGGTCCTGTGGGAGGCCTCTGAGAGGAGGAAAACCGGGCCTTCTGGAAGTACTGGAAGTTCCAAAAAAATGGGTCTGTTTCCAGTTTCCGGAGGGCCTCCAAAGCCCGGGGAGATGGTTTTTTGCCCTCCCAGAGGCCCGAGGAAACCACTGGCCCTTCGGAAAGCAAAAAATAGCCCTCCTGGAATTACCAGAAGTCCAGAAACGAGCCTATGAGTCCGGAAAGTATGCGGGTTTGACACCCTGGGGCAGGGAAGAGAGATATCATTCCAGAACACAGGTTAACCCTGACTGACATTAAAAGCTTGGACCATAATTGCAACTTGCAAATGAGCCTCTCTCCTGTCTTTCTTGCAGAATTGTTCACCTTCTTTTTTACACAGTATCAGTCAGAGGAAAAACATGCAATTTGTTTCTACCAGGATTCCAGGAATACTTTTTTAAAATCCCCATGGAAGCCTTAATGATAGTTTTATTCAACATGTTTTTAAGTATTTATTGCCACAACACCAAGGAGATTAGCTGGTGTACAAAATATAAAGCACAGTAAACAAAATCACATAGAACGCTATAAACAATAAAAAGAGTCATTCTGGCACTCTTTCTAATCACTTTTGAGCCTGTCCAACAAGACTCAAGTTTCCACTAGCCTCTGGGACACCATTTGAATAAAAACCATACAGCTTGGGGAGTAAGTAAACTCCGATAGAGTATATATGCTGCAAGTACAGCCCCCTCCCCATTGCATTTCATAATAAAAACAACACCACTTCTGCAGATACTCCCTGATCATCCAGAGAAATGCAAGTAATTTTATCGAGTAAATGCTCAGCCAGATGATCATTATTGACACTAATTGGATCTTCTGGCCTGTCCTTCCCTAAGTAGGATTATGAATTCTAAATAATGCAGCTAGCCTACGTTCTGCAGGTACAATAACCCTGTAGAAATCATTTGACCTCATATCTGCATCTGGTCCTACTCTCTTCTCCTTTTCTCCTGGGCCACTCTGTGAATCTCTTCACTTGCTTCATCTCCTGAGGTTCCCTAGAAACCAAAGATCAAGAAAGGTCCAGATTGGCAAGTAATGAGAAGCTGCTCAAGAGGAATACTGTGTAGTGCTAAAGTCACTTCCAGATTTTAAAGATGGCTGATGTGCCTTTGAACTGTCCTTTGAATTTCATCTGGGAAATCTCTGAATGTCTCAGGCACCTGAAAAAAGGTGTCTGTATTGCAGAATCTAATCCCTCCCATCAGTGATAGGATTCAATTTTTTTTACTACTGGTTCTGTGGATGTGGCTTGGTGGATGTGGCAGGGAAAGGATACTGTAAAATCTCCAATCAGAGGTGATATTTGCCAATTCTCCAAACTACTCAAAATTTCCACTACCAGTTCTCCAGAACTGGTCAGAACCTGCTGAATACCACCTCTGGCTTCGATCTACTTTCATGAATTAGAAATCTTCTCATGAAAAGGACTGATGGAAATTCTCTAACACTAGATTATTCCCCATTGGCTGAAGGTCCAAAGTGTAACCAGCTCTATGCACTATGCATATAAGGGACAAGCCAATGGCTTTCATTGTGCTGTGAATAAGTGAGCCCTCCTTTAACCTAGAAATGTAGATTACAATCATCCAGAACTAAAAGTATGGATGAATCCTTAACCACCCCTGCAATTAGACTGAGTAGCTTGGAAGGAAAACTGTTATACAATTAGGAAGATGGTACAATAGAAAACCCCTAGTTTCCCTTAAGCCCTACATTGCAACATGGATTCATGTTTGGCTACTTGCAGAACGGTGATTTTCACAACTGGCACAATGCACAAATGCTGCATCCATTTCTCTTACCATGGAACTTTAAGGATAGCTTCATGTGAATTATTTTAAGCATTCACTGGCACACTACCAAGAAGATTCTTTTCCTACCATTTGCAAACCTTCCATGGTAATAATGCAATTGCAGGAAAATATAGATTTCGTTTAAGAAGTTGCAGATGGTGCTACATGTATATTCTTTTGCATTCTAAAGTACCTTTCGGCCTTCTGATATAAAGCCTAAGCACAGACTACATGTAAAAATTGGAAAAGCCTCTGTGTTGTCAAAAGTGATACGGCTGGAAGCCATGCCATACTGCACCTCCATGCAAAGACAGCATATTCCCATTAAGAATATGTTTGTCATATCTTGTGATCAAGAGACATTAGGTTGGGACTGATAGATGCATGATAGCCAGTTTAGTACAGTGGTTAAGACATTAGGCCTGAAATTGAGTACTAGTCCTGCCTTGGACACAAAGCCAGCTGGGTCCACTTCAGGACAGCAACCCTCTCTCAGCCCTAAGAAGAAAACAAGAGCAAACATTTATGAAATCTTTCTAAGAATACTGCAGGCAATCAGCAGAAGTCTCTCTCTCTCCCTCCCTCCCTCTCCATCTCTCTCTCCCCCCACCCCTCTCTCACACACACAGATTTATGCATGCATGCCTTTGAACTCTGCCTCAGTGTGTTTGAAGTTTATTGCAATAAGGGCACCTGTACATGAGTTCTAATATAACATCTGAACAACCATAGAGTGCAACAAAGCATTGGGTTGACAGAATGGGAGGGTTGCAAGAGGACAGCCATCCACCAGCTGTGATTGAATAATGGCTTTCAATCAATGAGAGCCCACTCAAGCAACCCTTTGCTACGTGCACCGAAATATTTACACTAGAGTCGTTTAAGAATCATATCTGGATAATGAAGCAATTCTTAATCAAGCAAGTGCCCAAGTGCAGCTTTGGCTCAGCATCAGACCAATCAAATGCTGTTGATCACTGAAGTTGTTGTAGCAACAGCTTAAAACTACAGCTCCATTTCTCTGCTATATATACCGTGCTGAGTATGTTCCTTCCCCCCTTTTGATCCTGCTTGCTTCAGTACTTGCACTCAGCTAAACTTTGGACTATTTTTCAAGCCATGCAATTTCTTGTACAACTTGCCAATACAGAGATTACCACGATACTGGGCCAGCATAGCAAGATGGGAGCTGTCATTTGTGCATACAAAGATTCTTGAAAGATACAAGATAGCACACTGCCTATATTGGCTGATAGACACACTGCAGACTTTTTCTTTTTTCCTACACACAAAGTCTGCTAAGCAGATTTAGGTTTGTATAAGTTGGAGATAACAAGTCACCCTGCAATATGTGCAACTATCCATCATCCCAACCTGTTTGCCTGATTTGTTGAGGCTGATCAGAGTGGGAATCTCAAACATTAAGAGATTGTAGATCTCTTTCAATACTTTTTAAGAAGGACAGCTGGTCCTGGAAATAAAGATTAAGGAAGTTGACATAAGTAGTATAAATGATAAATTTGGGAAGAGTGGCACATTTTCTATTATTAGATTTCCTCTTTTCTTTTATTGCTAGGAGATTTCTCCCTTGGCACCTAAAGATTTCATGCTGGATTGGCTATTCATTTCTCCTATAAATCTAAATTGCAAAAATTTTAATGTAGAATTTAAATACATTCAGAATCCTTTGCCATGTCAAAGCAAGGGAGATGCATCAACATTAAAACCAAACGCCTCTCAGAGTTGCTTTGAAACCAGACGGGTGGCAAATACTGTAAATTTAATAAACAAAATAAATAAGAATTGGCAAAAGCCGACAATCAGATGAATAGATTTTTCTATCTGTCCTGAAAACTGGTTCTTTGTTTTTGTGTCTGGCAAACAACTGACCACATTACTTCATTTCAGTTATGCCCAGGGCCATTTTTACAAGTTTGCTGTGTAAATTTCATTCAGCTGCTCATCAAAGAAAGGTATTGCTGTCCTTCTTCATGTAAATACATGAGCATTCTAGGATTTGCTACATCTTGCATCACTCTCTAGATACAATTTACAACCATATTGTATTTATTTAAATTTGATACTTAAATAAATCATAACTGAACAATTATGAACTAGCTCATTGATTACAAATCCCTCACATAACAGTGTTTCTTACTTTGCAGATTGATTGGAACTACTATGCATGCCAGCAGCTTGCCTTTTGGCTGGGGACATTGGACATTTTATATGAATGAACATCTCTGTTTCTTTATTTAAATTAATGTGGGTGCAAGTGATTCCAAGAGGTTCTGGGAAAATGGATTTATTTATAATTAACTGTAGAGAGGCAGGCAAACTGAGACTAAGGCATGGAAGACTTCAGAGGATAATGAGAAAAGTGATAAGAGAAAAATGTGATGAAAGAAATTAGGGAGAGATTGCCAGAAAATGCCAGATACAGGTAGCCCTGAAGTTATGACTACAATTATGTTGCTAAGTGAAACATTTGCTAAGTGAGTTTGGTACCTTTTTATGATCTTTCTTGCCACAGTTGTTAAGTGAATCACTGCATCTGTTAAGTTAATAACACTGTTGTTAAATGAATCTGGCTTCCCTATTGACTTTCCTTATCAGAAAGTCACAGCATTGCAACTGTCATAAATATGAACCAGTTGCCCAGCATCTAAATTTTGATCATGTGATCAAAATGGTTTAAGTGTGAAAATTGGTTATAAGTCACTTTTTTCAATGCCGCTGTAACTTGAATGCTCACTAAATGAATTGTTATAAATTGAGGGGTACCTATACTGAATCAGTAAGAGCATAGTAACCTGAAGTTGTTCCTGTTCTGTGTTGATTCTGGCTAAACTCTCAGCTATTTTAAGAAAAACTCCTCCTGAGATGTTTTGGTATTGCCTTCTAAAGGATTCAAAGCAGATACCCATTGGAAAAATTCTCCTACTGCTTGCTGTCCCAACTTTTCACTCCTGAATTGCAATTCCCAATTGCTTTCTATCCGTGGGGTTTTACTGGACATATATGCTTGTGTGTACTTTGTGGTTGTTTGATATGCAGAATAGCTTTGTTTAAAACCCAGCAGAATTTCCAAATTTTGGAAACTGAAGAAAAATCCTTCTACTTCTAGACTAGAAGATGAAACAGCGTACAAGATAAAACAGTGGACTACTCTGTGTGTGTGTGTGTGTTCTTACTAAAAATGTTGAAAGGAAAAGGAAGTAGTTCAGGCAGAGAAAAATATTCTTTAAAAAAAGCTGCATCACATTTTCTTGAAAACACTTGGACAGTACATTCCTATCTCTTTTAATAATCGGTCAAACTGCAGGAGGGTTTTTCTCTTAGAACATAATAAAGCACAGGAGACAAAATACTTGAGCCGGCACAAGTCTCCCACTTCCAAAGGAATAATGAATTTGATGAACAAATTGAAGTCACTAGGGGAAAACTTTTGAATCTGGCCATAGTCAACTTCAGGGGTGGGATTCAACCGGTGATTATGTTTTGTGCTGTGTGCGCGTGTAAAAAAACCTTAAGCTGTGCCTCCCATACAGTTGGAAAGCGCTGCATGCAGGTGCACAGGCATTTGAAAAACCTTTTTTTTCCTGCTTTTTCAACCTCAGCTGTGCCACGCAAAGCAGCTGAGGTTGAAAAAGCAGGAAATAAAGGACAGGTAAGAGCCCAGGCGGGCAGGTGGGCCAAACAGCAGCAAACACAGAACCGATTTGGTGTCTGCTGCTCTTCAGACCTACCAGTTCTTTAGAACCGGGCAGAACTGGTAGCATTCCACTCCTGGTCAACTTCCTGGAAAAGTCTGAACAGCAGGCACTGGATGCACAACACTCCTAAAACCATCATCTTGGTTCGAATATGTAGGTTGGCTCTCACAGTAGCCTTTCAAGACTGCCAGATCCTTGTTGCAAGTACTACGGTGAACCAGTTAACCTCTGTCTTGTACCTATGTGTCTGGTTTTAGAACCTTATATTTCTCACCACTGAACAATATGTTGTTGGATAGGGCTGGGGGTGGGATTCTACTGGTTTGGAATGGTTCAAGTGAATCCCTTGCTCCGAAGATCAGCTGGCAGCAAACCGGTTTTAGAGCACAGCTGATTCACATAGCAGAGCAGTTTGCCGCACCTCAGCTGTTTTATTCACAGGGGCTGCTGTAGAAGGTAAGTATTAGAGCTTTTTTAAACATGAAGTGCATGCGCGGAGCACGTGGTCACCGAACCAATTGTTATGCCAGTGGAATCCACCCCTGGATAGGGCCCAATGACATCCATTCCTTTCCATTAGAAACTGTTGGTGGCCTGAATTACAACAGGCATCAGAATATGACATGTAGGTGGCCTATTTTTTATGTTTTATTTTATTTATTTATTAAATTTGTTTGCCATCCATCTTGCTACAAGAGTATCCTAGGCCACCTATAACATCAAAACTCGAAGCTCCTGCAAAACAGAGAAAACTAAATGAGTGGGCAAGAAGATCCCTTATTTTGGGAATGTGAGGTGAATGGGAGAACAGGGTGTTCAGATAAATATTTTTAAAAAATGTAGATTCTGTCTCAGATCTCTCCACTGCCTTGTATTCAGGCATGTAACCTGAACTTTACTTTCAACACTCACTCATGTGAAATGAATATTTTGAGGGTGGCAGCAGGAAAGCAGCACTTTGCTGATCTTGTCCAAACTTAGAAACCAAGCAGGATCAGGCCTGGTTAGTACTTGGATAGAAATTTCTACAGAATTCCAACACTATAGTCTAGCCTGAAAAATTGAAAAGCAACTAGAAAAGGTTAATTGCAAACAACTTCCTATGGTTGCTGAGATATTTATTTTTATTTATTTTGTCAAACAATTATTAGATAACAGGTATAGTATAAACATGGTTATAAATACATGAAATGGATACGAATAAGAAAAAAAAGAAACAATAGGACAGGGACGGTAGGCACATTTTGGTGCGCTTATGCACACATATTATATGTATGTATCTAGGGTCTGCCGCAAAGGGGAAACTGGGATTTGATTGAATAAATAGAAAACAAGAAACCATTTGGATTTCTGGAAAGATCTTCAATATTAATAGATTTTAGTAATAGAATTTCTCATTCAATTAATACCTAATATGAAGTTAATTTGAGTCTAATGCTCACTTTTTCCTCTTCCCTGCACCAAAATTACCCTCTTCCCCTCCATTTTCCAGAGCCTATTAGATATTCATCCCAGTGTCACAGTTTTGGGGTGCAAAGCCCATTTTTTTTCATGTGGATCAGGATGTTAAATAACCACTCAAGAAAGGCAGTGCCTGCTGATGAAATCAGCATAAAGCCTGCAAAGATTACTGAATGCCTCTAGTAGGTAGGAGGAATAAAGTTCAAATTGATAGCATCTTTACCATTGTCAACCTCATCTTTTCTGAAGCTATTTCATAAATACCATGTCTTTCCCTGTGCCAACAATTTGGGGTTGGTACTCATGCCATTTTCCCATATTACAACTTATCCGACAATTTAAGTTTCCTCTGCCTTAAAATAAAGGAACAGGCCTATAAACTAAAGACACCATTTTATGTAGACGAATAATAAAAAATTCTTTGCTTTTAAAAAACGGGGGATTGATTTGGAACTGGGAGGGAGGACTAAATTTATCCTGATCTTCAGAAGAAGAAAAACATGCTGCAGAATGTTTTATCACAGTTATTGAGTCAGCGTATTTGGGGGGAACAGCCATATGTAGTGCAACGCAGTTATTAATAGACTGTGCAGAATTGCAATATGCTTTTTAAAAAATTTTAGTTTATGGAAGTTTGGAAACAGCACCAGTCTCCAAATAAGGAGACTAAATATAAATCCTGAACTTTGGCTAGCCTAAAACTCTGGCAATAGTAAGCAAAATCATATTTTAAAATCTCCACTGGTGCTATCTTGGACTGGAAAGTAAAACTGATGTTGAAGAAATACAGCCCAACACCAAAGGAAAGTAGTACAATTGAGTAGGAAGATGAGAAACCTCAGCTTTAGAGTCATGTGGTTATCTTCCTTTAATCATGTATTTTATTCGGTAACCTAGTGAGATATCCTTCTGTCACCATGTTCTTCGTTTTTTAAAATTAGCTAAAACATTTATATCAGTATACAAAAATCTGTCTGTCTGCTTGTAACATTCAATTGGCTGAAACAATGCATCATAGGGTAACAATTTTTGAAGCTAGGAGAGAGAGAGAGAGAGAGAGAGAATCAGCCTAATTATGCTACATGACTGGAATTTTCAAAACTTCCTGCCAGTTTCCCACACCAAAGTCATGGGGAAGCCCACAGGAAGTCAGAAGTCAGTCCCACTCTCACTGGTTTTTTGCCTGCTCTTGGTCATTATATTTCTCTGTTTAAATAAGGAAATATCTCTGAAAAGGATGCAAATGGATCATGGGTCATTTAGTATTAATTGTAAGTCTTACCTTAAGATAGGAAAACCTGTAATGCCCTTTCGAATCACAAAATAATGCTGGCTCTTATTGCAATCAGTTCAAACCAGTGATTCTCAATCTCAGAAATTTTAACTTAAGTGGATTTAGTTCACAGAATCCCCAGCTTCTGGAGAATTATAGGAGGTGAAGACCACGCATCTTAAAATTGTCAAGGTTGAGAAACACTGGTTCAAACTATGGAGAATGAAACTTCAGTGAAAAGGTGCACCAGGCATTAGGACCCAAAGTGGATAGGACCAGTCCGCAATGTAAAAATAATAAATAAACTCAAAAGTTTGCTTGGGGACACAAAAGAGGTGCTGATATGCTGCCTGTGGACCTCCAGACACAGTGTTTGCAGCTCTGGAATAAGTGGTGTTCTGCAAAGATCTTGCAATATGCTAAGGGGGTCATTCCTGAAATCTGAACTCAAACCAGAGGTGGTATTCAGCAGGTTCTGATCAGTTCTGGAGAACTGTTAGTGGAAATTTGAGTAGTTCCGACAACCGGCAAATACCACCTCTGACTGGCCCACCCTCATCTATTCTCTGCCTCCCAAGTCCCAGCTGATTGGCTGGGTCTTTTTTTGTTGCCCTGCACAGGAGAACGGAGCTGGAAAGCAGATTAGTGGGGTGGGAGGGAATGGGATTTTGCAGTAACCTTCCCCTGGAGTGGGGAGGGAATGGAGATTTTACAGTATCCTTCCCCTGCCATGCCCACCAAGCCACACCACGCCCACCAAGCCACACCAATAGAACTGGTAGTAAAAAAATTTTGAATCTCACCATTGACTCAAACCATGTGGAAAAATTGCCCTGGGATTTAAAAATAAAATATATATCCTTGCAAGATACCCCCACTTTTGCTGAATGTCCCACTGCTGTGCCTTCACATTCAGAAATTTAAATACCTCTGCTATTTGGAAACAGTGCTGGGCCAAACCCCTGCCCTTACTTTGCAAAACATTGTATTACTTGAGAAATTTTTTCTTCCTTTTCCTTGAAGCAATGAAAGGATTTAGTAAATGAAATAATTAGGGGGTAAGTATGAGATTATGTGAGCTTTTTTAAGCATATGAAATGCCAGAGGAGTCTTTCTAACCAGCTATCAATCTGACAGATCCTTCTGAAGTACTTCTGTGGTCACACTGATCTGTGATTTCCTAACATAAACCTTTTGTTTTAATTTTCTGTTCTTTTATTGCTTTATTCAGTGCTGGATTTTATTTTATTTATTACATCTGTTTATTTGTATTTGTGTCCTATATCTGTTAGCAGTTGTCAACCCCTGTAATGAAATGGTAGGTCACCTTTAAAAAAAACCAGTAATAATTATGGTGTAACTGGCCAAACACATATAAAACATTTAATGTGAAAGGGGTTTGGCAGTGTTTCTCAACCTCATTGAGTTTGAGGTTAAGATGTATGGACTTCAGTTCCCAGATTCTGAGAATTAAAAGTACACATATCTTAACATTACTCAGGTCAAGAATTATTAATCTAGGGCAGGGGTGGGCTGCTGGGAGTTCGCATGGGATTTAGGAGAACCCCTAGCGAAGGTTCTGTACTGTTTTGGAGAACCCGCAAATCCCATCTTGGCTGGCCTCACCCATCCCACCCTCCCCTCCCAGGAGTCCCCATGCAGCCCATTTTGGATGCAGGTAAGTGGAGGGCAAAAAATTGGGCCTCCCAGAAGTTCAGGAAGGCCAGAAAGGGCTCATTTCCGGCTGCCAGAGACCCTCCGTAGACCGGGGAGGGCAAAAAGGCCCCCCCTTCCCCGTGGTGCAGGAGGCTGACTAGGCCATGCCCACCATGGCCATGCCCATCCAGCAACCGCGGAGAACCCCTTGCTAAAATTTTTGAAGCCCACCCCTGATCTAGGGTATTTGCTAAATTTTACACAACAGTTTACACTTGCATTCACAAAGGAGAAAGGAACAGTATCTGTTTTCTCAAAATGTTGCTGAACCAGGGATGTTTGGCCTTTGTCAAAATGGTTGGAGCTATTAATATTTAAAATTTCAGTAATATCTGCAGAACCAAGGATTCCCCCATGTAAGTAATTGCCCAGCTAAATTTTGAAGTGTGTTTACTGTTTCTGTCTCATGCCAGTCATATAAATTCTGGCCTTGTGTTATAAAGTTAGAATGTTAGACAGTATAATAATAAATGCTTTTACAAATGCCTTTGGATCCTACACAGTGGCCTCCAAAGGCTTGGGAAATGGAGACAGAGATTTACTTCAAGGTAAACAAACTGTCAAAGAAGGAAAACATGTTTTGATCGATTATGTAAAGACAGCCAAGAACAAGCATTGATGCAAATTAAAAAGTGGAATTTATTGACTGTACAGGAAGCAAAACATGAATATCAAAATAATGTAATTAAAAACATACAAACTAAAGCAATCAAGGCCAGAACTGAAAAATCATCAAGCAATTCAAAGCATACATTGTGCAAGAAGCAAAAGACACAGTAGATGATACATTCAGCTCTTGCAAGAAGACCATACAAATTAATTATAAACAATGACATAATACAGTTGTCAAAATAATTCAATGTAATTTGTACAGGTAGTCCTTGACTTATGACCATAATTGAGCCTAATGTTTCTGTTGCTAAATGAAAACAGGTGCTAAGTGAGTTTTGTTCCATTTTATAACCTTTCTTCAACAGTTGTTAAATGAATCACTGCAATTAATAACAATGGCAATAGCATTTAGATTTACTTATGACTTCACAGTGCTTTATAACCCTTCTAAGAGGTTTACAGAGTCAGCATATTGCCCCCAACAATCTGGGTCTTCATTTTATTGACTTCAGAAGGATGGAAGGCTGAATCAACCTTGAGCTGGTGAAAATTGAACTGCTCAACTGCTGGCAGTTAAGTTAGTAACCCAGTCACAGAAAGGACACTGTAACTGTCATAAATATGAGTCAATTACCAAGTGTCTGAATTTTAATCACTTGACCAGGGGATGCTGCAACAATCCAAGGGTGAAAAATAAGTCTCTTTTTCAGTGCCGCCATAAATTCAAACGGTCACTCGATGAAAAGTTGTAATTTGAGGACTACCAGTATTGCATTTTATAATTGTAAAATTATCATTTGCCAATAATGAAAAAATTGGTAGAGCATATAGTTGAAAATATAATTAAAAAGTAGCAGGGTAAAATATTGTGGGATTTTTAAATAGAAACAGAGAAAGTCCTACTTTCTACTTTCTTATATTTCCTTTATTTTTTAATTGCACCTTTAGCTTTTTCTGATTTTTCTTTTTTACTTGTTTTCTGTTTTTATTTAGTTTGTTGTTAAACTTTTAATGAAAATTATACATAAAGCAGGCCGGGAAAATAGAAGTGGAATCATCAAATATGTATTTCCTTTCTTCCCTGTTTCTAGAATGTCATGCTTGTTGCATCAGCCTATATTAGTTCCATTACTTTACATGAAGTTGCATAAGGCAACAGCTTTGATACCATTGGATGCAAAACCTTGAACATGCAGCATAAAACCCTTTGCTTCTTCCTGGATTGAAATGTAAATGTCTTGTGTTTGGGATTTTTTAAAGAAGTCACATGATAAATTATTCATAACTTGGATAAAACTATTCCTTCTCCTTTCATATAATCTCCTGCTCCATCAAAGCATCTTGGCTTCTGCTACAGCTGAAAACTAGTCATTTCACTGGTACAGAGTGCCAGGAAAGGAATTAAACACATTGAGAAACTGGAAGATTTCAGTGCAATAACAGGTTCATAATTCTTCCATAATTCTTTATGACAAGCAAACATGCAAACAAAATTTCTGGAAGTTTTGTTTTTAAGTTCCATCAAACAATTTGATTCTCTTTCAGGAAAAGCTATTTCTCCTATAATATTATCAATAGCTACCAAAAAAAAAAATATCTGGTCCTACCCTGTGAAATCTAAAATAAGAATAACAGAAAAGCATATGGCATCTTGTGCTCTTATAGAAAAGTATATTTGTTTCATGTGTGGTCTTTTATTTTTTTTGTTTACAAAAAGATGTAGTCTATGGCAGCTTCAGCATCATTGTGCATTGAAACCAGTAATGGACTGAGAATAAAAATGAACAAGAATAGAAACTCAAGCGTACCACCAATACATTTTGAAAGGTAGTCACAAAAATGCCCCCAAAGCAAAATAAAGTCTTTGATTCACAGACGCAGGAATAAAAACATACAATGTGTCTGTGGTAAATAAGTATTCTTAGGATCTGGAAGAGAAGAGATGGCAAAACGTGGGTGCAGAGTGAAAAGGGGGACCAGCCTGGAATTCCTACATAGCCATGAGAAAACTAAATCTAACTAAAATTTTTACTACCGTTTTTGTGGGCATGGTTTGATGGGGATGGTGTGGCTTGGTGGGCATGGTGTGGCTTGGTGGGTGGGGCATGGCTTTGTTGGCTTGGCTTGGTGGGCATGACAGGGGAAAGATACTGTAAAATCTCCAGTAAGAGGTGGTATTTTGCCGGTTCTCCAAACTACTCAAAATTTTCTCTACTGGTTCTCCAGAACTAGTCAGAACCTGTTGAATACCACCTCTGCTCTCTATGTAGTTTACAGAGTCAGCATATTGTCCCCAACAATTTGGGCCCTCATTTTACTGACCTCGGAAGGATGTAGGCTTAATTGAACCTTCGGTGTATGGATCTGATCTTTCATGCCTGACATAATCTTTGGAACATTTTCTAATTCCCAGAGATGCCAGATCGTCACGCCTGGATTATGGAAATTCTTTACTGCAACCAAATCACTACAAACCATTCCAACTGGAACTCCATATGGGGAGGGAAATTACCACCTGATTTAATGTATATTCAATTAATTGTATGGATAATTTGAGAAAATGTAGGATTTAATATTCCTGTCTTCATCCTGATTCTTAAATTTTAATAATAATTATTGTTATGACAATGCAGTGCTGGTAGAACATCTGCCTTGAGTACAGGCAGTGAAGTATTGCACAAAGTGGTGAAGATTTACTCTCACACCAACAGTAACAGGTAAAATCCACCACCTTTCCCCACTTTACTTTATAGCATTTTGCAATTTTCTTCCTCTCTGGCTCACTTCCACTTCACACGGAAGAAAAATTTGCTTAAAGTAATGATATTTAAAGAATCAGGCAATAATCATCAATTCACCTGGGCTGAGGGAAAAACTTTTCTCCCATTTTCTGCTCTTCTACTCCGGGTGTATTAGGATCATACATAAATAGATCTTTATTGCGCAATCTTTACCTCATTATTATCCCTCAGACTTTTCCAGTACTACGGCTGTAGAATTAAAATGGAAAGCCATCTGACACTCCCCAAAGAATTCAATTCAAGAAACACAAAAACACAAACAACCATTTCCAGTATCAAAAGAGAATAACATATGGCATATTTCCGTCTGTAATCACATTCACATTCTGCTTTTCTGCAAACCCTGTACAAAGTTCATCCATAACCAGATTACTCCCAGATTGCACCATGCTGTGGTGTTTTGTATGGACGTATGAAGTTACTCAATCCACAAATTCAGTTGGCATTTGCAAATCCAAGATTTCAAGACTATCAACATCCAGTAAATGCTTGTTTTAATAACTGACAAGTATGAATGAAGAAACTATATGTCAAGCACGGACCCTGCCTAACTGAATAGTTTTGTTTCATAAGCTTCTGCAAGAACAGCTGGATTCATATGGCACATTTATCCATACTAACTTAACCATGATTTGTAGAACTAAACAATTTTGGTGGTTTTGTGACATGATAAACTACAACGTACTCAGATGAGTTAGATCTATAAACCAAAGCAGGATAAAATATGTTTGGTTAGCTTAAGGTTCATTATGCCATGAAAACACAATAAAATAGAGAAGATGTGTTACCTATACATGAATCAAGGCAGAAATGACTTGTTCCATCTGTTAACAATCTACAAGTAGTCCTCAACTTACAACAGTTCATTTAGTGACCGTTCAAAGTTACAATGGCACTGAATAATGTGACTTAATGACCATTTTCCACATTTTTGTGACCTTTGCACATTCCCATGATCATGGGATTAAAATTCAGATGCTTGGCAACTGGTTCATATATATGATGGTTGCAGTGTCCCAGGGGTGGGGTTCTACAGGTTCGCACCTGTTCACTAGAACCGGTTGTTAACATTCTAAGCAGTTCGGAGAACCGGTTGTTAGAAGAAATTACTGGCCTAATCCTGTAAGGAAGGCAGGAAGGAAACATTCTGGTGATGCTTACAGAAACTGCCTCTCTATTAACCCTTATTACATTCTTGGCAGAACTAGACTTCCTGTCTCAGGAACTTCTCTGGAGTTTTTTTTCCTTCCTTTGCTGGTACTTTGCTTGTGTGGAGTAACCATTCAAAGTTACAATGGCACTGAAAAAAGTGACTTATGATCATTTTTTCACGCTTACAACTGTTGCAGCATACCCACAGTCATGAGAGGCCAGGCGAGGAGATGCATACCACGATGTGAGTGATGTTGAGTTGGCCACGCCCAGCCAGTCACGTGACCACCAAGCCACACCCACAACTAAGCCATGCCCACAGAACCGGTTATTAAAAAATTTGAATCCCAACTCTGGCACTGATCCACTTTTGTGACCCTCTGACAAGAAAAGTCAATGGGGAAGCCAGATTCGCTTAACAACCAGATTACTAACTTATCAACTGCAGAGACTCACTTCACAACTGTAGCAAGAAAGGTCGTAAAATGGGACAAAACTCATTTAAGAAATGTATCACTTCACAACAGAAATTTGGGGCCCAATTTGTGGCCATAAATTGAGGATTATCTGTAGCGATCTGAGGCATGACACTAATCACATCTGATTCCTGAAGCAAGCATTCATTGGTTTTAGCAGAATTTTTGGGTGGACCAAATTCTTCAGAGAAAAACCAATTCAGCAGTAGTTGCCATTTGTTATCACATAACAATAATTAAAAAATAACTATATTATGGTAAAACTTTACAAGAATTAAAGAGAGTAAATTGGGGGAGGGTATAAGGCAAAACTCGAATTGACAATTAAAGGGGACAACTTTTGGATTATTAGAATTAGGATGGAAAAATTGCAAATGTGACAGATCAAAGTAAATATATGTAATGATATAGAAATGAAGTAAGAATTTTAGATAATATTGTAAAACAAAATATGAGAATTTTAAAGAAAAATGAAATAACTTATATGAATTGAATTGGATAAAATATGTGCAATGATATAAGAATATTGAGAATATTTAAAGGAAAATGGAATAAGTACTAATATGATATGAAATTGAATGTGCAAGGTGAATATGTAACTATGGTCAAGTTTGTATTGATATGTAAAAACCTGGAACCACATTGTTCACCAAAAGAGATGTTTTTTTAAAATAAAAAAATAAAAAAAAATTTGGGAAAAAAAGTAGTTGCCATTTGTACAAGAGCTAAGCATGCCTTCCTTCCAAAAGTGCTTCTCCCAAATGCCTTCAGTAAACCCAAAAATGTCCACTTTTGAAGCCTTAGCTTTTCTTATTGGAAAGTAGCAAAATCTGACAGGATATTACCTTTCAAGTTGTTTCTGCTCTCTGGTACCCCAGGAAGTGGATCCCAGTAAATCAAAACTGATTCAAAACAAGACCATCTCTGCCAGGATCTAGATTTTGGGGTCTTGAATGGATTAAATTGCAGTGAAGCCATTTCCATCAGCCCTCTCTCAAGCTGCTGTCAGAACAACAATTCAGGGTATAAGCTTAAACCAAACCAGTTGCCTACAAGTATATAAATCTTTCAGGACCAGCTCCTTGCCAAATCTATGGTCACTAGCCACAATCATTCCCATCTTCAAAAAGGGAGACCCCAGCCTAGTTGAAAATTACAGACCAATCTCTTTATGCTGCGTCACCTGTAAAGTCATGGAATCAATTATTAATCAAGCCATTATCCTCCACTTAGAGACAAACAACCTAACTCTCTAACAAACAGTTTGGCTTCAGAAGGAAATTGTCCTGTAATCTGCAACTCTTGCACTGTAAAAACGTATGGACTATACAACTTGATCAGGGCAAAGCAATTGACGCAATTTACATAGACTTCTGTAAAGCCTTTGATTCAGTGGTACATGACAAACTACCCCCTAATGGTATCTTATGGTATCTTTTGGATACCTGCATACTGGATAGAAGCATTCCTGTCAAACAGGCAAAAAATGGTCAAAATTGGGAATGTCCTATCAAATCCTGTACCTGTCAACAGTGGTGTCCCCCAAGGCAGTGTTCTAGGACCAACTCTCTTCATACTCTACATAAATGATCATATTAAGAGCAACTGCATCGTCTTCGCTGATGATGTAAAGCTATTCAACACCACTGACCATGCTGCTACCCTTCAAAAAAACCTCGACTATGTGTCAGAATGGTCAAACAAATGGCAACTTCAGATCTCAACAAGTAAATGCTTTGTCTTGCATATTGGCAAAAAAAATCAAAAAATAAAATACAAGCTAAATAGTCAAGACCTTGTTGATGACACAAACTTTATCAAGGACCTTGGAGTACTCATCTCAAATGATCTAAGTGCTAGAGCCCACTGTAACTACATAGCCAAAAAGGCATTAAGAGTTGTTAACCTTATTCTGCGTAGCTTTTTCTCCAGTAATATCACTCTACTAACTAGAGCATATAAAATATTTGCTAGACCAATACTTGAATACAGCTCATCAGTCTGGAATCCACATTACATCTGATATTAATACAATTGAGAAAGTCCAGAAATATTTTACGAGAAGAGTCCTCCACTCCTCTACTCATAGCAGAATACCTTATGCCACCAGACTTGAAATTTAGACCTAGACAACCTAGAACTATGCCGCCTTCGTTTGATCTAAGTATAGTACATAAAATTATATATTGCAATGTCCTACCTATCAATGAATACTTCAGCTTTAACCAAAACAATACAAGAGCATAAAATAGATATAAACTAAAAATAAACCGCACCCAACTTGATTGCAGGAAATACGACTTCAGCAACAGAGTAGTCAATGTCTGGAATACTCTACCTGACTCTGTGGTTCCTTCCCCAAACCCCAAAATCTTCAACATTAGACTGTCTATTATTGACCTCACCCCTTTCCTAAGAAGTCTGTAGGGACGTGCATAAACACACCAAAAACGTGCCTACCTCCCTGTCCTATTGTTTCTTTTTTTTCTTATTTGTATCCATTTCATGTATTTATAATCATATTTATACTTATATCTGTTATCTAATAATTGTTTGACAAAATAAAAAAAAATAAAAAATAAAAAATAAAAAGTATTGTAACAGAAATACTGGTGCAGAACAATGTCCCTTAGTTAAAGACATGCTCAAGAAACACGGTTTCAAAATGAAACTGGAGAATTTTAAAGATTTCCTGAAAATATATCTATTTTGTCAGTGCCAATTACTTTAAACACTGCGTGAGAATGTTCTTTCTTTTGAAAAGAAAAAAAACACTTGAAGATGATCTGGAGAAAAGAAAGTTTTGTATGGAAATCGAAAGAAACATATACAAACATATTCACCACCATTTCCTTCATGGGCAACCAATGTTATATAAAGTGCAGAGGAAGAAAAAACAAAGCAAAGAAATTATGGTATATGGTAAGAAAAAGAAATACCACAATATCTTGCTTTTGATAGTGGCCTGCCCCACATCCAGAACCTGTCATCACTTGTGCATTTTTCACTAAAAGTCTCAGTATTTCATATTAAAACAATGCAGTGAAACAATTTCGCCTTTTGAGTCATTCTTTCTCAGTTTATACATATGAATACATTTATGCTGAAAACCACATATTCAAGACTGTTTCCCTAAGATACTGTAAACAATAACCATTTTTTTGTTCCCACCAATCCACTTGTATTACCCAATTGAATCATTTCCCCTAATTGCATTCATTAGACAATTCTTTTGGAAATTTATTTCTTTTCATTACAAGGATGTCTTCAACTTCGATCACAACTGAACCCAAAATTTCTAGTTGCTAAGTGAAGTGAGACCATGATTAAGTGAGTTTTGCTCCATTTTATGAGCTTTCTTGACCCAGTTGTTAAGTGAATCAGGAGTTGCTAATTTAGCAACATGGTGGTTATGTGAATTTGGCTTCTCCATTGATTTTGCTTGTCAGAGGTCGCCAAAAAATGACCATCATGACCTCCAAGTCCTGCAAGCGTCATAAATATAAGTCAGTTGCCCAAGCATCTAAATTTTGAGCAGGTGACCATGGGGATGCTGCAATAGTCTAAATGTGGGAAAAACAGTCCTAAGTCACTTTTTTCAGTGCCATTGTGTTGTGGTTTTGCCAGCAAAAGGTGCAAATGTCTGAGGTCTCAGAAGTGAGGACTGATGAGGGGCCTGCGTGGATGCAGGCAGGGATGGGACCCGACTGGCAGAACTACCGGTTCTGTTGCTCTGCGTCGTGTGCACATGCGCACAAATCGCGCAAATCGCACAAGTGCTATTTACGGCCTGCTGAGCTGCCAGACAGCTGAGCAGCACTGTGTGCAAGTGCGCAGCCATTGGAAAAAGCCCTTTTTTTCCCTGCTTTTTCAACCGCAGCTGTGGTTGAAAAAGCAGGAGATAAAGGTCAGGTAGAGCCCGGGCAGGCGGGTTGAGCCAAAAGAGCATCAGACATAGAATTGGTTCTATGTCTGCTGCTCTGCAGAGCTACCAGTTCTACAGAGGTGGATAGAACAAGTGGAAAACACATCCCTTTAAAATGGCACACATCTCCAATACGTTCCATCCATCCTATAGGACTTCGATCTAGCCACTAATTTGATTTTCTTTTCACACTGCCCACTGAAGCAGTCATTGGAAATTGGTCTCTAAAATCCTTTGGCATTTGGTACAATATGAGTCCTCTTTGTTCTTTATAAAATTTTAATGCCATATATAAATAATTGCTCTGAATTTCATGTTGGTACATAGGCATCTACATTCATTCTTTATGTGACATTCAGGGGTGGGATTCTACAAGTTCGCATCTATTCACTAGAACCGGTTGTTAACATTCTAAGCAGTTCAGAGAACCGGTTGTTAGAAGATATTACTGGCCTAATCCTGTAAGGAAGGCAGGAAGGAAACATTCTGGTGTTGCTTACAGAAACTGCCTCTCTGTTAATCCTTATTACGAGTTTTTTTTTCCTCCTTTGCTGGTACTTTGCTTGTGTGGAGTGACCATTCAAAGTTACAATGGCACTGAAAAAAGTGACTTATGACCATTTTTCACAACTTCGGACTATTGCACATCCCCATTATCATGAGAGGCCAGGCAAGGAGATAAGCGTGCCTCAATGAAAGGGATATTGAGTGGCCATGCCCACCCAGTCACATGACCACACCACACACCCCACCTAAGCCATGACCACAGAACCGGTTGTTAAAATTTTTTAATCCCATCCCTGGTGACCTTGATCAAAGTTCTTCTGTATGCTGCAGATCTGCTGTTCCCACCCTAGAGAACTGCATAATAATCCAACTGAATATCGCATTGGGCCCTATGTTAATCAGCTTTGCATCCCAAGACTGAACCATTCTTCCTTAAGATATTCTGTCTTATACATGTTGACTACATAAAACCAGGGATGGTGCTGAGGTTCACATGGGGTTCAGTAGAGCCCCTAGCTAAGATTCTGTGCAGTTCAGGGAACCTCAAATCCCACTCCTGGCTGGCCCCCGCCCCACCCCGCTCCACCCGCTCACACCCACCCCTCCCAGGAGTCCCCACGCAGCCCATTTTGAATGCAGGTAAATGCAGGGTGGTGTGGAGACTTGGAGAGGGTGAAAATGGGCCGCCCGGAGGTTCGGGAAGGCCAGAATGGGCTTGTTTCCAGCTTTCAGAGAGCCTCCAGAGCCTGGGGAAGCTGTTTTTTTTTCCCCTCCGGGAGGCCGAGGAAAGCCTCGGAGCTCTCGGGGAGGGCAAAAACAACTTGCATGCCATGGTGCAGGAGTGCGGACTATCCATGCCCCCATGGCCCACACCCACCCACATCAGCAGAACTCTTTGCTAAAAGTTTTTGAGCCCAACCCCTGCCATAAAACCTCCATTTGAATGCCATGTTTGGCCAGAAAAATAAGCTTCTAGTTAGCCTCCCTTACATATTTTTTAATGCACAGTTGATTATTCACCTGTTTTCATATTTCTTTATTTAGATTTTGTGACTGCAATAATTCTCTTCTCTGTGTAAACGACCTTGTCCACGGTAGGCTTAATTTATCTCTTATCTTTATAAGGTCACAGGTCTTTGGCAACACCTGTTCCTTGTCCCTTGGACAGTTTAATTCCTCTCCACATATTTCATTCAAACATTTCCTTGAAGTTTTTTTTGCTAGCTCTTCAAGCTGCTTGCTTTTTTTTTTTTTTTAAGATTCTTTTTTTAGATGCGATGCAAAATCTGTTGTAACGCTGGAAAATGACATAGAAATACAAGATGGGGCATATGATTGTGACACTATCTTTAGCCAAATAGCCTTTCCTTTGTTTTTCTATGTTCCCCAGCACTTTCTGGGCTTTGTAAATACTGCAGCCGGGGGGCACTTGTGAGTTATTCCTATGGTCAGACCTACATCTCTATATAGGCCTCGGTCTTTACTTTTCTTCTCCTAATCTGATTATAGATAGGAACAATGTTACTCCAACAACAGAAAGATGATCAGCATCAGGATTTTAATATAATATTGGGTTTACTGGCCACATTCCCCCTGCTTTCGGCTTCCAGTCAACTAACGAACCATGCAGAGTAGGTCAGCTTTCCCATTTTTGGCCCATTTTGATTTCCAGTATATCTTAAGCTGGAATTCCTAGACATTGGCCAGAAATTCTGGTGTTGGAGTACCACAATCTTGATCGAACCAAGTGGAAAAGTCCTTCAGTGGGGGTTTTTTTTAGAATCGGCACATTCCTAGCATCCATCATCCACTGATCCTCTGAAAGATCAGGACCACGGCCTATTTTGGGTCTCACAATGGCATCTGGGCCATATTGAAAAATGGAGGACAAAGATGTGTAGGCAGAATCTGCCAGAAACTTTATTATTTTATGACTGAAGTATTATCATGCCCCTAGGGGAGAACTGACTCTGAGGGAAGTGAACACCGCCAGATTGGAATGGTCTCCAGAGGTGTTGTAAGAGGCTGGGAAGGCAGAGGCTGGCTGAGCGTCAAGAGGACCCAGGCCCCTGTCCCTAGTCCATCCTAAGGGCACGCCGTGAGGATAGGATAAGGTAGAGACGTGGTATCCTCTTAGAGAAGGCCTTGATCCCCTCTTCATGGCTCAGGTGTGACAACTTAATAAGACTTTTGACCTGCATACTGGCAACGCTGGAACACAATTGTGTAAATTAGCTTAGTTTTATCGTTCCTCTCTGAATTTGGCGTCTGTTCCCAGTGTGTCATCTGTGGACATCCTCCACCCTTATCTTGCCTTATTGTGTTGTATTTTTTTCCTCTTAGTTAACTGTGTGGGGTTTTTTGTCTTCCATCATAGAATATTCGTAGCGGGAAAGCAAACTGAAGGAATAAAAGGGTCTTTACCTTTTTCTTAATGACGTGTTTGGTTTTTGTTATCCCACCTGGATCATCACAAGTACACACTTTAAAATTATTATCCCCGGGAATGTATTATACTGGGCTTTTTCCTTTTCTAGCAGTAAACAACAGTAGATAAGCAATGTGTATGAAGGTCCTCTAGATCCTGTACACCAATGGATTTGAAATGATAAGTAGTTCCTTACCTGCAGCTTGGAGGTAACATGGTCACCAAAATGTACTCACACCTTTTGAACAACTCCCTCATGTAAGGTTTCTATAGTCTGAAGATCCGTATATGCTTATGCTTCCTAAAAACAATCAATTACAGATCTTAGGAGAAAGGATATCTTTAAACACTGTACGGTCATATTGAAGGGTCCAATCTCTCTCGATTTGCATTCCTTCAAAGCTTCAATGTAGATCATCAATTCAATCATTTACATATAGCATAGCAAACTCTTCCGAGAATATAGTTTAGCAGCGTTTTTTTCTATTCCATCTCGGGGAAGTTGTTATGAAACAACATGTTTTCTAAAGTGCAGGTAATAAACCTTTTAGTAAGGATAAATACACCATCCAGTAGTCACTTAACTGTGATGAATTCTATAAACATAATCAGGTATTTTTTTGTTAGCAATAATACTGACCTGGTTTGCAGGGGTTTCCTTCTGGAATGTTTTCCTTATTTTCCCATTCGGCAATA
>JAGDQI010000403.1:0-25850 GCA_023653725.1 Bungarus multicinctus | reverse complement strand
AACTTGTCAGCAGAATTGTAGGTGCTCAACACTACGAGGCTTTAAAAGACGAAATTGTGTACAACCATTTGTCTGAAATGGTAATTAGGGTGTCCGGCTTTAGCAGGGTGTTTGTACTAGAAACTCCCAAGGCCCTCCACTATTTCTGTCAGTTTTTGTGATGAATTATTGTAGATGTCATTTGATGACCATCATCATCTTTTAATAACCCCATAAGCACCTTGCGGGTGGGTCTGGGCAACTGAATGTAGCTGAGTGTTTAGTGGCTGGATGCCCTGCCCTGTCACCATGCAGAGTTTTTTTCAGCAGATCTATTCTCATTGTTCCCAGAGTCGAGAAAGAGTCTGCCTCTACTAGATCCACCTCACAGAACCAGAGCCTGCTTGAATTGTGAGGCAAGAGCTCCATCTCTAGAGTCCACCCCACCGCACCACCCAGCATGAAATGACCATGATAATGAGTAATTTCATATCTTGTCCTGAGGGGGGATAGTGAAGATATATGCAGATCAAAGCACAGTCCTGACACGTCAAGGTCCACCATCCATCAAGATTTCACTTTCCCATATGCTTTAAAAATACAAAAAAATAAACACAAGGTAGATTACTTGAATTACTCAGTTCCTTATCTCTTTCATGATTATCCCTTCTAACCATATCTTTTATTCAGACATCCTACTTCCAACATACATACATGCTCCTCTCTTTTTCTAGTTCATACACTGGTCACCCCTCTGATGTCTCTAAACTCCCTCATTGCTTTTCTAGGGGGTTTCCACTCAGTTTCATATATTTTGGTTTCCCTTCCTTCCTCTCCAGCATCCCTTACAGTTCATTCTCCCACTCCACAAATCATCATTGTTCATCTCCCGTTTATAATGTTCCAGCTGGCCTGTCCCACATCCCAACTGTTGTCTGTTTATTTAAAACAATATCCAACATCATTTTCAAAGACGGAAAGGGATTCCAAAACAACAGAACGATTTTGAGGTTACCAAAGAAGTTTCTTTTGAACTGGATCATTGCCATGAAAAAAAAATTCTAATCGTGTCTTCAACTTCAAGCCGCCATGGATTTAAATTTTTCCTCCCACACCCCCAAAAAAAAAAAAAAAAAGATCTCAACAAAGCTGCAACAATTACTTTCGAACCCCTTTATTCAGGAGAGGCGAAATGTGAAATCATGCCAGTTGGCTTCTGTTAGAATCATTGGCTGTTACTTCTTTGTTTTTTATTTAAAATGTTCCAATCATTATAAATGCATAAAAGTTCATTCTGAAAGTACTCTCTCATTTCCATGGATATGTAAAGGGTAAATTAAATCGTTACAATACTTCCATGAAGTATGTAAATGGTACTTATAGCCTAGTCTTCCAGCACGAACCAAGCAATATATTTTGGGGTTATCCCATTTCTCATCTTTTCACATCTCTAAAAGGTAGGTTGAACTGGGACTACTACTAAACGCCTTTAACTGGACTAGTCCTATAACCATTTTTCATCTAAAATGTAATTGAACTGGGACAACTACTCCTAAACCCACAAAACAGTGATTTATTTTACAGGTCTTGTGAGATAATTTTTGAGGAATCCTTGTATCTCAGGAGTTGACAAAAAAGCTGGCCAGCCTGCAGAGAAATGATAATTCTACCCATTGACTCATAACCGCACACACTCTTAATTCAAATAAACACTGGCTTGTATTTTCCCTGAACACAAGATCTGAAAGTAACAAAAAAAAACATCTCTCTTCAGCATTTTTCTACCCACAGTAATCAACCATATGTATCTGAAAAGTAACCAGAAAGATAAGAATACAATGGCACAATTATTTCTCATCAGGCCTAAAATAAACTGGATCCCCAATTACAGTCTTGTTTTCCTAACTACTATCTTTCAGAATCCATTACCATTCAGCATCAGAAGGGGAAAAACAGCACCTTTTTGCTTTCAGGTGTGTCAATGCGCTTAGCTGAAGAGTTATGAAACAAAAGGTTTAGTTTCAACATGAGTAACTTAAATGGTCTGCATTTTGCAAACTAGCATCTTAGAAGAAAATCAGCTATACTTTCTCTTACTGCTGTTTTTCATTTTTGGCAGAAGACCAAAATTGAAGGGGTGGTACACCCCCCTCCAACTGCCCAACTACAGTCCCAAGATAAGTCTAAGTTTAGGCACCTCCTGATGCAGTTGTACAGCTATCCCGTGACATCTATTTTAGGAAAGGCTCCTCTAAAAAGATCAGTATACTATCAGACATTACCCTGGCATTTTTCCTATATTGCTCCTAAGGTACCTAACTCTGAATACAGGATTTTTAATAACAGGAGTCCTTGACTTAGGACCCCAACTGAGCCCAAACATCTTCTGTGATAATGAGACATCTGTTAAGTGAGTTCTGCCCATGTCACGGCCTTTCGTGCCACAGTTTTGGTTTAAGTAAGGCGTGCAGTTGATTAGTAGTAACCCGGTTGTTTCATTGAATGTGCTTCTCACAGGTTTCAAAAGGGGATCCCCATGACCCTGGGACACTGGGAGGTCATAAGTTGAAGGCAGTTGCCCAGCATCTGAATTGTCAATCATGGGGGATGCTGTGAAGTTGTAACTGTGAAAGTTGCCATGTTCACTGTTTTTTTTACGGGGGCCGTTGTAACTTTGAAACAGTCATCCATCAACCGTTTGTAAGTCGAGACTACTTGTACAAAATAAATGTAACAGGGTGATAAGCTGAAAAAAAAACCATTAAGCTACAATCTCATCAGAGGTGGTATTCAGCAGGTTCTGATAAGTTCTGGAGAACCGATAGCGGAAATTTTGAGTAGTCCAGAGAACCGGCAAATACCACCTCTGACTGGCTCCGCCTTCATCTATTCTCTGGCTCCCGAGTCCCAGCTGATCGGCTTCTTTTGTTGCCCTGCACAGGAGAATGGAGCTGGAAAGCAGGTTAGTGGGGTGGGGAAGGAATGGGATTGTGCAGTAACCTTCCCCCAGGAGTGGGGAGGGAATGGGGATTTTGCAGTATCCTTCCCCTGTCACGGCCACAAAGCCACACCATGGCCACCAAGCCGCTCCTACAGAACCATTAATAAAAATTTTTGAATACAACCACTGAATCTCATATCTTAAGCTACATATGAAAGGTAGTCCTTGACTTATGACCATTTGTTGAACTACCATTCAAACTTAAGGCAGCCATGAAAAAGTAACATGTGGCCGTTCTTTGCATTTATGACCAATTGCCGTGTCCCTGCGGTGACCTGATTGCCTTTTTCCCAGCTTCCAGCAAGTGAATCAGGGAAGCTGGATTCCATTAACAATTGCATGATTCGCTTAATAACCCTGGCAAAAAAATAATAATAAAATCAGGAATGATCACTCAGTGACGCACTCATCAAGTGCGTCAATAGCAATGGAAGTTCCAATCCCAACTGTGGTCATAAATCGAGGACTATCTATGTCTTGGGGGACTGATAGAACACCATTCTCCTAACAAGCAAACCACTATATCAAGATGGTAGGAATTATAGCTTCACTTTATCTGTTGGGTTAAAGCAGGGCCGCCAGAATTTTGGACCTCAGGGACCATCAAACTCATAATTTTAAATCCCGCGGATCAGAGATCTGCCTACCAATTGATCGTTCTTTATTTGGGATCACAGGATACCGTCTCCAGTTCCATTCTCAGGATGAGAGAGAGACTTTTGGCTTCATGCAAGGAAAGCAGCAGAAGCATCAGAAGTCTTTCTTTCTCTCCCCTGAAGTCTGCCAGAAATGAGTCTTTGTGAGACTTGTTGCGCCAGTACAGCCTCTTGGAGCAAGATGCCTTGCAGGGTCCCAAAGACTCATTTCTGGAAGACTTCGGGGGAGAGAAGAAAGACTTTTGCTGCTTTCCTTGCATGCAGTCAAAAGCAGAAGAAGAAAGAAGCGGAGAGAAGCAGTCCGGTGGCCAGGTGAAGTGTGTGGAGCGAGTGGAGCAAGTTCCCCCCTCTGCCCTTTCCCCCCTCCCCTCACTGCCTCGTGTTGTTCGCAATGCAAGTGACGCAAGCTTTGTGTTCCCGGGGGCCATGTGGGTGGCGCAGCCTTGTGTTCCCATGCAGCCTGGATTAATTGCTTTGGGGGTGACATTCCACTGCAGACCCCCAAAATTTTCTTGCGGACCACCAGTAGCCACTAAGCTAAAGAGACTATCTTTATTCATCTGTATACTCGACTTACAAAGTTCATTTAGTTATAACAGCACTGGAAAAAAAAATTACTTAGGACTGTTTTCCATACTTATGACTGTTGCAGCATCCCCATGGTCACATGATTTACCTCTATATAGGGACAACAGCAGGGATGGGATTCTACCAGTTCTATCTGGTTCTATAGAACCCCTTGTTAACTTTCTAAGCAGTTCGGAGAACCGGTAGTTAGAAGCAATCTCCTTTTGTTTTTTTCCACCCTTATTACATTCTTGGCAGACAGCCTAGACTTACTGAGCTTTGGGGCTTGGCTTTCTTAAAGGGGAAGGGTTGTTTAAAGATTTTTACATGCTGTTGGGAGGAAATACTTCCCTGGAGAATCAGCACTTTGAAGAAATAATTGAATAATGAAGCAAAGTTTTTAGTGACAGGGAACCAAGATGAGTGATATTCAGCAAGGTTTCTTGGCTAGCTAGAAAGATTAACATTCAAACGTGAGTTTACATACCCTTTCTGAGTTTTGGTCTAAAACTGGTTTTGGGTGAAGGTTAATTCTGTGCTTGGTAAAGTTTAATCCTATGTTTACAGATGGGATAATTTTCCCTATTCAGCTTCAACAAGCAACAGTTACTGCTGTGATTTAATTATTTGTATTGTGTTTCAATTTTTTCTTGCCTCATGGTTTCTTTTTCTATCTGGGAGGGGGGTCTTCCTTCACTGCTTTAATACTATCTGGCACTGTCCTTTTGGAGTATACTTCTAAGAGTCAGGATGCAAGCTTGGCACTGATTTTTTTTACTGCCTTTCTGGGTGGCATGCGACCTTTCCTTAAATCTGAGTGATTTCCTTAGGATAGTGATTGTAATGTGAGTGAGATCAGCTGGTATTTTTAAGTGCCAAAATGGATTTAAGGATTGCTTCTCCTGAGTGTGCTCTTTCCGGAGAGCTTAAATGACCTCTCTACTAAAGGGTTTCACTTTATGAGTAAGAGTTGGCTGCTGATAGTTATCACTGCATTTTAAATATTTTCATTCCTCAAAGTGCTCTGGCACCCTGCCTGATTTGTAACTCCAGCTTGCAGGTATTTTTAATCTCAATTCTTTTAGGGCAGCTTTTTGCAAGCAAAGAAGCTTTTTGCATTTTTGTACAGGTAATCCTTGACTTACAACAGTTCATTTAGTGACTATTCAAAGTTACAATGGCACTGAAAAAAGTGACTTATGACCATTTTTCACACTTATGACCGTTGCAGCATCCCCACTGTCATGAGAGGTCAGGCAGGGAGAAGTGCCCCTTGACATGATGATGTTAAGTTGGCCACACCCAGCCCTCTGCAACCCTCCCCATAGCTCCTCGTAGCTGCCCGGGCCTCACCCTGCCCTGTCCAGGGCTCCCCAGGCCTTGGAAACTGGCAAAGAACACTTGCTAAGCAACTGGCCATTAAGCAAGGACCTGGTCATTAAGTGAGGACCACTTGCATTTGGTTTGTCAGTCACCTGGCACCTCTCCAGGACTCCCAGGCCTTGGAAACTGGCAAAAAACACTTGCTAAGCAACTGGCCATTAAGCAAGGACCTGGTCATTAAGTGAGGACCACTTGCATTTGGTTTGCCAGTCACCTGGCCACCTCTCCAGGACTCCCAGGCCTTGGAAACTGGCAAAGAACACTTGCTAAGCAACTGGCCATTAAGCAAGGACCTGGTCATTAAGTGAGGACCACTTACATTTGGTTTGTCAGTCACCTGGCACCTCTCCAGGACTCCCAGGCCTTGGAAACTGGCAAAGAACACTTGCTAAGCAACTGGCCATTAAGCAAGGAGCTGGTCATTAAGTGAGGACCACTTGCATTTGGTTTGCCAGTCACCTGGCCACCTCTCCAGGACTCCCAGGCCTTGGAAACTGGCAAAAAACACTTGCTAAGCAACTGGCCATTAAGCAAGGACCTGGTCATTAAGTGAGGACCACTTGCATTTGGTTTGTCAGTCACCTGGCACCTCTCCAGGACTCCCAGGCCTTGGAAACTGGCAAAGAACACTTGCTAAGCAACTGGCCATTAAGCAAGGACCTGGTCATTAAGTGAGGACCACTTGCATTTGTTTTGCCAGTCACCTGGCCACCTCTCCAGGACTCCCAGGCCTTGGCAACTGGCAAAAAACACTTGCTAAGCAACTGGCCATTAAGCAAGGACCTGGTCATTAAGTGAGGACCACTTGCATTTGGTTTGTCAGTCACCTGGCACCTCTCCAGGACTCCCAGGCCTTGGAAACTGGCAAAGAACACTTGCTAAGCAACTGGCCATTAAGCAAGGACCTGGTCATTAAGTGAGGACCACTTGCATTTGGTTTGCCAGTCACCTGGCACCTCTCCAGGACTCCCAGGCCTTGGAAACTGGCAAAAAACACTTGCTAAGCAACTGGCCATTAAGCAAGGACCTGGTCATTAAGTGAGGACCACTTGCATTTGGTTTGCCAGTCACCTGGCCACCTCTCCAGGACTCCCAGGCCTTGGAAACTGGCAAAGAACACTTGCTAAGCAACTGGCCATTAAGCAAGGACCTGGTCATTAAGTGAGGACCACTTGCATTTGGTTTGCCAGTCACCTGGCACCTCTCCAGGACTCCCAGGCCTTGGAAACTGGCAAAGAACACTTGCTAAGCAACTGGCCATTAAGCAAGGACCTGGTCATTAAGCGAGGACCACTTACATTTGGTTTGCCAGTCACTGACCATCTCTCCAGGACTCCCAGGCCTTGGAAACTGGCAAAAAACACTTGCTAAGCAACTGGCCATTAAGCAAGGACCTGGTCATTAAGCGAGGACCACTTGCATTTGGTTTGTCAGTCACCTAGCCACCTCTCCAGGACTCCCAGGCCTTGGAAACTGGCAAAAAACACTTGCTAAGCAACTGGCCATTAAGCAAGGACCTGGTCATTAAGTGAGGACCACTTACATTTGGTCTGCCAGTCACCTGGCCACCTGCCCAGGCCCACCCCAGTCACATGACCACCAAGCCACACCCACAAATTAGGCCACACACACAGAACTGGTTGTTAAGAAACGTGAATCCCACCCCTGGACAACGGGTTCATATTTATGACGGTTGCAGTGTCCTGGGGTCATGTGATCCCCATTTGTGACCTTCTGACAAGCAAAATCAATGAGGAAGCCAGATTCATTGAACAACCCTGTTATTAATTGAACAGCTTTCATTTGTTATTGGTTTTATATTAAGCACCTCCCTGCTAGTTTAATAAGGTGAACATGCTGCAGCAGATATTATATCCCTTTAATATATTAATGAGATCAATTCATTTCTGGGCTGTCTGAAAATATTTTTTTCAGCATAGTATGCTCAAACGGTGACATAAAGAAATAAAATAATTCACCTATAGATCATGTTTAAACTAGGGGTGCAAATCCATTTGCAACTGGACCAGTTCTAGAAGGTCTTCTCTATATTTGGCTTTTATACAGTCATTTGAATTCTCGGCAGGAAGTGAAACCACAAAAATGCAGTTCAGCTTGAGTATTACATCTTTAGCCCATTTGCTGCACTGCGATAGATAAATGGCATCCCCTTTTGTGTTTTGGTTTAATGAAACAAAAAAAAGTCACATGGCTATTTAATTTTATTTCATTTTCATAGCTGTTGCGAGATACAAGTAGGGCAGGTTGGAATTTGCGATCCGTGGAGCGCAGGGTAAACAGAATAAGCAGCCATGTCACATTCCAAGAATTTCAATGTGTTCTTTCTTCTTCAAATTTACTGTGCAGGTTGTGTTCAATAACAGAATTTCTGTTTGTTCATCTACCCATGGCCAAGTCCCTTTTTTCTCTGTGTGTACATTTATAGATCAATCTCTGATCTTCTGGCTGAGGACAAAGTAGGTGAGCAATGACTTGGCAGTGAAGATCCACTTTCAGTGGTCAATTTCTTACCCCAGGTTAATATCACTCTAGCGGTATTTATACAGGAAGTTGATTTAAACATTTAGTATGGAACTGGGATTTTTTAAAATGTCAGTTTAGAAAACGTGTTTCTTTGCATTTGTGCACTGAATATGAGAAAATGCCGGATGCTTTTGATTCTAAGCAATAGCACTTAGACTTATATACCACTCACAGTGCTTTACAGCCCTCTCTAAGCGATTTGCAGAGTCAGCCTATTGCCCCCAACACTCTGGGTCCTCTTTTTACTGACCTCAGAAGGATGGAAGGCTGAGTCAACCTTGAGCCAGTGAGTATTGAATCCCTGGCAGTCAGCAGAATTAGCCTGCAATGCAGCATTCTAACGACTGTGCCACCACAGCTCTGGTGATATATAAATATGTTAATCTATTCTGACATTGAAGTACCTTTTCCTTTTTGGACACCCTCAAGTCCGTTTTAACTCCTGACAACTGCCTGGACTAGTCCCAGCAATTTTCTTTGCAAGGTTTTTCAGAAGTGGCTTGCCATTGCTTTCTTCCTTAGAACTTAGAATAACTGTATTATCTCATGGAATGTACACTAATGAGCATACATTAAAATAAAATTTGTTGCATACGGCTTTCAAAGGGTCTCCACCTCTAATATACACTACATAAACATGACAAGATAAATAAATAAATACAAAATTATGCATATATCCACATATGTTATATGACATGGAGAAACAACACAGTCTAGTTCGGATGTATACAGGTCCATGATAAGAGAAATGGATGGCATAGGGAATAAAACTGTTACAGAATCTGGTAGTCCTGCTAGAAATACTTCAAAACCTCCTCCCACAGAGGAGCAACAAAACAGACAACGAAATGGTCTCTAACAGTGCTTGGAGCTCTAAGCTCCATAGCACTTACAGTATAAGCAATATCCAGAATGACAGGAAGCGAGCTTCCTAGAATCTTCTCAGCTGTCCTCACCATTCTCTGAATGGACTTTCTATCTGAGCCACTGCAGCCACCAAACCAAACAGTGATGCAGTTTGTTCAAATGCTCTCAAACATGCCTCTGTAAAAAGTGGCCAGGACAGAAGGACAAACATGTGCTCTCCTCATCCAATACAGGAAATGGAAACACTGGTTTGCATGCTTCACTAAGGATGACGTGTGGAGAAACCAATTCAGACTGTTAGTTATCTGCACCCCCAGATACGTAGTATTGTTGACCACCTCTTACAGCTGCATCCTTGATACTGAGTAGAGTATTACTACCCTATGCTGGCTCTTTCTAAAATCTATGATGATCTCCTTTGTTTTATTAACATTTAGAACCAGGTTACTTTTATTGCAGCAATCCACCACAGCCTTCACCTCTTCCCTATATGCATCTTCATTGTCATCCTGGGTAAGATCCACCACTGCCGTGTCATCCGCATACTTCACAATATGATTTGTTCCTAGGACTGACAGAGCGTAACTGGCTCAAGGCCACCTGGTTGGCTTTGTGCACTTGCACTAAGGCAGACAGGTACATACTGCAGCTTTTAATGTACTTGAATATGACCCCTACAGCCTGCCCCAAAACTGCACCTGATTTCTCCAATATATAACAGAAGGAGAAAATTATTAATGACATGGAAAATAACTATATTTAGGAGGGTGGGGTTGCCCAGGCCCAGCTAAGTTTTGGAATGTGTGTCTCTTGACATGCCACTAAAAAGCAGCTGCAGCCTTTTGTTCAAAAATAGTGCTACATCGACTGAATTTATTTGGATCCTATTAACACTACATATTTACTTCAATAGGAACAGCTTTGAAGCAGGGAAGGAGCAATACGTTTTTGAGAGGCTGCAGAATACAGCCTGTACTTAACTCTGTTTTGATTGAATAGGTACTCTACTGTGTATAGTTTTGCATCCTCCGCAAGATGCTGTGTGTACAGTGACTCTGCCTTACAATAAGCTCCCATCAACCTAAGAATGGTTTCTTACTGAGAAGCAATTCATCACATGTCAGGGAACCAAGGAATGTTATTTTTCTCTTCCTGGGGAAAGAAGAAAACACACAACAAAGACTAAACAATAATCTCTGTAATTCGGAACGTAATATACGATTGATGTACAAGGGCTAGTGAAATAGTACATTCCATTCCAAAGAAATACATCTTTTAAAAAATCTGTAAACAGGGTGGATAGCTGTGCTGCATTCATCAGATTATTTCCAAGTGATAAGAAGCATTCCATGGTCAGCGATGCGTCAGAGCTGAAAACTACTTTTAAAAGTCTTCCAGATTTTAAGCAGGGAATTATAAAAGGATTGATGTAAAATATGTACAATAAAATAATTATCCTTAGCTGGTTGAAACTTGTTATCTAAAATAGAACATAATAATTTAGATTAATTATCCAAATTGAGTGTGTTTGGGAAAACAGTTGTATTTAAATATGCTTCATTGTATTACTGACTTCAAGGATTTACTTTGAATCCTTGAAATTACAAAAATCAAAATTTGCAAAGTAATTTGTAGACCCAATCAGTGAAACTAAGCCTATGTTTTGGGTTAGCCATCTGTTGTGTTATCCTTCAAATGAGAAAAAGTATTATTAAAATATTGAATAATGAGGTAAATCCATAATACAAAGTATGAATTTAACTGAAAAAACCTATAGTAGAGAAAATGGGTATCCCATTGACACAGGTCAGATGAAGCTGCATTTTTACAGACTTTATATTTTTATTATAGTTTTTGGAAAATAAAAAGTATGAAAAGACATATGAAAAGATTAGAACAGTTGGTTAGAAAAATACAAATAAATAAATATGGAATCTAAAATGTTTCCCAATATATCTTTAGTTATTTTATAATGTTATAACGAACAGTACATGGCATCCCTTTTCAAAGGAGATTCTAAAAATTACCATTTAACTTCCATATTATTATTCAATGTCTTAGAAGACCAAAGTGAGACTTATGGTAATTATTCTTCAGCAATATCTGAAGTGCTGTTATTCACCGCCTCTGCATTCTATGAATATCTGTCAAGCACTGCCACTTGTTTTTGAACTAACACTCAATCAGAGAAAATCTACTTTCAGTCTTAGAAAGCTCCAATACAAAAGCTTTTGAGCATGCCCATTCCCTTTCAGACTTCTGAGTGCGTGTAATCTACCATTTCTTCTTGATCATGTATGCATATTTTTCTTAAAGAAATTTATTTCCAACGAAAGCAAGTTGGAGAGATTTTTTGTATACAGTAGCTCTAGGACTGACACTGATTATGCTAGTTTAGAAGCAAGTTGGGAAGGTTTTTAATTGAACATGCTTCTTTTCCAATTTCTGCTGTGCTACCTTTTTTCTTTTCCTTCCTTCCTTCCTTCCTTCGCCTGGATTTGGGGTTTTCATCATCACAATTATGACAAATCACAGCTTGAACTATCTTGCTTTGCATGTAATGAGTCTATCTCATATATTAGTTTCACCTTTTAAGTAGCATTACTGAAATAAATGAACTTTTGCACAATATTCTAATTTTTTGAGTTTCACCTGTAATATGAAGAAGGCCAAGAGATTTTCCACATTGTGTAAGCTAAAAGTGAAGATGGAAAGATTTCATTTCAAAAACATTGTTTTGTTGGAAGTTAAAACCCACCCTGCTCCTAGAAAAATGAAATATTTTAGGATATATTAAAAAGACAGAATATTTCTCCTAAAAGAGAAGTAGAAACTTAGAGAAGTAAAAACTCACACACACCCCTTTTGTTAATGGGCCATTAAGGCCTGGGCCAATCTATTCTACATAACATAACATGGCCGTGCCATGAAAATAAAGTATATATTTAAAGCATGTGTAGTGAAGCATCTTTGAGCCACAATGAGTAGAAAGAACCCTAATGTGCATTCTATTGTGGCTGTCTGAAATTATTTGAATTGTCATAGCAAGCAAACATACAAATCTTATTTGGGTTCACATTCTTTCTACAAGGATGAAACTTCAAGAGACAGACAGAGATAGACAATCTTAGTAATAAACTTCATTTGGGAGAGATGGCTAAGGCAACCCCAATAGGACTCTAAAGGCAAATATTTCAGATCTTAAGACACTAGAACAAAAGAGCTTATTACAAACCATAATATAAATGTCCATAACATCTTACAATTTTACCATGAATACTTGGAGTTATAATAGAAGTCCACATGCCACAGACTTCCACTTTTTAAAAAATGAGTAGCAATCATCTACTATTATATACACTGTAATTCATATGCTGACAGTATCTAAACAGCTGCATTAGAAAAGGAAGCACTAGAGACAGACACAAGAATAACAGTAGATCATTTGGTTTAATATGTCCTTCTGTTCTTTTTTTTTTTTTGCTTATCCTGGAATGTTCAGAAAGTAAAAACATGCAATTCATTTTAGCTCATTTATTTGTTAGAGATTAAAGGAGAAATAATTTCTTCTTCTAGATAGTATCTATTTAGGCTTAAACCTGACCTTTTCTGAACATCTGTGTCAGATGCACTAGTTTCATATTTACCATAAAAGGTAAAAATATTTGTTGGGTGTTAAGTCTTGCTTGGAGTACATCATATTTTTAGAACAAAGACTAGACCACGGCATACATGCATTCACAAAGCAACCAGCAATTATTTTTTTATAAATTGTCCCATTCTATTCTGACTAGACTCATTGAAAAACATTTGACACTGGTATACAGCAGTGTAGGTGGTGTGAAACTGTGACTAAGTAAAGATGAGAGAAATAGAGATTTTAATAGCAATCTCATATTTTGCTTAATTACAAAAAATGAATTTAGAATTATTTCTTTGTCTTTAAGATTTAGCAAACTAAATTCAGAGTTTAAAGTCATCCTCTAATGTGAGTTCTAATCATCTTTCTTAATGCAGTTTGAAATGCCATACTGAAATCTTGATGTCACAGAATGTTCCCAAGCATTCTGTTATCCAATTGATTTTGTTATATCCAAATGTTAAAAAAACAGGAGAGCATTTACAAGACAGGTCAGTGTAACTTTCAATGAAAACAAATATTATTCAAGAAACTAGAAATGTGGGTATTATTTTATATCAAGATCATATCTTATTACAGATTTTCCCATATTCTTCCCATATATTTGTTTTAATAAAATAACTGGAAAATTCAGACGTTTTTCTTGTTCATAACTTTCCATCCTTTAATGAAGACTTACATGCAACATTAGGGTTTTTTGGGGGGTGGGGGAAATAGAAAGAATAGTGATCCTTTTGAACTTTGGTGTTAGAGAAAATCATGAATAGCCAAGCAAATGAATACAGAGTCCAGTGCAGAGTTCTCACTCAAGGCATAAAAGATCAAGTTTAGATTACCATACTTTGGACATAGTATGTGAAGACCTGGCTCTCTAGAGAAGGCTTTAATGAAGGGATGGGTGGAAGGAAAGAGACCAGGATGGAGTCTAAGGTGGATGGAGTCAATTACAGCAGTGCAAGTAAAACCAGGTTGGAAATAGATCCTCCTCTATATAGTTGTTCAGAGATGATTCCAACTTCATGCCATATAATCAATCAATCCTAGTCCTAATGCATTTCCTTTCCCTCCCTCAATTTAGTACACCTTTTCTTTTCCTTTTCAGTTTGTTTTCCTTTCTGAGGCTTGAACTATTTCCTCCCTTGAATTCAACAACAAGAAAATCAAATTATTTTCACACTGATGTAAGTAAGCATCATAGTCTGTTTTGGAACTTATCTTCTCTTCCAACTTTTAGCCAGTGTTATTTTTTTCCTTTTCCTTTGTTTATACAGGACTTGTTTTTTGCTTATTAAAGTTTCCATTATTCTGTTTTCCTAATATCTTCTGTGTGGCCTCATAATCTACCAAGTCTAATGTCTCTCTGTCTGTCTGTCTGTCTCTCTTTCTCTCTCTGTACTTCATCCAAGCATAAGGATACCTCCATCATGATCATAGCACTATTATCACTATCTCTTACACTTCTGTCTCAAACAGTAATTAACTAGTGCCATTCCTTATGAACTCTCCCTTTCTTTGCACAAAAATCCTCTGCTGAAATTTAGCATAGTGTTCCTCAATATAATTACTACTAAAACCTTTTTCTAAAAAAAAACACATGTAATAGCTCAAATCTCTCTTTTATGAGCTGCTATGAAATTCTATCAGCTTCAACCTCACATAAAACTTAATTTCCTGCAAATTGTATTTAATTCTACTAAAAAAAAACAAATGACAAAATATATCATGACTCTCATACTAAACAGTAGACCAAAGTACGTTCTTTTACAATAAATCTCATTCCAGATCAAGACAAGTATCAACATTTCAGTCCACATTTTTGATCACTCCCAAAGCTCTGGATTCAGATATCAGCCAATTTTAGTGGTCCGTACAAGAAAGCCCCTAATATCTATTTTAATTCACACATTCCCAATATATCTTTCCCAATTAGGTTCTTATTTCTGTGAATTGTTAAGTGACAAGTGAGAGATAATAATAGACTTTGTGCCAAGAAGAAACCTGTTTGAGTACATTGTATCAGGCAACTCCCATTGAAAACTGGGTGGATTTCTTATATCTGGAGAAGATAACAAATGTTCTCGTCCTGTAAATGTTCATGAGAATATTTATTTAATACTTTTTGCATTGTCTGATGTGTATCTGGCTCCAGTAATTTAGGCAATATTCACCACAAATTTATAATTAAGACACTCAGCAACTATATGCATGGGTAACACCCGGCAGAACAAACATACTATTCAAATAGTGATCTTATTCCAGCATGGTATCCTGTCTGCTTAGTAATGTCATTGTTCTCTGGAAAGGAGACAGCTCTGAGAATTTTAATAAAAGACCTTTTTAATTCCATAAAGTGCAATATACTAGCTCCTGAACATAATGAGCAAGCAAACAGAAAAAGAGTTTGTTTCATGTTGGAGAAATCTACAACTGGTTTGTAAAATCTACTTATGTTTATAAAAATATTAAATGAAGCATCAGCCATCTGTGTTTATTTTTCTGGCGCTGAATTATCACTGCAAAAACTCTCAATAGTGACTAACGTAACAACTGCAGGGAGTCACTTAACCACTGTGGCAAGAAAGATTGTAAAATAGGGCAAAATCCACTTAACAGCTCAGTTAGCAACAGAAGCTTTTGGGCTCAATTGTGGTCATACGTTGAGGGCTACCTGTACACAATTCTCACAGAAAATACACCTGAGAAATACTTTGAGATCTACCTTAGGAATGGCGTCTTTTTTCTTCTTCCTTCAAATGCTTCAGATGGTGACGAAGTGTGTATACCTACGCACTCCTCA
The DNA here is from genome assembly GCA_023653725.1 of Bungarus multicinctus. Taxonomy (NCBI): domain Eukaryota; kingdom Metazoa; phylum Chordata; class Lepidosauria; order Squamata; family Elapidae; genus Bungarus; species Bungarus multicinctus. The sequence continues at coordinate 10,416 of JAGDQI010000403.1, read as the reverse complement.
AGAAGATTAGCAGCAATTCGGGTGGCTTATCCGTTATGGACAGGCAGTTTCTCAATCCATTCCAATTTACCTTTTGGAGGCAAAAAGTGTTTTGACAAATTACCTCATTTTCCCAAACACATATACTGTACCTGACATTGATCACAATAACTACTGACTAGGAAATGTTGCTGCCTGTCATTTACTACAGTGGTAACTAAAGTCAGATAGAGACTGGTGTTTTTTTTTCCCCAGCTAAGAAGAACACCTGGCTGGGGCTCTCTATTTACTTTTTCCCAATGTATGCTCTGGAATGGATGAATAATGATTCCACTTAACACTTCTTTTTTAAGTTTTCAAAAGGTTAGAGCATGCCAAGCAGTGGCGATGAGTTCTTGCAAGCCAAAAAAAAGGCCTCTATTTCTCAGCAGATGCCTGTAATAATCATATGATATGAATCACATTTTCCAAAACTAGTGGAAAAAAATAAACAAAAACTTCCCTACCTACAATCAATCACAGGCTGTAATTGAGAAAGTCGGGTTGGGGTGTTAGTGGCAAGCAAAAGCTGCCAATGATTCTTCATCCCCCCCACGGATGTAAGAAAAAAGTGTCCAGTCTGATCTGAAAAATATCTTTTTCACTTTGCAAGAAACCTCACATTCCTGAAATCAACATAGTTAAGCTTAAAAATATTCCGAACACAAGGCTTTACTGTCTTTATCCCTAGTTAGGATTGTCAGAGCAAAGCTATTTATTAGTGGTAGAAAATACGGGCTGAATATACAGGTAGTCCTCGACTCAACAACTGTTCATTAAGCAACCGTTCAAAGTTACAACGGCACTGAAAAAAAGTGACTTATGACCATTTTTCACGCTTATGATCACCGCAGCATCCTTCGTCACATGGTTTTCTTGACAACTGGTTCATATTTATGACAATTACAGTGTTCTGAAGTCCTGTGATCCCTTTTTTGTGACCTTCTGACCAGCAAAACCAGATTCACTTAACAACTGTGTTGCTAATTTAACAATTGCAGTGATTCACTTAACAAAAGTGGCAAAAAAGTCGTAAAATGAGATAAAACTAAATTAACAAATTTCTCATTTAGCAACATAGGTTCTGGGCCCAATTATGGTCCTAAGTCGAAGATTATGTGTATTCAGCTTCATAATGATATACAATCAGCTTTATTTGAACTTGAACTTGTTTGATTAACTCATCCAATTCTTAAGATGTTTTACTTGTTATGCATGGCTACTATTCTATGCGTATGATCTATATCAGGGGTGTCAAACTCAAGGCCCAGGGGCTGGATCTGTCCCGTGGGGTGCTTAGATCTATCCCGCAGGGCCGCCCTGGAAGGATTGGACCACAGTGCCTCTGCCAGTGAAAACAGAGCTCGTGAGGGCCCCATGCAGCTTTCCCAAGCTCTGTTTTTGCTGGCAGGGGGTTGCAGGAGGCCGTCGCAGTCGAAAATGGAGCTTGGGAACCCATTTTTGTCAGTAGAGCGCTTGGGCTACCACAGGTGCCACCCCAACACGAGTGATGTCCCCCCAAGGTCAAACACAACCCTGATGCAGCCCTCAATGAAACCGAGTTTGACACTCCTGAGCTATATATTTTTGTTTCCTGCTTTTTAAAATATAACCAGAGATACTTAGAGGGGATTAGCCTCTAAATCAGAAGTGTCAAATTCACATTGTCATGGTGGTGTCATGTGACATATTGGGATTTGTTTCTCCTTTCGCTAAACTGGGCATAAGTGTTCTAAATCACATAATAGATATAATACGTACTTACATACACAAATTCAACTGAAATTTAAAATGGTGGTTGGGTTTGGCCTAGTGATTTGTTATTAAGTGTTTCATTTTCCCAGATGTGGGCAAGGACCAAAATATAAATGTTAGTCAGATTGGTAAAAATTTACCACATGCTTTTCCCCCTCTGTTTTGTGCCCAAGCAGGTTAACCATTTTTAAACGCCCACCAGAATTGCTGGTAAGTAATTCTCAGAGGAGTGTAAAGCATCTCAAGGACAATAGGCTAAGGAAAGTTGAGTTTCAGGTGAGGGATCAAAGGCAAGTACTTTGATATTTACACCAGGAATAATAAACAAAAATATTTAAAATTCTAGTAAGCAATAAAAGATACACACTTTAGTAAGCAATTAAATATGTTTTTGCATGTTATGTAATCACATAACTTTTTTTTCCTCCAGTATGTTTCCTGGTTTGGTTAAAAATATCTGCCAGGTGACCCTCTTATCAGCTGAAGGTGGCAGGTTCAAAATTCCAAGTTCTTATTGCCTTTTTTTCCCCTCATGGGTACTTTCTACCATGAAGAGGAATATGGTACTATATAAAATGTATGATTTTGTTATCTATCTTGGCATACAGACTTGGTGTAACAATTTGCATTATACACAATTCTATTTTTATCACAATTCATACTTTAAAAAAAAGACTTTTGTGAATTGCGGCTCTATCCATTTAGTAGCTCACATCCTTGGCAGCATTTAGAAGACAATAGAAAGAGAAAGAGAAAAAGAAAGAGAGAGGGAGAGGAGGGAGGGGGAAGGGAGAGAGAAGAGGGGGTGAGAGAGAGAGAGAGAATTAAACTCCTGACTGTAAGAAAGTTGCTGATCACAATCTCAGTCTCAAATGAATATTCATCCCAGGTGGGGTTGCAACTTCTCTGTTTTCTTTATGCAAATTAGCCCCTTAATTTCCTCAAAAAGATCCATGTGATTGATTAGCAGATAGCATTGTTAAGATTTGGAGAAGTGGTTTGGTGCAGCTGTTCCCTGCTAAAAATCCATTTACAAGATATTGAACATAATGGAAAATATTACTACTTAGGATTCTTTTTAGCTGGTATTTTACATAAATAAAATAGAAATATCAAAACCACAGACCCCTTTACAGAAATGTTATTCATGTTGGCTCTAGTGCACAGGTGGTATTCAGCAGCTTCTGACCAGTTCTAGAGAACCGGTAGCGGAAATTTTGAGTAGTTCTCAGAACTGGCAAATACCACCTCTGACTGGAGATTTTACAGTATCCTTCCACGCCCACTAAGCCATGGCCACAGAACCGGTAGTAAAAAAATTTGAATCCCACCACTGCTCTAGTGTACTACTTTTTAAAATATACTGCTGAGACTATGCAAGCCTAAATACATTCTTGTCACAAAACACTCATATTCAACTGAGTGTGAATGAGCTATAAATATGGTATATTGTGCTTAGTAGTGAACTGTACTTTATGTCTACAGAAGGTGCCTCTTAACCTAGCCTAGGATTTAAAGATATGCAACAGTTCCAGTGAAATACCATACAGTAAAGGGTTTAATTAGCTAATACAGTTTTAAACTATGGATTGACTTATACAGCTTTATATCCTGTTTTATTAGACTTTCAGGAACTAACAATGTCCTAAAAAGAGGTAGGAAGGATTTTGACTAAAAACAGGAGCTGATTTTTATGACAAAATTAGTTTCTTGAGCAAATTAACATTTAAGGAATGTGGGTGGATTGACTGGCAATCAGCAGATGTGGTAGGTTTGTTATAGGCAGTGACTGCAACAAGTAGCATAAGAGAGATTTTTAGAATACAGAGAAATGCATGCCCCATGTTCTTCTGTGGGTTTCAGTAAACAAGGGTGTGGCCATTTTGATATTCTTCCTGCAAGCTTACACTTTCTTCACACTAATTCCACTCGCCATTAACTGCCTTAAAATAGATAGAAGTATGTTTTCAGCGAAAGAATCAAGATCATAACAAGTTCCATTGTGGTTTTCTTTTTTCCTTTCAGCAGGCAGATCACAGCAGGAGACTTTCAGCAGGAGCCACAGCAGTAGTAAATTAACAAAGCAATGACATGGGGGGGGGGGGATAGAAATCAACAAAAAAAGAAAGAAAGAAAAATGAAAACGGTTAGATGTTCTATACCAGGGTTTTCCAAACTTGGCAACTGGAAAACTTGTGGACTTGCTGAAGGTTTCTTTGTGTGAAAGAACAATAAGTAATATGCTTCACGTTTCCTTTAAAGCATTCACTCTCTTTAAAATTGCTAGAAAGTTTAATCCAGAGGACTTTCATCTAATCTATAACTAACAATGGATCGTGACAATAAAGCCAGAAAGGACCAACCCCCCCCTTCCCCCCCACAAAAAAGGCAAAGTCAAAAAATAATGTTGAATTAATATATCTTATGCACCTTGTGGGTTTCAACTCAGCATGGCTGGCTGAGGAATTCTGGGAGCTGAAATCCACAAGTCTCAAAGTTGCCAAGGTTGGAGACCCCTGTTTTATACAGGTGTACATAAAATATATTAATTCAATATTGTTTTTCGACTTTGTCTTTTTGTCGTTGTTTGTTGTTGGTCCTTTCTGGCTTTACTGTCACGATCTATTGTTAGTTATAGATTAGATGAAAGTCCCCTGGATTAAACTTTCTAGCAATTTTAAGAGAGAACATATTACTCATGGTTGTTTTCACACAAAGAAAACTTCAGGAAGTAAACTTCAGCAAGTTAACACCACTACCACCACCCCCAAAAAAAATCTTCATTTATTTATTTATTTATTTATTACATTTCTGTTTTTAACACGCCCACCTACCTCACAGAACAGATGGATTTGGAATGACAACTACTACAGCTGGGCTGATTGCTCAGCTCATGCCTGATTGGAGGAAACGGATGGTCTGATCGGCCTTGTCCAGTCCTATTTTCTGTGGCTCAGCAGAGGGCAGCAGCTTTCTAGAAATCGCGTCAGGCTGGAAAAATGAAACGTGCCCATTTCTTACCCATTTGTTTTCTCACTGGCTTTTCCAAAATTCTGGCTAAATCATCGTCTTAAGAATTCTTGTAACAGGCTCAGCAGCAGACAACACACACACACACACACACCAAACACACACCAAACACACCACAGAATTGTTCCCAAGTAAAAGCATGAAAGAAAAAAGCTATAAAAAGCATGAAAGAACAAGGGTTTACAGCACAATCTTCTATGGAGATTCTCAGTCATCCAGGTCAGGGTTGTCCCAAAGGTGCTTTTTTCAAGAGGCGACTGGACTTTCTAATTTTTTTTTCTTTGAAGACATTTCAGAGTAGAAGAAGCTTCTTGGATGAGAAGTGAAATGTCTTCAAAGAAAAACCAGAAAGTCCAGCTGCCTCTTGAAAAAGCACTTTTGGGGGTTAAAGGAACAATCATGTTCAAGACTATCCAACCAGGTCAGTCAGGAAGAAAAAACAGGTTCACGGGGAACTATGAATTCATTCACTATGACAGGTTCACTATGACAGGTTTTCATTCACTATGACATTCATTCACTATGACAGGTTTTTGAGTTCAAAGTTGTTGGTTTAGAGTAGACCACAGCCAGAATCTTAGCAATTTTTGGAGCAAAGCTGCCTTTCCAGCAAACCCATTCAGTTATTTACCTTCAGTTTTTTCTGCCTGCTCCCTACACAAGGACTACAGGACTGAATGATCTGGAAGTATATTTTTGTGGTAGAAGTCAAAAATGCTTTCAGATTCCTCCATGCAAAGAGTGGCAGGTTAGACTCTGCTTCTCTTAGAATACTTTTTCCCCTCTCAACCTGAGTATATTATTTTTCTGAGAAAGTTGTGGTTTGCTATTTAGCCTTCTCTCCCCTAATAAACCCAGGGGTTAGGGGTTAGCCTTGTTGCCAGAACTGGGTCACTAATAGAAGAATGCAAAGATTTGTAGGACTACAAACATACAGTATTTTCCAAAACTATATATGTAAAGCAGCAAAAAAATAATAAAAACAATTCTGTGCAGACCAGGCATTGTGCAGTTACAGTGCTGAGTGAAAAACCTGGAGAGAAAAATTGACAGAAAAAAATATGTACTTAAAAGAAAGAAAAATCCACATGACAGAATTTGTCTGTAATAGTAGGCCAGTTTCTGGCTCCATGATTATATTTTTACACCTTTTTATGCAAGGAGTAAATGAATTTCTATAAAAGATCTTGACAGTGAGGGAAAATAAACTGCCTTACTTCGTGCAAAATATCAAGGTTGTAGGGAACATTGTTGGAAGTGGACTAAGAAATTGGAAATTAAAATTCAATGTCTCCAGATGCCTAGCAATTTAGTGGCGGACCCCTCTTGTGATTCCTTGCCATATTCCTGAGTCTCACAGGTAGGATTGCTGGTGACATTGAGCTAAGGTTAATGTCATACACTCTTGTGTTCATCTGTAACTTGGTCATGAATGAGCCAAGCACATATCTCTGAAGAAAGAATAAGAACATGGTTGTGTAATTTTTACACTCCTGGGTTTTGAGTTCTTCAGCAAATGGGATTCCAAAATAGAATAAGGATGCTGGCAGTGATTTTCTGATACCTTAGATGAGACCAGGGGTGTATATACCTGGCATTCTAGACTCAAACCATGATACAATTGTCTTTGCATCCTTGTTTTGTTTTCCTTAGAAATATTTCACACTTTTTTCCCAGTCAATAACTCACTCCCCACATCTTGCAAAACATTGGGGGTAGGTGATGTTTGAATACAGAAATCTACATTACTCTGCATAAACAACTAAAGTGGAGTTTGTTTGTTTTTTTTGGTGGCTGTCCAAATCAAAATCAAAATCCAAATAACCTCCAGCTGCACCAAACAAGCTAAATGTATCTTGGCAAATTGGATTTGGGGTATGGTTTTGGAGCCCAGGCCTTATTTGAAAGAAAATATTTTATGGCATTATTTATTTTTAGGAGTGTACTTGACTGTGCCCATGGATATTACAACGTGAGATGAATTCTGTACAAAGGGTGTGTGAATCAGAAACAGGACACTATTTTGCAGTCTGAAGATTGTTAAGGTTTCCAAGAGCAGAATAATTTTGTCCAAGCACTCTAAGACATGGATTCCACTTTTACAGAATGTGAGGAATTGCATTCTACACACTGAGTATAAACACACACACACACGCGTATGTTTGTATATGTATGAGAAAAAAATCTTCACGAGGAGAACATAGGAATTTTACAAATCTAGAGAAGTACTCATGTTCAAATTTAAAGTACAGAAAGTAGGAAATATATCCTGTCACTGCCAATTCTTAAGAGAAAAGGTTACATTCCACTTTAGCCTGGTCAACAGCTGCACCCCTTGCCAGTCAAAGCAAAAGAACATATTATGCATGTTTGGCTACAGTTGTGTGTGTCAAAGCGAACATCTAAAAAAAAATGTCAGTATTCCATTTCAGTATGCCAGGGGTCCTAGCAAAGTACATTTGTTTACTAGGTCTAGCAAACATGGTATTTTCATGCCATGGGGCTGCTTGATGGTCAGGCAGGTGTTGTCATTCCCCTGCTAGCATTGTTGTTCTTCTGGCTAATATCCTCAGGATCTCTCCCCAAGCCTCATTCCCTTTCCTCCCCTGCCCCCTCCCCCACCATAAACCAGCTTTCCCCATCACCTCTGAGTAAAATTAATTTTGCATGTGAGAAGTTAAGTGAAATGTGGTCATTAAGCGAATCCACTTTCCCCCATTGACTTTGCTAGTTGGAAGCAGCTGGGAAGTCACAATAGTGGTCATATGATCCGGGGACTATGCAGCTGCCACAAATACTTGTTGGTTGCAAGCATCCAAATTTTGATCATGTGAATGTGGGAGTGCTGTCACAGTCATATATGTGCAAGAATTGGCTGTAAGTCACTTTTTTCAATGCCATTGTAACTTCAATAGTCACTAAACAATGGTTCAAAGCCGAAGACTGACTGTATCTATATTTTGCCAATGGCCTAGGAAGTCCTGCTTACTCCTCAATAAGCTGCACTGAGATCCACCTCCATCTTTGGATAGGGAATGAAATGTCTTGAATATTTTAAAAAAAACCCAATCTCTACAAATGTTGTTTCTAATTGGGTTTTTTTTTTCCTTCTTTGTGAGGGTGATGCCTATCCCATCTATGTGACTAATACAGAAAATCCAACATTCAGAAATAGTTTTCTATCTACACATATATTTTTTTTAAATGTAATGCTTCTCTACGCTTCAGAGAAGTTTCATCCCATTAAACATATCTACAGATCCCTTCCCATAAAGACATTATGACACAACTTCCATATTAGTGTCACAAATATTCCCACTTGGTAGAATTTTAATAACTAGATGTATAGAAATTAATACTTATAATTTGGCTTTGTTCACTTACTCTTTTTTTTGCCTCTTAGACCCATGATTTTCTTATGTGGATCAAGCTCTTTACCAACTATTTGGAGAATAGATTGGCTCTCAAACTCAGATTTGAACTTCTCTGCTTTAAATGTTATGTATTTCAGGATATTGATTGACCCCACAAAGAAGTCTGCATTATGTCACATAATTGTATTTTGCCTATAGCGATGAACTTATTTCAACATAGACAATTTTGTTTAAAGTAATTCAATTTTTTAAGATCTTTATTTGTTTTATCCTAAAAAGTAAAATCAAAACATAAAAGAAAACATAAAGAAAAATTAAATTAGGCACACAAGCACTGTGGATTCATATTAACTTAGAATTATAATAAAATATAGTTAGAAACATTGGCCTTTTTATTTAAACTTTGCTGGCTAATATTATATGTTGTAAGTGAGAATGGTGATGGTTTCCCTGTTCAAATGCAGGTTTAATGTTTCGTCTTGGTAAAATCAATATAAAATTTTACCTGAAAAAGAAATCCCCGACCAGAAGACCATCGGTTATTATATGATTTTAGGGGAAAAAAAAAACCCCAAAACTGTGTTATTTTTATTACTATTTCAGGTTTATTGGCATTTCAGGTATAGACATGCTGTAAGAAAAAATTGAAGCAATGCTGAAAAAAAATAGAAAACCAAACCAAAACAAATAAAAACAATTGCTTACTTTCAGAGATACAGAGACGTTTTAAGGTATATTAAAATGGACTTCAAGTCTTGCTTTGAGATCTTTACTGTACTAAACTATAAGAAAGTAAAAATAGGTAAATAAAATGGTTGCTATAAGAGAACATATTGGCGACGATTTAAATACAAGAAACTATGTTTGTTTAGAAAGAATCACAGAGCAACAGGAGTATACACAAGCTTTAAACATACTCATCACAGATAAATCTCAAAGAAAACCACAGTGAATGTTATGTTGCTTACCGTATTTATTTATTTTTTACTTGGCTATGCTGGATGTATTAATGAAACTATTAAAGGGAAGTCTTCTCAGGGGTTATTCGGGCTATCGTGAACAATTTCTTGGTTATCCACGAGGGACCAAAACACAACAAACACATAAATCCCTCCAAAGTTAAACAATTGCCACTGCCAAATCAGTTGCATCAAATAAATATCAACAACATAATACAGTTGTGGTTGAATCTCAGCAATGGGGTTTTTTGCTTCTAAATTGTCACAGCCAGCGGATGGAAAATAGAAACAAAAACCTGAAAGCAGAAAGCCCTGCTATTATGCAAAAAAAACCAAATACAATGATAAATGCTAAATGTAAAGTTAATATCCAGGCATGCTTTAAGACAATTAAAATGCTGACAGGAGTTTGTAACCCCAGTGACCTTTCGATCATTCAGAGGAAATAGGAATCTTAAAGACTACCCTCCCAAATGGGTACTATGAATATGCAAAAGTTGTCGTGAGTCATCCTAAGTGTGGTCCATTCAAATCCATAGGAGGAACAGCAATGCCCCAGTATATAGAAGAGTGCGAGATAAGAAAAGCCTTAATCCAAAAATAGTTGCCGTCCTATTCTCTAAGTAACCATTAATTTTCTCCTATATCTCTCTCCACTCTCCCCAATTATGGTTTTTACACAGCCAAAGTTTGAAAAGGTATGTACTTATTATTGATAGCATGATGAGACACCACAGCCTTGGGTAAAAAAGAAGAGGATGAGGACAAATGTTTAGCTACCAACTTGACTAACTTGCCATGCTTGTAACCTTAGTGGAAGTCAAACCTAAATATGAGTATCCATGAAAACTCCAGTCTCTAAACATCCTCGGTTTTTTTCCAGGGCACTGGCCAACAAGAAAGGTGACCTAGCATTAGAATTTACACTTTGTGATAGTCCGTAGAACTTAAGACATTAAATTGTTTGTAGTTTTCATTCCTGTAAATAGCAATGACATGGGTAGGAAAATTCAATAAAAAGCAATCTGAAGAGATATGAAAGAACATAAAAGGGCATATAACCAGAGATTGGAGAAAGGATTGCACGGTCCAGAAATAAAAGGAACTATGAGACAGAAACTCAAAAGTAACCTGGCTTCACTGTTGTCAGTATCGAAAAGGATTTCTTATGGATTTAGCATATGTACAAAAAGGGGAGAGAGGGCGGGAGACTTGGAGACTTCATGTTTTGTAATCTTTCCTATACTAACAAAAACTAGCATTCCTAGACTTCTGCAGAG
>JAGDQI010000402.1:0-27087 GCA_023653725.1 Bungarus multicinctus | reverse complement strand
AGAGAGGCCACGGTTGGTGGGAAAGGAACAGGCTCGTGGAGGTCGCTGGCCACCACGACTGCAGAAATGGCCGTGGATGAGGCGGCTCAATGCTCGTGAAACGGAGAGGGAGCACCACCCGGGAGAAGCCCCAAGGACTATCGGGACTAAAAGCCCGGGATTCTTTTTTTTTGGGTTTAACTCACTTAACAGTCCTTTGCCCAACAACCGGTCAGAATTAGCACAGGTTGAACGAGTGATAGTCACACATCCTCATATTACATAGGTTGATTACAAAGGCCCGCTTGCAATTATAACTCGCAACATCCCACTGTGATGTATTGACAGGTTGTGACCTACTCTGTTACTGTCCTCCAGTCACGACATGAGAAATCGTGGTGGTGATGGGGTTTCACAAACAGTTGTCAATGATGATCTCAACCTTTTAAGGAAATAGCTTTAGTTTCGCTGCTCAGTGGTGGGGTCATGTGACAACACGCTGTGACACACCTGCCTTACTTAGAAAACTGCCTCCACTTACAATGAAACCTCCATTCCCAATTACCATTGCTATATGTCTGAAGATATATGCCAGCACAATTCCAAAACATTTCCTTTCTCCAACCAGTATATTGTGTGGTTACCACAGTAAGTGTGATGGCTGATGAGAGAAGGATCATATGAGGATCAGCAAACCACTATGGAGTGGACAGCTGTCTTCAATATTGTGGGGGCTGGCAGCAGTGATGATTAAGTTTCTTGCCAAGTGCTGTGATCTCGAGGATTGCTCGGAGAGACAGCGTTACAACAGCACAGCACTCGGGATAACGTTGCTAGGTTGGCCCCTCCTCAAGGGAATAAAAGCCAGGTTTGAAGAGCATTCTTTCAGAGGCAAGACGCTCCGAAACTCACCCTCGGGACTTATAGTTCGGATTTTGAAAAACTCTTGCAAACTATTTTCTTATCTGTGGGATCTTTTTGCATCCTTGAAGAACCCTTGGCAAGGGCCTTTCTTGTCAAGCTAATTAGTTTGAAGCAGCCTTTATCTGTGAAGAACAGCTTTCAGAATACACTTAACAGGTGGGGGCTTCTGCCTTTGTCTTGTGGTTGCTCTCGTTGGAACCCGTTGGGTCAGAACAATAATATCCCAGGACTCCAATTCTTTATACATTCTTATCTTTCCTTCAGGTTGGATTTCTACCGATCGTCCACCTCTGTAGAACGCCGTTGCAGGGGAAGAGCCGAAGACTAGAGCATACCTGAACCGGTTCTATGTCCCTGCTCCTTTTGCCCTGCTGCTGCCTGGGCTCTTAACTGACCTTTTATTTCCTGCTTTTTCAACCGCAGCTTGCTGTGGGACACAGCTGCGGTTTAAAAACAGGAAAAAGGGGCTTTTTCAACCGCTGCGTCACCCGCGCGCAGCACGGCGCAGCTGTCTGGGCAGCTAGCTGATTGAGATAACAGTGCCGCTACGCGCGTATGCAAAACATAAAATCCTGAACCGGTAGTTACACCGGTCAGAGTCCCCACCCCCTGCCTTTTTCTATAGAGTTTGACCACATCAGAAATTATTTCCCGTTAAGTCAATGTGGATGTTTGTGTGTGTGTGTGTGTTTTATGTGTATTCACATTTGCTGCGTTCGGCACTTCTAGATTGGCAGACTGGAGTGCGTACAGAGCTCGCCCTGTCGCTAGTGCATAGGACGCAAACCTTTCCCGCTGACCAGGCCCATCCTCTTAACCACTGAGCCACTGCACCATGCCTTAGAAGTGACTAGTTGAATACCATTTTGAATATTTATTTATTATTTTAGGGTGTTATATACCGCCCTTCTCCCGAAGGACTCAGGGCGGTGAACCGCCACTAAAATACCTATAGACAACTAAATAGTTAAAAAGAATTAATCCTAGCTTGTCCCTATAAAAATTCTAAAAAACCCAATTAAAATAATTAAAACGTTGGTACCCCATCCCAACTATATCTAGGGAAAACCCAATTTAAAGAATCCCATTTGATCAAGCAGGCCGGCCTGCTCGAAAGCCAAGTCTCAGTCCGTCCTGAAGCCCTCAGGTCACTGGTCTTACGTAGTCCAGGGGATCCCGTTCCACGGGCGGGTTCCCCCAACATAGAATCCCTGTTTCCTCGGGGTCACCAGGCTACACAAAAATGCGTCTGGACCCGAGGCAGACCCTCTTGTGTATCTGCACAGTCAGTGTGAGACTACTGGCAGAATGCGGTCTTGTAATATCCTGGTCCGATTCCATGAGCGCTTTAAAGACCAAAACCATACTTTAAAGCGCACCCGGAAGCCACCGGCACCATGCCCTCGCGCAGGAGGGGCGTCACTGAGTATCTCGATGGCCCCCATAACGAACCACGCGGCTGCTTTGTACCAGTTGATCCTCCGGGTGCCCCCGTGCACGGAGCCCCATGTAGGTCGATTACAAGAGTCCAGATGTAATGCCGTGCATAGTGACTGTGCGTAATGCGTCCCCGACAAGAAGTTCCGCATCTGGCTTTCATCGAACCTGATAAAAGCCCCCTGAGACTCCGTATAAGGATCTCCAAAGACAGCCATACATCCAGGAGACCCCAAACTGCGAGCCCCTTCTGTTGGTGTCAAGATCTCATCCCCAATAGCAAGCGACGGAGTCAGCTACTAATATCCCGCCGGACCACAGCCACTCGTCTTGAAGTTTGAGTCGAAGCCTGGTCTCGCCATCCAGTCCAGCCCAGCCTCAGCACGGCCTAACCTCCACCGCCCGTTGGTTGCTTGGGTGAGCTGTAAAGCTGATTGGTCCCCATCAGCCATAAAGATGGCAAGGTCACCCCCAAACCATGGAATGATCTGCTCCCAGCGCTTCACGATAGATTTGACAGAAAGAGGGAGAGGCCGACCCCTGAGGCACTCCCACACATGAGGGCCTAGGGGTGGACCTCTCCCCCCCCGTCCACACAAAATTGCAGCGGTCTCGAGAGTAAGGACGAACCACCGCAAAACGGGCCCCCATTCGCAACCCCTCCAACCGCCGCATAGGAACTATGGTCCGCTATATCAAAAGCCCTGACAGATCTAAAGACCAGGACAGAGGGAATCACCTCTGTCACGCCCTCCAGAGATCATCACCAACGTGACCATGCCTGTTTCGACGGTGCCCGGGCTGAAGCCCGAGTGGAACCGATCTAAATAGGATGCCTTCCTCCAGAGCCTGCTGAGCCTGAGCCTCCCCACACTCTCAACAACCTTCGCCGACAAAGGGAAGGTTTGAGACAGGACGAGATTATAAAAGAGCCGGGCCAGTGAACTGTTGAGGAGGCCGCCGCACGCCTTTTCAGGGCGGTCGGACAGCGCCCCCTCCGTCAACGAAGCGTTGACAATCCCCGGACCATCCTCGTGCACCTCTCTGAGGTCAGAAACCAACACAGTAGAGGGCACTGGTCCTCAACGTGGTGTCATTCAGCTCTCCAGTACTCTGCCACACCCTCGGGCGGTCACAGGCTCGACTCACTCCAGAAAACCGTCTCAAGTCTGCTGCCGACACCTCCCCAAGACCACCCAACTGGAGTCCAGCCATCCCGAATCTGAGCGATTTTATCTGCAGAAATCGGGGAAACTCTTCTGCCCACCCTGCAAGAGGTCCTCCCGTGCTCCGCCTCAAGCAGGGAGCGGGTCACTCTAAACAGGGCAGCAGGGCCGATTTTCTGCCGACGCAATAAGGGCGGAGAGGTGTGGAATGCTTCGCCGCCTCTATCGCACACTAGGTAGGTCCTAATATGGACCTCACATGGTCCGGTCAGACTCAGCACGAACTGCCCTCCAGATGCCCCCCAGACGTTTTTCCGGCATTTCATTCCCCCTCAGCTCCCCCGTAAACCACGGAGCCAGGTGGGTACTATGCCGAGTCAGAGGTCGCAAAGGCCAACTCGGTCCAGAGCTCAGCGGCCAAACCTATCCCAGGTGGCCACCAATCTGCCTTGGACGGTTATGAGCCAGAGTTTCAGGAAATGGCCCAAGCTCCATCTGAAACCGTTCAGGATCCATCAGTTGCCTGGGGCGGAACCATCTCCTCGGCTCCGACCTCCCTGCGTTGGGGGGGGGGGGGAGGGGGGGGGATGGGGGGTGGCGGCACCGAAGTCCAGTCTAAGAAGAGACTTGATCGGACCTGTGACAAGGGTTTTATAACTAAGTCCCCAGCACAATCATTCAACCATGACCAAAGGCGAAAATCAGGTCCAGTGTGTGTCCCCCCGGTGTGAGTGGGGCCAGAAACTAATTGGGGTCAGTCCATGGCCGTCATGGAAGCCAGGAACTCCCGGACCACCCAGAGGTTTCCCCGAGTGAAGGCAGGTTGAAATCACCCATGACTAAAAGCCTGGGGGTTTCAACCGCCAGCCCGGCTATCACCTCGAGGAGCCCGGGCAGGGCTGATGTACACATGGCAGGGAGCCAGGTACGTTATCAACAGGCCATCTGAACCCCCCGACCCCACTTACAAAGAGTATATATATATATATATTTGGCTCATTGGCCATAGTCACCATTGAAGGACACTATTTATCATATATGTTTCTATTATGGAGAGTTCATCAATCACATACAGGTAGTCCTCAAACTTACAACTATTTGTTTAGTGAAATTACAATGGCATTGAAAAAAGTGATTTATTACCATTTTTCACACTTACAGCCACTACGCATCCCCATGGTCTTATGATACAATTCAGATACTTGACAACTGACTCACATTTATGATGGTTGCAGTGTCTCGGCGTCATGTGATCCCCTTTTGCGACCTTCTAACAAGCCAAGTCAATGGGGAAGTCAGATTCACTTAACAACCGTGTTACTAACTGAACGGCTGCAGTGATTCACTGAACAACGGTGGCACGGTAAGGTCGTAAAATGGGACAAAAACTCACTTAACAACTGCCTTGCTCAGCAACAGAAATTTTGCCTTAGTTGTGATTCGAAATCGAGGATTAATATTAGTTCAGTTGTTAACACTATGCCGGAAAAATATTTACAGTATTACCTTTTTTCTGCTGTTTGTCTTCATCACATGAAGATTGACACTGGGCTTAAAATGTAAATAGTTCGGGGTTTCTGATAGAATTAAGGGGTATTAGTGGGGTTGAAGAGATTCTCACTCTGATTAAGAAAGCAGAAGCTGTGTCAAAGAAAACAGGCATGATGCATATTTTCAAGAATTTCCAACTGGATTGTTCAAATGACAATCATTGCCTGTTGTCATTTAGCAACTGCCTTGTTCAGCAACTGCAGTTTACAACTGTCATGTTTATGACCTAGCATTTATGACCTTCTCAGCCCTCTAAAGCAAAAGAAAGCTGAAGTAAGATCATAGTCATGGTTTCACTTTTCTTTTTTTTTAACATATATTTTAAAAATTTAAACTAGAAAGATTAGA
The DNA here is from genome assembly GCA_023653725.1 of Bungarus multicinctus. Taxonomy (NCBI): domain Eukaryota; kingdom Metazoa; phylum Chordata; class Lepidosauria; order Squamata; family Elapidae; genus Bungarus; species Bungarus multicinctus. The sequence goes on along the minus strand of JAGDQI010000402.1, from coordinate 21,682 downwards.
ACTAACAAAAATAATAATTAACATAGAAAAGAGAAAAAAGTAAAAGAAAGAAAGAAACAGAACTGCAGGGCGAAAAAGAATTATAAAGAAATGACTTCAAACTTTCTTTTAGGACAGGTATGAATATAATTTAAATTAGACTCTTAGTCTAAGGTTACAACATAACTTCATTTTTTAAAATTATCTATTCCATAACTTCACATAACAATGCAGTTGCTGGTTTTGTGAGGCAATGAAGGTGAGTTGATGTCTAGGCTTTGTAAAAGCAATTGCAGCCAGGTAGAAACTCCATGCAATCACAATTTTGCTCACAACTATCCAGTGTGTTCCCCCTTCTGATAGTAATTGAGCTCTGGGGTTTTTGAAGATGTGCTGATATACAGAGGCAGCTTCTCTCCATCCAGGCCCTTATCTTAGAAAATAAATGCTAAGACAGAGTGAGTGGGGTTCATAGCAGAAAATGAAATCAGAAAATGGCAAGCCACGTCTGGAGACGGACAGCCTCTTACAGACAGGCCATATCAGTCAACTGTCAGGACCACAAATTACCTTGAGCAGCATATCCTGCTAGGATTCCCGCCTGGAGCTTTGTAGCAATTAGAAAAGGATCAGATATCCTAAGGTAGCATCTCATCGCAACTGGTGCAAATAACTTTGGAAAAAAAGTCAAAAGCTGTATTTGCTGTGTTTGTGTTATAGACTTCGAGATTTTTATTTGAACAGAGTATTAAAAATGTATTCACTATGTGGAAATACATCCTGGCCATCAATACATCCTGGCCACCAAGAGACATGACCTTCTATCCCTCATGTCCGTCCACAGAGACTCAAAAGGACACAAATTCGATCTAACTTGGGACCACAGTTGTAACCCAGGCGAAGTCAAGTAGAGAAAGGGAATTCCCGGTAAGCCTGGTTTTCCACCAATAAATAAATAAGTAGACATTTTGACATCGACCCAATCTATCAACCGCTTAGAATGGAAGAACGACACCAACCACGATCCAAAGGCAGCATTTAAAGAGCAATGAACAGCCCAAACAAAGGTGTATCTTGACAGATTACAAGAATTGGACCACATCATATGCATCTGATCAAACCAACCTGAAACCTGATGTCTTCAGAAGACATCCGAACAACAACCCAGCACTAATTTTCTTCACACAGACAGTACTTAAAATCAAGGACTATGACTCAGCAACTACAGCTTGCCAATCACAGAGCCCAAAATCAGACCACGATTCAGAAAGGAACTTAAGGCCAGTGCTCCCCCAGACAAGTGCAATCCAAAGCGGGGACAAAACGTTTACAACCAAATCGCCCAAACTCAGAGCTCAAACCAGCAACTACCAAACCGAGCTACTAATTTATTTATTTGTTTGTTTGTTTATTTATTTATTTTAGTTTGTCAAGCATGTATGAGAAAACAAATATAAGTATGAACATAACATATAAACATACAAGTATAAATAGGTTATAAGTATGTACATAAAAAATAAGTACAAATAATGGAAACAGTAGGTCAGGGACAGTAGGCACGCTGGTGCGCTTATGCATGTCCCCTTACAGACCTCTTAGGAATGGAGTGAGGTCCATGATAGACAGTTTAAGATTAATGTTTTGGGGGTTTGAGGATGTAACAACAGAGACAGGTAGTGAGTTCCAAGTATTGACCGCTCTGTTGCTGAAGTTGCTGAATTCGGCAAACGAGTTTGGAGCGGTTTTACTTTGAGTTTGTATCTATTGTTTTCCCTGGTTATTGTGGTAATATTCAAAGATGTTTCATGGAAACTTCACCTGGTATAGAAGGTGGAGTTAACTTGGAGCCATAGCCTCTTGCTGGAAGGTGGTTTTGTTTGTACAATAAAGCATTGTGTACAGATTTTCTATGCTATATTCCTTGGGGTCCTTGGAAAGCAAAGAACCCTCACAAACTCCCAACTGTGATCCCTAAATGAGGTCCAGCTATATAATGTGTTCAATTACACACAGGATATAATTGTGTGTTTATGTCAATTGTGGATTAAGTCCTTTTTAAGAAACTAAGTTGAGAAAATGCCTATAGAGGTTCTCCATAATTCACATGAAGGTAAATTGAGCTTGCAATATTCTGCTAATAAAATTCTGTTCTAATAAAAGTAGTTTTAGACCTGTAGGACATTGGTGTCTTAGTCTGATCTACTCTATAGAGTAGACAATGTAAAACAAAATAAAGCAAGATGTAGTTGCGGTTCTCCACTCTATGAGAAACATTAATTCCAACCCTCATAAACAAATGAATAAATAAAACCATCACATTCATAAAGTTGCTTACGGCAGTGTAGCATGATACATTCAATCAATTACAAAAGCACAAGTTGTATCAAAATGTTTAACTGGTCAATCTGTCCTACTTTCAGCTACCGTAGAATATGTTAAAACTACAACTTTTTCTAATAGAATCTATCAATAAACGCAGCCCCCTAGACTTATTGGACAGAGGGATAGCTTGGCTGTATTATTAAATCGTAGTTGCAAATTGTTATCTTTCGTGACCTTTTTCAGCAAAACCAATAATTCATTTGGATTTTTAGCTCTAACAATGAAATTTCCACTACTGTAAATTGTTTAATTGCACACATTTATCACCCAGCTGGTACTAGTAACAGTTTCTTAAGGAATTTAATTTCAAGGCTTCTGGCATTATCAGAGTCAGCTTCTCTCCTGGTGATTTAGGGAGATGTTAACATTCCAGACAAATATTCCTTTCTGGTACAGAAATATATTTACTGTTATCTTCTATATTAGTTCTCTTGAGAAATTCACCTACTGAAACTTCTCTGTTCCAATTTTCATCATTGTCTTTCAGTTTACTGACTCAAAAGCATTCTTTTTCATTTTAATTTTTTTTATCATGTCAATCCTTTTTATTAGTTTATAATATAAAATATGAAAATACAAAAGCAAATAATAGAAAAAATAGGGGAGGGAAAATGGAAGGGAAAAATGTAGAAAAGAAGGGGAAAAGAAAGAACAGGTTTGACTTTCAACTCCCTTTGGTGCAGTAGAATAAGAAGCAATATCAAACCTCAACTTTTACTTTTACATAATTGTATATTATTACTAGTTTCTATAGTTTCTAACTTCTATAACAACAGATCTATCTAATAAGCAAAACCCAACATCAAAGTTCATTTTTTTCCCACTTCCAGCACGAAGTCCAGAAACAGATTCCAAGTAAAAATAAAAATAGTTGTATTTTTTTCTTTTATCAAAGCAGTCAATTTAGCCATCTCTGCTAAAAATATTCTTTTTTAATTGCTTCTCTATCTTACCGTCAACAACATAGGTTTTCCATGTAGAGCGATCTTCCAAGTTGGCACTGGTTTATTTGTTAATGTCTTATTGGCGGTGTAAAAAAAAAAATTAACTTCAGCGCCTTTTATTTTTTTATTAATTGTATTTATTTTTATCATGCCTGTATTATTTTTATAAATAACTCACGGCGGCAAACATACCTAATATTCCTCTTCCTGTTTTGCCCAATGCAAGCACTGTGTGAGGTAAGTTGGGCTGACAAAGAATAAAATCCAATCGGCTGCATTTTATGTTTTAAACCAATGGGCAACCTAAATTCTCAGCCATTGACACTTCACACCTAAATCTTTGTTTTGGATGAAAAGGAGAGGTCTCCCTTACTGAAAGTCCTGGACTGGAGATGATTTGTCCAAATTATCCCATTTCCCCTCCCTCATTTTTTGTCATTTGTGGGCTAGATGATTAGGGGACTAAACATATGAAGAACAGTTACGGGAGTCCTGGTGGTGCAGTAGTTAGAATGCAGTCTTGCAGGCTGGTTTTGCCCACAGCCAGTAGTTCGATCCTGACTGGCCAAAGGTTGACTCAGCCTTCCATCCTTTCAAGGTCAGTAAAGTGAGGACCCAGAATGTTGGGGGCAATAGGCTGACTCTGTAAACAATTTAGAAAGAGCTGTAAAGCTCTATGAAGCAGTATATAAGTCTAAGTGCTGTTGTTATTGTTACAGGAATTGATTGTGTCTAGTTTAATGAAAAGAAGAATTGACATGATAGTGTTCCAGAAAAGAAAAGAAGAATTGACATGATAGTGTTCCAGAGTTAAGGGGCTGCCCCAAAGAAGAGGGGGTTGACTTACCTCCAAGGCACCTGAAGAGAGGACATGAAGCAATGGATGGATGGAAACTAATCAAGGAGAGAAGCAACCTAGAACAGGGGTCTCCAACCTTGTCCACTTTAAGACTTGCGGACTTCAACTCCCAGAGTTCCTCAGCCAGCTTGGCTGGGAGTTGAAGTCCGCAAGTCTTAAAATGGACAAAGTTGGAGACCCCTGACCTAAAACTAAGGAGAAATTGACAGTGAGAACAATTAGCCAGTGGAACAGCTTGCCTTCAGAAGATTTGGGTGCTTCATCATTGGAGGATTTTAAGAAGAGATTGGGGAACATTTGTCTGAAATGGTGTAGAGTTTCCTGCCTGAATACAGGGTTGAACTGGAAGACCTTCCAATTGTTATTCTCTTAAAAAAGTTTTAGTATGATTTATTATAGCACAAAATACAATGAAGATAAGGATTAAGAAAGAGGGCGGAGTGCAAGATAAAGAAAATAAGAGAGATAAAAAGTGCTAAATGGCAATTGCTTCTAACACAGTAAATGCTAATACAATTAAAACTTCAACTTCTTATGTTACCTATAATTATTAAAAGCCAGTTCTATAGCTAATCCCTCCCTCAAATTCAGCTTGTTCATCTCCTACAACTTTGTTTAAAATAGTTCATATTGTCATCTTAATCAAATCCATTTTTTCCTCCTGTTGTGGGAAATGGGATACGTTTTATTTACTTGCTTATTAATTTTTCTAAGCGATCATAATCTATATTAACCAAAATCAGTATATTCTTTCAAATTATTTAACCTGAAAGGGAAAATTCTCTGCAACTCTTCTTTTTCAACTCCACTGGAGACATATAATTAAACCATCTTTATAGTAGGCAGATGTCAGATTTATATTCCAAAATTACAATTAATTCCTTTGTATTGTCAACTACTGTACTTGTACAGTAGCCTCAGTGGTTTGATAACTTTCTGCACCTGGTTACATCTCTGGCTTAATCATTTAATAATTAAAATGAAATGAAATAATTCTCTAAAATATTTTTCCCAATCTCTATCTGGCTTAGGTGCCTTTGACATTACTTCATCTTCTTCTGTTCATTAGCTCCCTCTTGTGATCAAACAATAAAGGTTTTTTTTAAAGGTGAATAGAATAGAACAGAATAGAGCTGGAAGGGACCCTGGAGGTCTTCTAGTCCAGCCGCCTGCTCAAACAGGAGAACCTATGCAATCTCAGACAAGGGATTATCCAGTCCCTTCTTTAAAACCCCCAGTGATGGAATTCTCACAATGTCTGAAGGCCAGCTGTTCTACTGTTTAATTGTCCTCACTGTTAGGAAGTTTCTACTTAATTCCAGGTTGCTTTTCTCTTTGATTAGTTTCCATCCATTGTTTCTTGTCTTGCCCTCTGGTCCTTTGGAGAATAATTTGACACTCTTTTCTTTGTGGCAGCCTCTCAAATACTGAAATACTACTATCATGTCACCTTTAATTCTTCTTTTCTTTAGACTAGCCAGACCCAAAATTTGTAGCCGTTCTTTGCATGGTTTAGTCTCCAGGCCTTTGATCATCAAGTTGCTCTTCTCTGAACTTTTTCTGAAGTCTCAACATCTTTTTTTGTAGCATGGTGACCAAAACTGGTTGTAGTATTCCAGGTATGGTCTTACTAGTGTTTGTAAAGCGGGATTAATACTTCACATGATCTTGATTCTATGCCTGTTTATTCAACCCAGGATTGTATTAGCTTTTTGGGCAGCGACTGCCATTCCTGGTTCATATTCAAATGATCATCTGGTATCTCTTGGCCAATCAGAATCTACTAAAATGGGAAAATTCCAGCCTCCCATAACAAACAATCCAAAATTGCAAATTATAATTCCCAGGGTCAAATTAAGGTGGCAAATTCCTTATGTTTTTCTACCAAAATTAGAAAGAAAATTAGAAAGAAAAAAGTATCTTACAGTTCTTTATTTTAGCTCACCTCTGGCAGGTTTACAATTTTTGGGGAAATAATTTGTTTAACAATAATTTGTTCAACAATTACGATTTCGCCAAAATGGCACAGATCTTCAAAAAAGAGTAAGAACCTCTTTTAGCTTAGTAAAAATAACAAATTGAATAAGGCATTTAAGAAATGAAAGGCATGACTTACTGCCCATTTGAAAAATAAATTCCAAAGTGGCCGCTTTTTCAATAAAGAAGTTATTTCAGCTCCACCTCTCAACTTATGGACAACTCTTTGGACATTTCAGAGCGCCATTCCAGTCTGTTTTTCATTTTATTTATTTATTTATTTATTTGTCAATTGCTTACGAGATAAAAGGTATAAGTAAAAACATAGTTATGAATACATGGATACATATAAGAAAAATAAAAATATATATAAAAGAAACAATAGGACAGGGATGGTAGGCACGTTGGTGTGCTTATGCACGCCCCCTACAGACCTCTTAGGAAAGGGGTGAGGTCAATAGTAGACAGTCTAAGGTTAAAGTTTTTGGGGTTTGGGGAAGAAACCACAGAGTCAGGTAGAGTATTCCAGACATTGACCACTCTGTTGCTGAAGTCGTATTTCCTGCAATCCTGTTCTTGAAGACTGCTGTTGCATGAAGGATATTGTGGGATGATTCTGGGACTCTCCCTAACCCAGGAGAGTCATAATTAGGGGACTCAGTTCCCTGTTTGTAAATTGAAAAAGCTTTGTTGAATTTTGCAAACTGGCCAGTTGGCTATCTTCAATGTTCTGGGCCTCAGTAATGAGGAACAGAAGCATAGATTAATTTATTTATTTATTTATTTATTTATTCTAGGTTTTATATACCGCCCTTCTCCCGAAGGACTCAGGGCGGTGAACAGCCAACTAAAATACATGTATACAAATATAAATAGTTAAAAAAGAATTAAACCCTAGGCTGTCCCTATAAAAATCTAAAAACCCCAATTAAAATAAATTAAAACTTTGTACACCCATCCCAACCAATCCAAAAACCCCATTTAAAATCCCATTTGAGTCAGCTCAGGCCGGCCTGCTCGAAGAGCCAGGTCTTCAGGTCACGTCTGAAGGCCCTCAGGTCACTAGTCGTTCGTAATCCAGGGGGCATCCCATTCCAAAGGGCGGGTGCCCCCACAGAGAAGGCCCTATTCCTCGGGGTCACCAGACGACACATAGAAGGCGTCGGGACCCGGAGGAGACCCTCTCTGTGGGAGCGCACCGGTCGGTGGGAGACTACTGGCAGAATGCGGTCTTGTAAGTATCCTGGTCCGATGCCATGGAGCGCTTTAAAGACCAAAACCAGTACTTTAAAGCGAACCCGGAAGGCCACTGGCAAACAATGCAGCTCGCGCAGGAGGGGCGTCACGTGGGAGTATCTCGACGCCCCCATAACCACCCGCGCGGCTGCATTCTGTACCAGTTGAAGCCTCCGAGTGCTCCCCGCAGGGAGCCCCATGTAGAGGGCATTACAGTAGTCCAGACGGGAGGTGACCAGGGCATGAGTGACTGTGCGTAAGGCGTCCCGATCAAGAAAGGGCCGCATCTGGCGTATCAGGCGAACCTGATAAAAAGCCCCCCTGGAGACGGCCGTAATATGATCTTCCAAAGACAGCCGTACATCCAGGAGGACACCAAGATTGCGTGCCCCTTCTGTGGGGGTCAAGATCTCATCCCCAATAGCCAGCGATGGAGTCAGCTGACTATATCGGGCCGCCGGAAACCACAGCCACTCGGTCTTGGAGGGGTTGAGTCGAAGCCTGTTCTCGCCCATCCAGTTCCGCACAGCCTCCAGGCAACGGGCCATAACCTCCACAGCATCGTTGGGGTGGTTTGGGGTGGAGATGTATAGCTGAGTGTCATCAGCATACAGATGGCATCTCACCCCAAAACCACGGATGATCTCTCCCAGCGGCTTCACATAGATGTTGAACAGAAGAGGGGAGAGGACCGACCCCTGAGGCACCCCACACATGAGGGGCCTAGGGGTGGACCTCTCCCCCCCCGTCAACACCAATTGCGAGCGGTCCGAGAGGAAGGACGAGAACCACCGCAAAACGGTGCCCCCAATTCCCAACCCCTCCAACCGCCGCAATAGGATACTATGGTCGATAGTATCAAAAGCCGCCGACAGATCTAGGAGGACCAGGACAGAGGAATAACCTCTGTCACGGGCCCTCCAGAGATCATCTACCAACGCGACCAATGCTGTTTCAGTACTGTGCCCGGGCCTGAAGCCCGATTGGAACGGATCTAAATAGGATGCTTCCTCCAGATACTGAGGGAGCTGACGCGCCACCACACTCTCAACAACCTTCGCCACAAAGGGAAGGTTGGAGACAGGACGATAGTTATTCAAAAGAGCCGGGTCCAGGGAAGGCTTCTTGAGGAGGGGCCGCACCACCGCCATTTTCAGGGCGGTCGGAAGCGCCCCCTCCGTCAACGAAGCGTTGACAATCCCCTGGAGCCAGCCTCGTGTCACCTCTCTGGAGGTAGAAACCAACCAGGAAGGGCACGGGTCCAATAAACATGTGGTGGCATTCAGCCTCCCCAGAAGTCTGTCCACACCCTCGGCGGTCACAGGATCGAACTCTTCCCAGATAACCGTCTCAAGACCTGCCCCGGACACCTCCCCCGGGACCACCCAACTGGAGTCCAGCCCATCCCGAATCTGGGCGATTTTATCATGCAGAAATCGGGAAAACTCTTCTGCTTTACCCTGCAAGAGGTCCTCCCGCGCTCTCGGCTCAAGCAGGGAGCGGGTCACTCTAAACAGAGCAGCAGGCCGATTTTCTGCAGACGCAATAAGGGCGGAGAAGTGTGAACGCCTCGCCGCCCTTATCGCCACTAGGTAGGTCCTAATATAGGACCTCACCTGTGTCCGATCAGACTCAGCACGACTGGCCCTCCAGATACCCTCCAGACGTCTTTTCCGGCATTTCATCCCCCTCAGCTCCCCCGTAAACCACGGAGCCAGGTGGGATCTATGCCGAGTCAGAGGTCGCAAAGGCACAACTCGGTCCAGAGCCTCCGCGGCCAACCTATCCCAGGTGGCCACCAAGTCTGTGGCCGAGTTATGAGCCAGAGTTTCAGGAAATGGCCCAAGCTCCATCTGGAACCGTTCCGGATCCATCAGGCGCCTGGGGCGGAACCATCTCCTCGGCTCCGCCTCCCTGCGATGGGGGGTGGCGGCACCGAAGTCCAGTCTAAGAAGAGAATGATCGGACCATGACAAGGGTTTTATGACTAGATCCCCGGAACGATCATTCAACCACTGACCAGAGGCGAAAATCAGGTCCAGTGTGTGTCCCCCCGTGTGAGTGGGGTCAGAAACTAATTGGGTCAGATCCATGGCCGTCATGGAAGCCAGGAACTCCCGGGCCACCCCAGAGGTTTCCCCGAGCGAAGGCAGGTTGAAATCACCCATGACTAAAAGCCTGGGGGTTTCAACCGCCAGCCCGGCTATCACCTCGAGGAGCCCGGGCAGGGCCGATGACACGTGGCAGGGAGCCAGGTACGTTATCAACAGGCCCATCTGAACCCCCCGACCCCACTTCACAAAGAGAGACTCACAACCAGCCGTCTGAGGAACAGTGGCCTCCCTAGGACAAAGGACTTCTCTAATAATCGCCGCCACCCCACCACCCCTTCCCTGAGATCTCGGTCGATGGAATGCTTGGAAACCTGGTGGGCAAATCTCTACCAGAGGGACACCGCCCTCTGGGCCCAACCAGGCTTCGGTAACCCCTGCCAGGTCCGCACCCTCCTCCTGAATGAGATCGCAAATCAGGGGGGCCTTGTTAACGACGGACCTGGCATTACATAACATCAGCCGGGTACTCAGGGCCTGAGACTCTGCACAACCAGGCCTGCCAGACGGGTCGGGAGGGTCGGAGCGCGCCACCGCTTGGAGACAGCGGGCACGCGATCCCCTAACTTGATATGGCCCTCTACCCCCGTCATATCTGCCCCTCCCACTTATGGTGCCAATGAAACCCACCCCCTGTGTTTGCCCCCACGACTCATGACCCTCTGGGTTCCCCCAGACGTGCACTCCAGCCTGGCTGACTCCAAATCCCCCCGGGCTATCCCCCAAACCCGGACCGGGTACCCTCCCTAACCCCAATAAATTTCCATCCCCCAACCCTCTCTTCGTCGCCCTCCCTAACCTCGATAAAACCCCGAATAAAAATCTAAAAAGTTTAAAACCCCCTCTAAAAATCCTTTTTTGATGGCCATGCCACCTCTCCGGATCCCAGGAACCGTCCTTGAGGTAGGCCATCGATAGACCGGAGGGCCACTCCAGGGAGTGGGGGACCCTCCCGAGGGCCCGCAATTCCGCCGAGGAGTATGTTCTTCTAGCCCTCGCCGTCGTCGGATCAGGGACCACCACCGAGATCACCGGCGTCCTTCGAGCCAGCCAATCCTGTTGTTGCCCCTGCCAATTACATCCCTCAATGGATGGGGGCCAAGGGGGGGGGCCAGGTCCACGTCCGTCGTCACTACCGCCGCGGCCTCCGTAAAATCGCCGCTGCCACCGTCCCAAAAGATCACCCGGGCGGCCTCCCGGCGGCTCCTTCGACGCCCCGAACGGGGCGGGACCCCTCGACACCCCCTCAATACATGGGGGTCGAGGGGGGGGGCTGGCTCCATGCCCGGCCTCCCGGCCACCGCGGCTTCCACGCCTGGCTTCTCGGCCGCCGCAGCCGCCACGGCTTCCGCGGCCTCCACCGAATCTCCGCCGCTGCCGCCCCAAAAAGTCACCCGGGCGGCCTTCCGGCGGCTCCTCCGGCGGCTCTTCCGACACCCCAGCCAAGGCGAGACCCCTCGCTACCCCCTCAGCACCTGGGGGTCGAGGGGGGGGGCGGGCTCCATGCCCAGCCTCTCGGCCACCGTGGCCCCCATGCCTGGCGTCTCGGCCGCCGCGGCCTCCATTGAATCGCTGCCGCCGCCGCCGCCGCCGCCCCGAAAAATCACCCGGGCGGCCTCCCGGCGGCTCTTCCGGCGGCTCTTCTGTACCTGGGGGGCGAGGGGGGAGGCGGGCTCCATGCCCAGCCTCTCGACCACCGCGGCCCCCACACCTAACCTCTCGGCCGCCGCGGCCTAATATGAATGTTCCTAATTGAAGGCTTTTGGCCGTCAATAAAATGGAGAATTAGAAGTCTCTGAAAGAGCAGAGGGTCTGCAGCAGCAATGACCAAAGGAATGGTTGGAAGCTCAGTCTAATAGAACTTGTCTGGACAAGGACAAAAGTGCTCATTTGTACTCCAGAAAATTTGTACTCCAGAAAACTGCTCCTCATAAGGAAGCCACAGGATAATGGTTATCTCATGGGTTTGAGCAACGGGAGATGAGGAAAGGTAGCAAGCTGTCAACTGTAGTGGAGCCTTTAAGAAAACCTTATTTTCTAATCACATTGGATTTACAATTATTTCACAGTTAAGTGAGGTCTTCCAAACAAGTTAGTAAAACCACCTGGTAAGTAAAACTTTATGCTAAAATGGAGGAATAGCTAACTAGATAGCTAACTAGCAGAACATAAGAATATAAAACAAATTTAGCAAAATGTAGCAAAAAGCTAAATAAGAATTTATTTTAAAAGACCAGATGAATTTGGAATATTAGATCTTTTGCTGAGATTTTTTTTAAAAAAAGAGTAAATAAAACATTTCTATGGAAACACAGATTGTTTAGTCTATCAAGAGAGATATTATTGGCATGAGCCGAAAACAATGCAACTAAATCCTAACAATTCATGAACATAGAAATAGCCACAGAGGTGACTAAAGTTACAGACAAGGAAAATGACAGACCTTAAAGGTCTGATCCTTGAGCCATTTCAAATAATTTTTGATTTTTGAAGAATTGGGAGAGAAACTTATAATTAATTTGACAACAATAATTTTTACACATGTAAATTTTAAAAAATTATAAAGACATGAACAATGTAGTAGATAACAAAATGGAAGAATGTATAGACAGACAAGTTGAAGAAGGAATACAAATTGTAGCTGGTGAAGAAACATTGGAAAATAAAGAAAACGAGAATTAGAGATGACAGAAAATATACAAGAAGAAAAATACAAAGAAAAAATACAAAGAAATATAAATACAAAAATACAAAGAAGAAATCAAGACATGCAAAATATTCTGAACCAGGGCTTACTTTTAGATTTATCAAAGAGGGTTTCGAGAACTATGAAGAAAATTTGAATTGAGTTTCAATCCTACCAAAGCAACATGATGAAATAAAGTCATCCATCCATCCATCCATCCATTCATCCATCCACATACATATTTTAAAAAAATTCAAGAAACTCTTTATGGACTTTCTTCCAACAATTAGATAGAAATGACAATGATTTTTGGATTTGTGAATGGATAAGGGGAAGGAGGGGCTATGAAAAGAAATGAACCATTTATGTTATTTCATAGGGGTGGGGAATTATTAATTTGTCTATCTTTGTTGAAAGGAAGATCAGGAATTGCTCCATTAAATTTTCTTTCTTTCTTTCTTTCTTTCTTTCTTTCTTTCTTTCTTTCTTTCTTTCTTTCTTTCTTTCTTTCTTTCTTTCTTTCTTTCTTTCTTTCTTTCTTTCTACCTACCTACCTACCTACCTACCTACCTACCTACCTACCTACCTACTTAATTCTTTTTTCACTTCGTATTATTTCTTTCTCTTTCCTTCTCTTTTTCTGCTATCCATTTACATTATTTTTAGTATTGCAAAACTTTTAATAAAAATACATTAAAAAAAGAAATTTCCTCACTGAAAAAGCCAACAATATTTTATTTAAATAATACAATTCAAGGATGCCTCACTGCCAAAGGAACAAAGGAGCTGATAAATTCCCTGATCAAGGCATTAGAACAGTATGCTTATCAGATGACTTGATGCCTTTTCCTGTTGAGTCCAAAACAGGACTGTTTGCTGGACATCCCCCAAACCAGTTGTTCTGGCTAACTGTTCTCAAAAACTACCTGTTTGAGCTGCAGTGCTGACTCATCAAGCCTAAACATATCCAACTATCCGGAAAATATGCTCGTGGTTTATATTGTTGGGTAGTTTTGTCATCTAATCAGAACAGACTGGTGTGAGACTGAAAAATTAGTTCTCACACAGATAAAAGTAGGCAACCTCATACTAGGTGAGGCTATTTACAAAACAAGGTCCAGATGGAAACTGACCAAAACAGATTCACTTCCAGTCTTTTTCACAGAGTGGGTGAAAGAAAAAGGCACAAGAAACGTTGATAACTGACTCAGCAGAGCCTGCATTTGATTCAAGCAGTTCCTGGAATTGCTTTGTAATGGCTTCTTCATAGTTTCACTACAATAGAACTACTTAGCTATGCCTTATGAGTTATCCATTTAAAATGTATTTAGAAGTTTCTCTTTAATGGGCCTTTATAAGTCATTGATATTTCATCTCTAATATTTTTATTCTTTAAATATAATTGTTAATGACTATTTTAAATGCTGGGGGCTATTCAGTTTTGCTAATTTTATGTTTTAAGCTGAGATCTTCACTTGGTATACAGTGTGCTGTATATTATTATAGACAATATATACACACACATATACATACACATACAATATATAATGCACATATTGTATCAACACATCTATTGCATTTTATCCTTTTCTACTACTTCAAGTATACCAGTTCATATTTAATGAAAATAAAACTACTAGTACTGAAACTACTACTACTGGAATTACTGGTACAACACTGACATGGCACTACAAATAAGTAGAAACTTTCTGTATCATAAACAACACATCATTGGAAAAGTGGCCATTAATATGAGTGGTCCAAGTTCACCAAAAACTTTTGTAGAACTCAAAAATCTGTTTAAGGAGCACAATTTAATCGTGTTAAGGTCATTAGCCTGTATGAAGCTCTAGTATAGACCCACTGGATAACTTGCTTCATTTTACATCTTGAGAAATCGCTAAAATATTACCAGAATGCAATCTATGCACCATTATTTGTTTTTTATTCCCATCTGTATTGTTTTTATAAATAACTAAAGGTGGCTAACATACCAATTCCTTCTTCCTTCTTCTATTTTCTGCATGACAACAACTCTGTGAGGTGAGCTGGGCTAAGAAAGAGCGACTGGCTCAAAGTCACCCAAGCTGGCTTTCATACCTAGGGCAGGACTAGAACTCACCATCCCCTGATTTCTCGCCTGGTGCTTCAGATACTCTCCCAAGAACAGTGATACCAATGCTATGCGTTTTTTTTGCCGCTACTTTCAGATCTGTTAGAGTAAGTGTGCTTTCTGTTAACATTTGTCATGTCTTTCATTATGTTGCTGGAAAGTTTATGTTGTGGAGTAAAAAAAAAAAAATCCTAGAATATATAAGAGGAGGAAAAAGAAAAGAACATTATCCCTATCATTTGGAGCACTGTAAAATTGCTAAGACAAAGGTATACTCAGAGATTACTATACTAGTACTAACATGGTCCCACTCTACATATAAAACTATTGCCAACAAATAATTATTATCTTATATTTTCTCAAACTTTCTGTTTTCTATTCTCAGCCTTCTCAAGAACAGAAACCAGTAATTATAGGGTAGGTTATTACAGATACAGTATAACTTAGGAGAAGCACACAAAACAAACACAGTTGAATAAATAAATTCTGGCAAGGAATAAAATGATAAAACTACTTTCATATATTAGCTGTGTCTATTAAAGTTCAAGTCAATTTCTGACATATAACCTTGGCTGGAAATGTAATCATTTTCAATAGGTTGGTTATGGAAGAAATCATTATCTACTTCCAAAATTAATATCTGGATAACAAGTCGTGGGAAATGATGAATATGAAGTGCTTTAATATTATATGTTAGAAGTCCAAAGATATATTATCCAATCATTTTATGAATCTCTCTTTACATTTCAGAATCTGTGATCCGAAAAAGTGAACTTTAGTATAGACAATATAACTTGGTTCTTTTCTCACTATTTCCCAACTTAGAACAGGATATGAGTTTGAAATTTCTCTTAGTCATGTAACACAGATATTACTTCAGAAAATATTACCTTTCTTCTCAGGTTTCATTAGTTGAATGTATGGGTTTTTGATCGGCACTACTTTAATTTAGTGCTAGCTTTTATTTATGCAATTAAATGGTTTTTATGGCCGCTTATCTTATGGCATAGACTCTGAGCAATGTGAAACTTAAAAACAATAGAAACAATACAAATCATAAACAGCTGAGGTCACAAACAGCAATTGCAACCTACAGTAAAAAAAATAGATAACAGAGTTTATTGAAATATGATTTCTGATGTAGTTGTGCTAATCTTGCTGAAATAAAAACTATAGCATATTAAGATGCCATAGTATCCTTTACTAATTCCACTGTCTTTTATTTGTATCGGATTTTTTACTGTATCAGATTTTTCCCTCCCTTAAAAATTAGATGGCATGATTAACTGAGCTTGTTGTATTCAAAACTTTGTCTCGTTCAAATGTGATTGCTTTGGAAGGCCTTAGAACAGGGCTGTCAAACTCCTGGCCCCTGGATTGGATGTGTCACGCGCTGACCGTGGCCATGCCCCATTTAGTGAAGGGGGAAAAAGTCCCGATATGTCACATGATGTCACCATGAATTTGACACCCCTGCCTTAGAACATCATAGTGTAATCTAAACGGTACGATCTCTTGCTGATTCTGAAGGAACACACTCAAATTTTGTTCCAGTAACATGATTACAAATGATCTGACAGATTATGGTACTTAGCTGTTGTTTTTTATAATTAGTTTATTTTAGTGTTGCCTAGACAATTGGTTTAGTTTAGTATCTGATTTTTGGGGTATCCATTTATATTTGTTTATCTATGCTGTAGTCTCAGAATGAAATTAAAGTATTATCACTGAATTCTTGCAGATAATTAGTAATATTTGTACATGGTTTTGTACATGGTTACCAACATCACGGTCTCTGACTGACAAGCAATAGCTAGAAGAGAAGCCCTTGTTATGCTGTATATATATGTTATGTATTGTTTTGCACCAGGAGTGTCAAATTCAAGTCCCGAGGCCCAGATTCAGGCTGCCGGATGCTCAGCCTGCAGGGCTGCCCTGGAAACAGAAAAGGACAGGCCCGCAGTGCCTCTGCCAGTGAAAACAGAGCTCATAAGGGCTGCGCGTGGTCTCCCTGAGCTCCGTTTTTGCTGGCAGAGAGTTGTAGGAGGCTGTCATAGCTGAAAATGGAGCTCAGGAGCCTGTTTTCTCTGGCAGAGTGCTCTGGCCACAAATGATGCCATGTTGACCATGCCCACCCCAGCCTCCCGGAGTCAAACACAACCCTGATGTGGCCGTCAATGAAACTGAGTTTGACACCTCTGTTTTGTACACTTCAGAGTGAAATGCACCAAAGCAGAACAGAAGGTTGCCTGTGGAATTAAAGTTACCAAACAAAACCAATATCTTGTATAGAATCTGTGTGGATGATGTCCTTACTTTCAAAGGACCATCTCTGATCTATATAGAAACCTTGAATATCATTCATGTATGTATGTATGTATGTATGTATGTATGTATGTACAGGGATGGGATTCAAATTTTTTAACAACCGGTTCTGTGGGTGTGGCTTAGTTGGTGGGTGTGGCTTGGTGGTCATGTGACTGGGTAGACATGGCTTGATGGTTATGCTATTGGCTAGGTATGGCCAACTCAGTATCACTCACATCAAGGCATGCATCTCCTACCCTGGCCTCTCATAATTGTGCTGCAACAGTCATAAGTGTGAAAAATGGTCATAAGTCACTTTTTTCAGGGCCATTGTAACTTTGAATGGTCACTCCACACAAGCAAAGTAGCAGCAAAGGAGGGGAAAAAAACTCCAGAGATGTTCCTGAGACAGGAAGTTAGTCCTGCCAAGAATGTAATAAGGGTTAATGGAGAGGCAGTTTCTGTAAGCAATACCAGAATGTTTCCTTCTTGCCTTCCTTACAGGATTAGGCTAGTAATTTTTTCTAACAACTGGTTCTCCGAACTGCTTAGGATGTTAACAACCGGTTCTAGCGAATAGGTATGAACTGGTAGAATCCCACCCCTGTGTATGTATGTACGTACATATGTATACATAAAAACCCCTATGGGTGATATGTCTTCCTCAATCTTACATCCTCTGCCAGAAACCTGGAAGTCTGAGTATTCTGTATAGTATCTTAGCTATTTCTAATACTGCATTCTTCTGTAAAGAGAGTTTTTACCCTAATGGTATGGTAGATACCAGCTGTGATTTGAATGCCAGTCTGTAAGGCAGTGCTGTAACCACTATACTATCCAGCTGCTTTGTAATATATACACACACACACACAGACACAGACACACACACAGGTATAGTATGTGTCTGAATTTTTTCTGGGGATGATTTCCCATTTTTAGTAGTTCTTTAAAATTCTTTTAAAAATCATTTGTGGCAAAAAATGATACTATACATTTGACAATGACATTGGCAATCTTTAATATGATTCTCCCCCTCTTTACTTATTTTTTGTTAAAAAAATACCAACATCACGGTCTCTGACTGACAAAGCAATAGCTAAGAAGAGAAGCCCTTGTACAGTTGTCGGAAAGTGACATAGGATGTCTGACAGAGCAATTAATCACAATGCTTTTCTGTGAATAGCTCTCTTTGGGGATAGTCACTAATACACACAAATGTACACATACTTCCTTATATCACCCCCACACCAAAAAAAGACTGATACTATTGTTGGCTTGTACAAGTGAGAACCAACTGAGCATAGTATGAAGTGCATTTTTACTCCTATAGGAATAATAAAGTAAAACCTGTTTAAAGGAAGAGCAGATTTTTGATACACATGAATAAAACCACCTTGGTACTAGTAGATCCATCTATAATACGTTTTTGCTAGAAAACAGAACTCAGGGCATTGGGCTCCTAAGACTGCTCAATTGTGGAAAGTTCTCTTCAAAGTGATATACCGTGTGTTCACAACCAGTTTGTGAATATCTTGGTTGGTGAAGCCGAAACAGTGCAGCTTTAAATGGTGTTTGCTCATAGCTTGCAGAATAAGGCCTTTCAGATATAGCAATAGCACTTAGACTCATATACAGCTTTACAGCCCTGTCTAAGCAGTCTACAGAGTCAGCATATTGCCCCCAATAATCTGGGTCTTTGTTTTATCGACCTTGGAAGAATGGAAGGCTGAGTCAACCTTGAGCCTGGTGAGATTCGATCTGCCAAATTGCAGGTAGCCAGCAGTCAGGAGAAGTAGCCTGCAGTACTGCACTCTAACCACTGCACCCCCATGGCTCATAAAAATGCTACACTTCTCAGCTGGCTTCCAACAATCAAAGTCAATGGGGAAGCCAAGGTCAGTTCAGAGTTTTGCAGTGTAAATTCAGCCCCAGAAAAGTGAACACAGATGGTGGATGCTTCATTTAACATCTTTACAAACACACATAGTAAATTTTACAATACCAGTTGTAGATTTCTCCAACATGGAGCAAACTCAAACAGAAGCAAACATGTGTTACAGGCTCAGAGTAGAACAGCAGCTCAACTTCAGCAGACAAGCAAGCAAGTTTCTCTTTCACTTTAGTTCAGCAGGCAAGCAAGACAGAAGCAATTTCATTTTCAATAGATAGACTGAGAGCTCAACATAGCTGCAGAGCTTAATATAGAGCCATGCCTAGGCTACTTCTAATTTCAGTTTCCAAACAGTCCTCATTGGCTGACTTATTTGCCATGCCTATTCCAGTTCATAAATAAACTCTGACAAGATCCCCTTCACAACTGTTGAATTTACATAACAATCACAGTGATTTGCTTAACAATCAAGGCAAAAAAGGATCACTTAACAACCACCTTGCTTAGCAACAGAAATTCTGGTCATAGTTGTGGTTGTAAGTTGAGGACCACTTTTATCATATTATAGTTGCTAGATCTAGTCTCTTTTTTGACTAGTCAGGTATGGTAAGTAACATTTTGTCTCAATGACTCTGATGCGCTCCTAGAATTTTATACCTGCAGAAGTCTCTATCTGACAGAATCATAGAGTTTGAAGGGACCTTCTGAGTCTTGGAATCCAATCTTTTCCCGTTGCAGAAATCCAAACCAAAGCATCTCTGAGAGATGCTTGCTTTCCTCTGCTTGAAGACATCCAGAGAATGAGTGACCATTGGAACTCAGTGTAATGGATTCAATGGTCAAACTGCTGTTACTGTTACCAAGTTTCTTCTAACGTTCCACAACTTCTCCTTAAAAAAAAAAAAAGAAGCATGTGCAACTTTGCACCACAGCAATGGAAGTTCAATAGCCCACCCCATGAAGAAATAAGGATGGAAAGCTCAAAATGAGAAGGAAACTGAAACGCCATTTGAAGCCATGTCTCAAACTTCCTCTTTCTGATTTCTATTCAGTTGAGAGCTCTTCAGGAGACCTCTACTCATGGTCTGGAAGAATAGAGGTAACGTTGAGATTAGAGACCTTGAATTGCAGAAAGCTGTACCTGCATTGAAGGTCATGAAAGCAGAGATCTCTCACCTGAACTTGTGCCAGCTGAACCAAAGTGGGAGTAGGATTATCACACTTTGTATTTCCTTCTCACTTAGACCTCCCTATGCCATGCCAAAGGGATGTCACATTTCTAAGAAGCCCATAATCTGTTGTCTGTCATTCCAGAGAGCAGAGAATAAAAGGTATAGTACAGTTCTTTGCTGGTGAAGAAGTTAAGATAAACTTTCTGACAGTAAAACCAATTCAGCCCATTGGCCACTGAGTAGTAGACTTCCCTTCACTAGACATATTCAAAGCATAAATATACCGATATCTATTGGAGATTCTTTAACAAAATTTTTGAACTGAACAAAAATGGCCCTTTATATCTTGTAATTTTATTATTCTCTACTCTGAACATTAGAAAAGATCTAGAGGTCCTTGTATATATCCAATTTTGAACTCTGACCAATCCATGCAATTGTAAGTAAATTTGCTTAAAGGAAATTAAACTGGTTTCAAGAAAATTTAATATTGCAGATGAAAGATGTAACCAAATTCTTAACAGTTTTCACTATCATCCTTTGAAAGTTATATTCCATAGTCATTTTCTATTCTGCTTGTGCTCATAATGATATTATTTGAACATGTTTAAAGCTGAAAGCCCTATTCATCAATGGTTGCATTAATTCTACATCTCTGGAAAATTAGGGGAGAACAGAGAAGAAAAGAAATTTGGATTAATTTGCAATACTAATTAAGTTGAACCATAGTTTAATCCAGTTTATGACATTTATTTATTTATAAGGATCTGAGATTTCAAGAGAAATCTAAAAAAGGTCTTCTTTAAAAATTCAGTAATTTGTCTTGGAGGAAGTAAAAGGGCCTTAATCCACCCTATGGATTAAGGTAGAGTTACACATTTTTCCCAGAAAAAATATGCTATATTAAAAGAGATGGAATGAGGTTTATGACAATTTAGGCATTATTTACAAACTGGGTTGCTGTTCTCAAAGAGGTCTCTCACTCTATGGATTAAGATGGAATTGCACTTTTTTTTCAGAAAAAAATATAAAGTATATGTTATATTAAAACAGATGGAAGGACGTTTATGACAATTTATGTGGAGTAGGAAAATAATAATGCAGAAGACATAAAAAGGATGGCAGCTGTTACTAAAGTAATAATGACTATTTAAATAGGGGGAATGCAAGTTAATGTAGACTGATTAGATGAAACAGATTAAAAACCTCAGAGATTAGTGGAAGCAAATGTTACTTCTATACTGCAACTCAGTATGGTATTTCTAGACTAACAGATCCTGGACAAATGTGGAGAAGCCATAAGGTAATTATTTTCAGTCTGATCTTCTCCAGGGAAAATCTATTAGCCATAGCAAAAGGCATAGAGGAAAAACTGGATGTCAGAGTTCTGTGTGGTCATAAAAAAAATCTGTTTAAAATGTTTATTATTTATATTTATTTATATCCCACCTTTATTTACTTATGAAGGTTAAACACACCTAATATTCCTTTTCTTTCCTATTTTCTTCACAACAACAATCCTGGGATGAGTTGGGCTGAGACAGAATGACTGGCCCAAAGTTATCCCACTGATTTTTATAGTTAAGGCAAAACTCATCTTATTTTTCTGAAAGGAATTTTCCAAGTAGCTTGCAATAAACCAATGATCAGAATTCAATTTATCTGATCAATAAAACATATTAGAACACAACCCTAACACAAACAAAATTAAATAACAATTTTTGGAAGCAGAAGTAAAACAATAATTTAATTTTTTAATTGTAGGCAATTTTGGTTCCCAGTTGTAGCTTGGTGTCGTAACCCAAACTAAAAATAGAACAACAAGTTGATGAAATAGACATTACGCCGGAGGAAGGAAAAAGCTATACCTTAATACTTTAAGGGTGCCACGCATTTTTGTAGAAAATAATTATGACCTTCCTTTACTGTTTGCAATTCCTGCATTAAATAATTGAATCCCATCATTTTAATCGGGTATTTGAGTTTTTTCAGCATTTTAGCCAAATTTTTTTCCATGCCTGATGC
>JAGDQI010000401.1:0-40000 GCA_023653725.1 Bungarus multicinctus | reverse complement strand
GACTTGAATTCGAGTTCAGATCCTCCCCTACCCTCCAGGTTAACGCTTGTAGGGTGGAAGGAAGCTAAAACCGGAGACCTCCTTCACACGTGCATTATTCAGAAGCCAGGCCTGCCCAAAGCCAACATTTGTGTGTGTGTGTGTGTGTTTGTGTGTGTCAAGACACATTTGTGCATTAACGCCCAGATCAATAATGGATCAATTAATTGATGCCAAGACAAATGAGATAAAGGAGGAGGATGAATAATTTAAGTGTGTACATGGTAAAGTGTTTGAAAAGAGTTCGGCTGGGAGAGAAGAGGATTGTGTTTGTGTGTGTTCTGCCCAGCTGTAGCATCTGCAGGAAAACAAGATGAAAAACTAAGAAAAGGGGGCTGTGTGTTGTCTTTATCTCTCCTCCTGCCCCCACTCAGAGCCCAAGCCCCTGAGTTCCTGGGAATTTGCAATCTTCTCAGATGTGTGTTTATTGTTTCCTTTTTGGGCTTCGCCTCAGAGTCCTTTGCACAGGTCGGATTATTTCCCTTGTAAACCAATCCTGGCTCGTTCCCGTCGAAGGAACCGGTTATAAATGCCCAAATCGCTCTAGCCGTGCCCCAGAAACTTAAAAATCTGTAGAGATTCTCCGTCATCCAGGCCCTGGTTCTCCCAAAGGTGCTTTTTCAGGAGGCAGCTGGCGTTTATACTTTATACTCCTTGCAGACACAGCTGGTCATTTGCATCCTTTTAGAGGGTCATTGAGGCCACTTGGAGTTTTTTCCTCTGTGTCCTCAGAGTCACCTTCTTGGAACTGCTGAAAGGATTGTGCTTTAGAAGGCTCCACGGCCATTTGCACCCACTCAGGTGACTCTTGAGGACAGAGACAAAACTCCCAAGTGGCCTCAACAACCCTCTAAAAGATTGCAAATGACCAGCTGTGTCTGCAAGGAGCATCAATCCTTCCATTCCCCACCATGCGGTCAGAGCTGAAGAAGCTTCTGGGATGAGAAGCGAAATGTCTTCGAAAGAAAAAAAACAAGAAAGTCCAGTTGCCTCCTGAAAAAAAAAAAGAAAAAAAAAAATTTCTGGGTGCCAGAAATTTGCTTTTCCAGCAAACATGGTTTCTGTTTTTCTGCGTCTTGCTCAGAAAGATTGCAAACGTCTGTTGCATTTCTCCAGGGGGTTGTTTTCCTGAAAATGCGGCTTCCGTTTTTTTTCTATCTCGTACTCAGGAAGGTTATAGAGTTTCTGTTGCATTTTGCCAGCGGTTTGGTTTCCCTAGAAATGCACCTTCTGTTTTTCTGCCTCTTTAGGAGTCCAAAAGGTGCACTCTGAGCTTGGTGGTTCTCCTTTTTCTTCCTTTCTGCCTTTTGCCCAGGAAAATGCGGGAATTTCTGTTGCTCTCTGAGCTTGGTCGCTTTCTTGCGGACGTACCTATGTTTAACAGATAACAGAATAACCAGAGTTGGAAGGGACCTTGTAGGTCATCTAGTCCAGCCCCCTACGCAAGCAGGAGATCCTACACCATTTCTGACCAATGGCAGTCCAATCTCTTCTTGAAAGCCTCCAGGGATGAAGCTCCCACAACTTCTGAAGGCAACTTCTGTTCCATTTGGTTGATTGTTCTCAGAAAGTTTCTCCTTATTTCCAGGTTGAATCTCTCCTTGTTCAGTTTCCACCCATTATTCCTTGTTTGGCCTTTGGGTGCCTTGGAGAATAGCTTGACCCCCTTCCTCCTCTCTGGGGCAGCCCCTCAAATATTGGAAAACTGCTATCCTGACTCCCCTGGTCCTTCTCTGCACCAGACTAGCCAGGCCCAGTTCCTGCAACGGTTCTTCATGTTTTAGCCTCCAGTCCCCTCATCATCCTGGTTGCTCTTCTCTGCACTTTTTCTAGAGTCTCAACATCTTTCTTATAGTGTGGTGACCAAAACTGGATGGAGTATTCTAGGTGTGGCCTTACTAAGGCTTTACAGAATGGTATCAGTACCTCCCTTGATCTCAGTTGTATCCCTCTGTTAATGCAACTTAGGATTGCATTGGCCTTTTTGGCTGCAGCTGCACACGGCTGGCTCCTATTGAGCTGGTTGTCCACTAAGACTCCAAGATCCCTCTCCTAGTTCCTGCTATTGAGCCTGGTTTCACCCAGTCTGTATGTTTCTTTTGGGTTTTTCTTGTCTAAGTGTAGGACTTTGTGTAGGATGTTTCATTACCCTAACATCGTCAGGGCTAGTAAGGAGTGCTGTTTGTTGTTTACTTACAGCAAACCCCATTCCTGGTGGCACTGATGATGTTACCTACTTTGGGTAATGAAATGTCTGCAAGAAAACAACCAAGCTCAGAGAGCACCAAGGATTTCTCATTTCAACCCTGAGCTATAAATATTCTCTTTTATTGGTACCCACATCCCTCCTCCTCCTCCTAATTATTCTTCTGCCTCTTCTTCTTTTCCTCCTTCCTTCCTCTTCTTCTAATTCTTTCTTCCTTCTGTCCTCTTCCTTCCTCCTAATTCTCTTCTTTCCTTCCTCCTCCTCCTCTTGTTCTCTTCCTCTTCTTCCTCCTAATTCTTCTTTCTTCCTTCCTCTTCCTCCTCCTCTTCTAATTCTTCTTTCTTCTTTCCTTCCTCTCCTCCTCCTCCTAATTCCTTCCTTCCTTCCTCTTCCTCCTTCCTTCTCTTGTTCTCCTTCTCTTCCTCCTCCTCCCAATTCTTCTTTCTTTCTTCCTTCCTCTTCCTCCTCCTCCTCCCTCCCTCCTATTATCATCATTATCATTATTTTAATGTAAAGTCTTTCTTTCATTTCCTTGGGCTGTGAAAATAAACTTCAAAAAAGCAAGGATGCCCCCTCTTTTATTAATGCATGTTTTCCCCTCCCGAATTCAAGTCAGCGATAACTTGATCGGTGCGGTTGGAAAATATGATTCTAAACAGAGCAAATTGTTTTCCAGCTCCGCTGCCTTGAGACGGGCTGCTCGGGGTTTGCAAAACTGGCCTGACATTTCCAGGGTGGCTGCAGGGGTGGTGGTGGGAGGGGGTGGCAAAGGTTTAAATTCCCGGGGGTGGGTTTAATGCGAGCTAGAAGAGCCCCCACTTCCCTTGTACCCCATTTGCAATAAAAACCCTGCCCTCAATTTGGATTAAATTGGGAAAGCAACTGAATGAATTCACCGAGAGAAGAAGACAGGCTTTTAAGTTTTTTTCTTTTCAAGCTGGGTTTCGGTTTGGCTGCTTGTACTTTTGTGGAAATGGTGCAGGGCCGGTTCCCATGGAAATTTGGGGCGCACAGGAAGCACCCTGGGGCCCTTGAATAGGGGGCTTGCTTGAAAAACCAGAGAAGCCTGAGGTTTTTTCCCTCTCTCTTTTTCCCCTCCACAAAATGAAAAGGTTTGTCATTCAGAAGTTGCTTTTTCTCTTACCCCACTCCCTAAGCTGGCTTAAGTACCATTTTTTAACTAAATGTGAAAACGCCCGGTAGCAGCTGGGCAAATTACACCCTTTTCTTAAGTTTCTTTTCTTCCTTTTTCTGCCTCACTCCATCCATCCATCCATCCATCCAGCAGTTGCCATTTCCAGGCGCCATCGGCAAATGGCCTTTCGAATTTCTGTCTCTCCCAAGTTGTTTTTCCTCTCTAATGGTGTTTTGCTGGCATGGCTCCATCCATAGATGAAGCAACTGAAAAATAAAAGTTGCACTAAAGAGTTGTGACTTCGTGGGAATACACAGGGCTCCCCACCAACAAATTGTAAGCCTCCACCTCGAAACTATTAAGGTGTTTTGCGGTGTGTTACCTTGGGGTTTTTTTTTTTTGCATCTATGTGCATCCAGAGAGTAGATCTATGTTTTTCGACCTGGACAACAAAGCTGTGATGACTTCAAATCCCAAAATTACCTGGCCAGTATGTTTTAAGAGGGGTAGGCTTCCAGAATTCCCCAGCCAGCATGCTTTAAGAGGGGTGGACTTCCACTCCCAGAATCCTTTAGGAAGGGTGGACTTCCACTCCCAGAATTCCCCAGCCAGCATGCTTTAAGAAGGGTGGACTTCAACTCCCAGAATCCTTTAAGAAGGGTGGACTTCCACTCCCAGAATTCCCCAGCCAGCATGCTTTAAGAGGGGTGGACTTCCACTCCCAGAATCCTTTAAGAGGGGTGGACTTCCACTCCCAGAATCCTTTAGGAAGGGTGGACTTCCACTCCCAGAATTCCCCAGCCAGCATGCTTTAAGAGGGGTGGACTTCCACTCCCAGAATCCTTTAAGAGGGGTAGACTTCCACTCCCAGAATCCTTTAGGAAGGGTGGACTTCCACTCCCAGAATTCCCCATGCAACATGCTTTAAGTTGTTAACTTAGTCACAGGATTGTTAAGTGAATCTGGCTTCCCCATTGACTTCGCTTGCTGTGACGGTCATAAATATGAGTCAGTGCCCAAGCACTTGAATTTTGATCACCTGACCTTGGGAGATGCTGCAACGGTCATAAGTGTGAACAACGGTCCTATTTTTCAGTGCTGCTATACCGTCGAATGGTCACTAAACGAATGGTTTTTAAGACAAGGATTGCTTGTATTAGCCACCGCAATAGCATTTTAGACTTATATGCTGCTGATAACTTCACAGGGGGGTTGTGAGGAGTTGCTGCTTAGGCCGACGTGCAGCTCTTGAAGGTATGGATTCAGCATTCCTGTTTAGAATGGAATGGAATAGAATAAAATTAAGAATAGAATGGAATGGAATTTGAAATAGAATGGAATGGAATGGAATAGAATTCTTTATTGGCCAAGTGTGATTGGACACACAAGGAATTTGTCTTTGTTGCAACTGCTCTCAGTGGATCATTTTCTCATAAAAGAAAAGATACATTTGCCAAGAGTCAAGAATCATCAGGTACAACCCTTAATGATAGTCATAGGGTATAATAAGCAATCAAATCATACTAGGAAACAGTCCATATAAATCGTAAGGATACCAGCGACCAAGTTACAGTCCTATAGTCACAAGTAGGAGGGAATGGGTGATAAGGAGTGATGAGAAGATGAATATTAATAGTACTACAGACTTTGTAAATAGTTGAACAGTGTTGAGGGAATTATATGTTTAGCAGAGTGATGGTTTTTGGGAAAATACTCTCCTTGTGTCTAGTTCTGGTGTGCAATGCTCTATAGCGTCGTTTTGAGGGAAGGAGTTGAAACAATTTATATCCTGGATGTGAGGGGTCTGTAGATATTTTCACAGCCCTCTTTTGGACTCGTGCAGAATGCAGGTCCCTCACATTGATGGAATTTGTGGAATTTTTGGGAGGGGAAGCCGCCTTCCATTCAAGGCCCAACGTCCTGCTGCGATCCTTCCCTTGTCCTGCTGCTTTCTCATATCACCTCATTGTTCTTGTCCAACATCCCAGCTTGTCCTGCTGGTTGAACTCTTCCTCTGTTGTCCCCATTATTTGTGGACTTATACCACCCCAACGGAGCCCCCCCAAAATTTATGTCATTCAAGTGATAAACCGGTTGAGTTTGCTCCGTTTTATTCTATTCTACTCCCATTCTATTCAAATCCTACCCTATCCTTCTTCTTCTAACCTTCTGACAAGCAACGTCAACGGGGGAAGCCAGATTCACTTAGCAGCCGGGTTACCCACTTAACGACAGCAGTGATTCACTATTAACTGGGGCGAGAAAAACCGTAAAACGGGGACAAAAACGCCCTTAACAAATCTCTCCCTTAACAAGAGAAATTCGGGGCTCCCTCGTGCTCCTCATGCGATGCCCAGCCCATCCTTCCCCGAGGGACAGAAGGTGATCTTATCCCCCCCCATTTGTGTGACCCCATTTTTCTTGTCCTTTTCTCCCCCCCCCCCCTCTTGCAGATACAAGAGCCTGGTGACGGGGAAGCGAGCTCGCGGACTCATCGCTGTCCTCTGGCTCCTCTCGTTCGTCATTGGCCTGACGCCGCTGATGGGTTGGAACAAGATGGACGCCGTTCGGAACTGCACCAACGAGACGCGGAGGCCCAGCGGGGACTGCCGGGTGATCTGCCTCTTCGAGAACGTGGTGCCCATGAGCTACATGGTGTACTTCAACTTCTTCGGCTGCGTCCTCCTGCCCCTCTTCATCATGCTCTGCATCTACATCAAGATCTTCGCCGTGGCCTGCAAGCAGCTGCGGCAGATCGAACTGGTGGGCAACTGCCGGATGACGCTGCAGAAGGAGGTCAGCGCCGCCAAGTCGTTGGCCATCATTGTGGGCCTGTTTGCCTTCTGCTGGCTGCCGTTGCACATCCTCAACTGCCTGATTCTCTTCTACCCCACTTTCGCGAAGAGCAAGAGGGACTGGATGATGTATCTAACCATCATCCTCTCCCACACCAATTCGGTGGTCAACCCCATCATTTACGCCTATCGCATCCGGGACTTCCGGTATACGTTCCGGAAGATCCTGTCGCGTTACGTCCTCTGCAGGAACGAGGATTTTCCCAACTACCCCAAAGGGAGCAACGGCGGCGGTAGCAGCCGTCACCTGGCCGTGACTAACCTGAACACGTCGCCGACCTACGTTTGAGGTCACTTGGACGGCCAGTAGGGCTTTTATCTGTCCGGGGCAACACACACACAGACACACACATTGCCGTTCGGTGGGAAACAAGCTACCAGGAGGTTCATATTCAAGGTAGTCTGTGACTTACGACCGTCCGTTTCGACTAAGTCGTTGATGGTGGGAAACGGGGTGGGAGGGGTCATCCCACGTAGTTGGCCTGTTTTGATGGCTTCTTTTTCCCAAAGCAGTCATTCAGTAAGGGCTGGTTTGGCCAAAAACTAGAAGAAGTAAATTTTTGGAGGTGGGCAGAAATGTCGTAAGACTAGTCGTGTTGCCGAGAGATAAGGGCCGTAAATGCGAGCTGATGGACAAGCATCTAAAATGCAATCACATGACCACGTTGGGAGCGGGACCGGCTTTTGCAACTTCAGAACTGGGTATTCAGTAACTCTTGGGGAGGTTTGTGGTAATTTGGAACGGTGATTGGTCGTAAGTCAAGGACTAGCCCCCGCGACTTCCTGCGATGCGTGGGAATGTTGGAACAAGAACGGCTCGGTTTTGTTTTGCGTGCAATAGTGTTTCCTCGACCTCAGCAACGGGACGCCGTGTGGACTTCAACTCCCAACATTCCCCAGGCAACAAGCTTTAAGATGGGTGGACTTCAATCCATGCTGGTTGGGGAATTCTGGGAGTGGAAGTCCACCCATCTTAAAGCATGGCTGACTTGGGGATTCTGGGAATTGAAATCCACCCATTTTAAAGCATGGCTGACTGGGGGATTCTGGGAATTGAAATCCACCCATTTTAAAGCATGCTGGGTGGGGAATTCTGGGAGTGGAAATCCACCAATCTCAAAGCATGCCAGCTGAGGAATTCTGGGAGTTGAAATCCACCCATTTTAAAGCATGCTGGCTGGGGGATTCTGGGAATTGAAGTCCACCCCATTTTAAAGCATGCTGGTTGGGGAATTCTGGGAGTGGAAGTCCACACAGTTCCATGGCACTAAGGTTGGGAAATACTGGTGTACAATTAAAGGGCTTCTGCTTGAGCCCTTTCGATGGTGGCGAGATTTAATTTTACATTTAATTGCTTTTAATCTTTGCCTCCATTAGAAGGGCAGGTTTTGGAAACCATGCTGCTCTTTGTGTGTTTGTCTGCCTGTGTAGGTGGGAGGGTGTCATCTGTGAAATGTCTTGTGGTCCTGCCATGCTCCAGAAATAAAACCACAGGAGCAATGGAACTGAAATTTAATACATGTGATAATTTGGTGTTTTGTATGAGGCTGTTAACTTTACCCACTGATCTTTTTTTTTAAAGATTAATTTAAGTTTGTCATCAGTTGTTTGATGCTGCTGGTATTCTCGTATGGGAAATCCTTTTTAAGTAGGCCAGTAAATGGTATAACGGATGTGCTTTTTTTAATTAAAATATTGTGAATGCAATGGAGAGAGTTTTACAGGGGGATCTTTTTTGTTTTACTCTGAACTAAATTATTGGTTTAAATTGGCAAAGGGGAAGCCAGATTTAAACAACTGCTATTCTTTTCTTTCTTTCCTTCTCTCCCTCCCTTTTCTCCTTCCTCCTCCCTCCCTCCCTTCTCTCCCTTTTCTCCTTCCTTCCTTCCCATGCAATAGCACTTATATAGAGCTTCACAATGCTTTACAGCCCTCTCTAAGCAGTTCCTCCTTCCTTCCTTCTTTCATTCCTTTCTTTCCACTCCCTCCCTTTCCTTCCTTCCTTCCCAAGCAATAGCACTTAGTCTTATATAGCGCTTCACAATGCTTTACAGCCCTCTCTAAGCAGTTCCTCCTTTCGTTTTCTTTCTTTCTTTTTCTCTTTCTTTCCTTCCTTCCTTCCTATCCCTCCCTTTTCTTTTTTCCCTCCCTCCCTCCCTCCCTCCCTTTTCTCCTTCCTTCCTTTCTTCCTTCCTTCCTTCCTTCCTTCCTTCCTTCCTTCCTTCCTTCTTTCTTTCTTTCTTTCTTTCTTTCTTTCTTTCTTTCTTTCTTTCTTTCTTTCTTTCTTTCTTTCTTTCTTTCTTTTTCTTTCTTTCTTTCTCTCTCTCTCTCTCTCTCTCTTTCTTTCACTCTCTCTGTCCCCCTCCCTCCTCTTTTTCTTTCTTCTCTTTTCTTTCTTTTTTTTTAATAAAATACTTGCCAAAATCAAACTTGGCCTCCCAATTTACTGGTGTCGTTTTCATCCTTGCGGAAAAATACTTTCAAGATATTTGCCGCCATCCACTTTTTTAGGGTTAATCGTTTCCGAATGCGACGTCCTGTGTTTTGGCTTACACAGTCCAGAGCTGCGTAAAATTGTCCCCCACGGGGACCCACAACGACAGTCATCAGTCATTTCTGAGCAGAAAACAGGAACAGGACACAACTTGGGTGAAGCGAAAAGACGCACACCCAGCTCAAGCCGCTTCCAGTCACCCATGGTTACAGCTGACATTTTCTCCTTCTTTTTCTCAACTTCCTTCCGTCCTCATTTCTCCTCAGGGAGGAGCAGGGCCGTCAGATGCTGGTCAGAGATGCTTTGCTCCTGGCAAGCGCCGGTCGCTCGGCTCAGATAGATGGCGAGGATGTGCTTACACTACCAAAAACACACATACAACAACAACAACAACAACAGAGAGCAACCACGTTAGGGGCCGAGTGTGGGAAAGTTTGGTGCAGGAGAAGAGTTCCGGGAAAAAAATAATAATTAGGAGATGAGCAGCCCCTCTTGCAACCAACCAGTTTTATGGGAGCAAAATTTTTATTTTAAAATAAAATGCCAATAATTTAAACTGAATTTCAATTAAAAAAAAATACTTGTTTAAATAAAATCTTCTTAACAGAATAAGAGAGGTGGAAGAGGTCTTCTAGTCTAACCCCCCGCTGCCCGAGTAGAAAACTCTATAGCTAGGGGTGGAATTCAGCCGGTTCAGCCTGGTTCGGGCGAACCGGGTGTTAAATTTAACATCTGGTTTGCAGAACCGATAATTAAACTGAACAGCTGGCCCTGCCCTGCCCTCCCTTCCCCTGAGTCTCCATGCGGCCCATTTTGGATGTAGGGTCTGCACGGAGGCTGGGGAAAAAATGGG
Source organism: Bungarus multicinctus (assembly GCA_023653725.1). Lineage (NCBI taxonomy): Eukaryota > Metazoa > Chordata > Lepidosauria > Squamata > Elapidae > Bungarus > Bungarus multicinctus. The sequence goes on along the minus strand of JAGDQI010000401.1, from coordinate 30,418 downwards.
CTGAACCAGAAGTTCCGGAAGTCCGGAAACAGGCCTATTTTCGGCTTCCGGAAGACCTCCGGAGCCCGTGGGAAGCTGTTTTCGCCCTTCCAGAGGCCTGAGGGAAGCCTCCGGACTCTGGGGAAGGTAAAAAACAGCCCTCCCAGAAGTTCCAGTAGGCCACGCCCACCATGGCCACGCCCACCCCCCCAACCGGGCAGAAAACTGGTTGCTGGGATTGTTGAACCCCACCCCTATCTATACCATTTATAACAGAATAGAATAAAAATGATTGAACAGAATAAAAACTATTTAAATAACATTTATTTATTTAGATAAATGTGGCTCAGGAATTCTGGGAGTTGAAGTCTAAATGTCATAAAAGGGTCACGGTTCCCCATCCTGTCTCAGGAATTCTGGGAGTTGAAGTCTAAATGTCATCAAAGGGTCACGGTTCCCCATCCTGTCTCAGGAATTCTGGGAGTTGCAGTCCAAATGTCACCAAAGGACCATCCTTCCCTACCTCTGTCCTAAACTAACCACCGCTGTCCTCCACGTGGTTCTTCTCCCGCGGCTACGGAGGCCTTGTCCACCCCGCTGGGGAGAGGCTGGGAGGGAGCGTGGGAATCTCTTCCTCCAAGGGGCTACATCCTGACCCCTTGGAGAGAACCTGCCCCATAGTTTCCCACTGGTTCCTATGCACAGGATGAGCTCCAGACTTCCATTGTCTTTAGAGGAAATTTCCCTGGAGCTTCAATTGTCTACGGTGAACACAATTCTCTTCTGTTTCTTAGAGGACTCCTGTAAGCAAAATCAAAGATTTCTTATCCAGGTAGTCCTCGACTTAACGACCATAATTTGAGCCTCAAATTTCCATTGTTGAAAAAGGCGGTCGTTAAGTGAGTTGTGCTCCATGCCACAACCTTTTTTGTCACAGTTGATACCACCAAATGAATGGTTTTAAGTCAAGGATTGCTTGTATTAGCAATAGCACTGAGGCTTACCGTATTTTCCGGCGTATAAGACGACTTTTGAAACGAAAAAAAGTCAACCGAAAATCGGGGGTCGTCTTATACGCCGAGTATATTCCAAAAAACGTTTCGATATGCCGCTAAACGAAAATCGTCTGGATATTGCCACGAAACGAATTTTCCAACTCAATCCTGCACCAATCACTGCAAGGCTGCTCGGACTGCCTCTCTAACTCAGCCAATCCAAGCAGGCTTTTTATGCATGCAAATTATACAATAGGCCTAAACCTATGTTTTAACTATAAAATTAGGGGGTCGTCTTATACGCCCGGTCGTCTTATACGCCGGAAAATACGGTACTGTGTTTCCCTGAAAATAAGATCCTGTTTTATATTTCTTTTTGCCACAGAAAAAAGGTACCAGGTCTTGTTTTGGGAGGAAGTCATCCACGGACTAACCTCACTTGCGCGCATCACCCCCGGCTTCCTTTTCGCTCTCAGAGGCCTTCCGGAAGTCCTCCTTCTGCGACCAGCAAGCCTTTCCTGAAGGCCTCTGCAGCCGATAAATGAGCTCTGGATCGATCCTGAGCTTTGTAATCAGCTCCAGAGGCCTTTAGGAAAGTCTTCCCAGCCTTGCCGGCTGCAGAAGAAATAGGCTGGCAAGGCAGATGTTGGGGTGTGAGAGGCCTGGCTACACCTGTCCAAAGGTAAGTAGTAGGGCGGCTCCACCGCCCCATCCCCACCCTGGCTTAATTTTTAACCGTGCACTTTGGATTGGGCGGGATCTGAATTAGGGCTTATTTTGGGCACCCATGTAAAAATCAAGCTAGGACTTACTTTAAGGGTAGGTCGTATTTTCAGGGAAACGGTATAGACACAGATTTACAGCCCCTCTCTAAGCGGTTTACAGAGTCAGCCTCTTGCCCCCAACAATCCGGGCCCTCATTTTGCCGACCTCGGAAGGACGGAAGGCTGAGTCAACCCTAAAGCCCTTTTAAACCAATGGGGCTGGGAATTCTGGGAGTCGAAGTCCAGACTTCTTAAAAGTGCCAAGGTCTCTGTGCCATCACTTCTCCTTCTAGCTGAGTTTGTCTTAGGTCAGAGGTCTCCAACCTTGGCAACTCAGCTGGCTGGAGAATTCTGGGAGTTGAAGTCCACAAGTCTTAAAAGTTGCCAAGTTTGAGGACCCCCCCCCCCTTTGGTGGTCTTCTCCAGCAGACCCAAGACAGGACCTCCCTTCAAAGCCCCTTCCTCTACCTCACACTGTATCCCCCCACCCTCCTCCCTCTCTCCTTTCCCAGAGAGGTTTCCCAGAGAAATTGTCAGAATTCCTGTCTTCTCAGGTCTGAACTAGGAAGTCATGTCTCATGTAAGGGGGCAGACTGGGGGTAGTAGGGGGAGGTGAGAACTGAGATCTTCTCAACCTCCAAAGCCCCCCCCGAAGGCAGGACGAGAAGCAATAGGTGGAAACTGATCAAGGAGAGAAGCAACTCGGAAGTAAGGAGAAATTTCCTAACGGTGAGGATAATTAACCAGTGGAACCGCTTGCCACCAGAAGTTGTGGGTGCTCCATGGCTGGAGGTTTTGAAGAAGAAACTGGACCGTCGCTTGTCTGAAATGGTTTAGGGCTTCTTGCTTGTGCAGGGGGTTGGGCTAGAAGACCTCCAACTCAGTTATTCTGCTATCCTTCCTTCCTTCCTTCCTCTCTCCCTCCCTCCCTCTCTTCCTCCCTTTTCCTTTTGTCCTTCCTTCTTCATCATGGGATGTTTTTAAGAAGAGACTGGACAGCCATCTGTCTGAACTGGTATAGGCTCTCCTGCTTGAACAAGGGGGGTGGACTAGAAGACCTCCAAGGTCCCTTCCAGCTTCTCTTCCCTTCCTTTCCCTTCTTCTCTCTCTCTTCTTTCTGCTCCTCTCCTCTCTCCTCATTAATCCATTCCTATTCCATCCCATCCTATTCTCCAAAGCCCCAGAAGGCAGGAGAAGAAGCAACGGATGGAAACTTAAACAAGGAGAGAAGGAACCAGGAACTAAGGAGGAACTTCCTAACTGTGAGGACAATTAACCACTGGAACGGTTGTGGTTGCTCCATCATCTGGAGGTTTTTAAGAAAACCGTCTGTCTCAGCCATAGAGTCCCCTGCTAGGGCAGGGTGGGGGGCTGGACTAGAAGACCTCCGAGGTCCCTTTTCCAGCTCTGAATTGAAATGGATTGAAAAAGCTCTCCCTGCAGGTGACCAGACCCCCCTGTTCCCCCCACTCTGCCGTACCCACATCACCTTCTTTTGGCACAACTGTTTCCTCCCTTGCACAAACTTCAGGGGAAAGACGCACAACGGGCAGAGTGTGAGTCACACCGGACGGACATTCTAGCGTGTGTTCCACACACACACACAACCATCTAACCAGCCAGCTTCCTCCAAGACAGAGAGGCTCTTTCCACCCCACCCCCCCTACACGGGCTCGGCCCCTCCCTGCCCCTCCCTTTCCTGCCCACTCACCACGAGATTCTCCCCCTTCCGCAGCACGGAGAAGGCGAACGCAGGACAGCTGCAGAAGTGGCAGGAGGCGTAGCAAGTGTACAGCTTCCCCGAGCTGCCCGCCACCTGCGGGATGCGGGAGGAGGGGTGATTATTATTATTATTTAAAAAAAAGAGAACATTAAAAATTATTATTTTTAAAAAAATTAAATCGGTTCAATCCAGGTTTTGTTTAAAATGGAAAATACGCCTCTCGGTACAGTAACCTGATTCGTGTGACAAACTGCACACAGGTTGCCTATTGTGGCTTTACCTAGATTCCCCTCGACCTGGTGGCATCCGAAGGTGTTGGACTACAGCTCCCATCATCCCCAGGAGAGCAGGTGGTGGGAAACGCTGCCCTAGGACGATGGTGGCCTCCAAAAGAGTTAGACTACAACTCCCATCATATCCAGGAGAGCAGGTGGGAGGAGAGGCTACTCTAAGGAGTTAGACTACAACCCCCATCATCCCCAGGAGAGCAGTGGGAAGACACTTCCCCAAGATGACCTCCAATGGAGTTAAACTACAACCCCCATTATCCCCAGGAGAGAAGGTGGGCAGAAGACACTGACTTTGGATGATGGGTGGCTTCCAAAGATTACAATTCCCATCATCCCTAGGAAAGCAGGTGGGGGAAAGGTGCTGCCCAATGATGGATCGATAGCCTCCTGAGATGCTATACTACAACTCCCATCATCCCCAGGAGAGGAGGTGGGGGGGAGATGCTGCCCTAGTATGATCGGTGACCTCCAAAGGCATTAGACTCCAACTCCCATCATCCCCAGGAGAACAGGCGGGGGAGAGGTGCAGCCCTAAGGGGATCCACAGCCTCCAAAGGTATTAGACTACAACTCCCATCATCTTCAGGCCAGCAGTTGGGGAGGGGGGAGAGAGACGCTGCCCTAAAATGGTCAGCGGCCCCCAAGGGAGACAGACTACATCTCCCATCATCCCCAGGTCAGAGAAGAGACATAACCCTACAGCGGATTGGTGGCCTCCCAAGGTGGTAGACTACAACTCCCATCATCCCTAGGAGCCCAGGCAAGGAAGAGCCATAGCCCAAGGATGGATTGGAGGCCTCCCAAGGTGTTAAGACTACAACTCCCAGGAGCCTAGGGCTACCTTACCGCTTGTAACAGATAATCAGAGTTGGAAGGGACGTTACAGGTCATCTAGTCCAACCCCCCCCGCCCCCCATCCATCCAAGCGGGAGACCCTACACCATTTCTGACAGATGGCAGGCAGTCCATTTGAAAAATAAAGAGCTTCGAAAATAAAGAACTTGAAAAATAAAGGCCTTTTTAATTAAACCGGGATCCTTCTGGAGTGGACAAACCAGAATGAACAAGCTGACATTCAGCTCTTAAATCAACCTGATGGAACGATCCAATCAGGGCTGTTCATAGAGGCGATCTTTGAAGAAATATAATGGTATTTAGGGGGAAATGCAATTTTTTCGGGGATTTAAAAGGCTGATGAGTTACGTTAATCCGACTGAGCCGAGGGCGGGACAGATGAAAGGATGTTCATGGTGGAGAAAAATTAACCGGGGGGGGGGGGGTGGGGGGCAGGACCAGTTCACAGCCCCATCAGCCACAAAACTAGCTCGACGCAGGGGCGCACCGGAGGTATCTTCACGCAAGCAACCTCAGGTTGGAAACAACAGCCAGCATGAAGTTGCGCTTAAAGCACTAGGCTAGAAACCAGGTGACAGGGAATTCTAGTCCCGCCTTAGCCATGAAAGCTAGCTGGGTGACTGTGGGTCAATCACCAGGAAACGTTGAGTTCTAGTCTAACCTCAGGCACGAAAACCAGCTGGGTGACTTTCGGCCAATCACCAGGTGAGAGGGAGTTCTAGTCCCACCTCAGCCATGAAAGACAGCTGGGTGACTTTGATCCAATCACCAGGAAACATTCAGTTCTAGTCTAACCTTAGGCATGAAAACCAGCTTGGTGAGTTTGGGCCAATCACCAGGCGACAGAGAGTTCTAGTCCCACCTCAGCCATGAAAGAGAGCTGGGTGACTTTGGGCCAATCATCAGGCAACAGGGAGTTCTAGTCCCACCTCAGCCATGAAAGGCAGCTGGGTGAGTTTGGGCCAATCAACAGGCAACAGGGAGTTCTAGTCCCACCTCAGCCATGAAAGGCAGCTGGGTGAGTTTGGGCCAATCACCAGGCGACAGGAAATTCTAGTCCCACCTCAACCATGAAAGACAGCTGGGTGACTTTGGGCCAATCAACAGGCAACAGGGAGTTCTAGTCCCGCCTTAGCCATGAAAGACAGCTGGGTGACTTTGGGCCAATCACCAGGCGACAGGGAATTCTAGTCCCACCTTAGCCATGAAAATCAGGTGGGTGAGTTTGGGCCAATCACCAGGCGACAGAGAGTTCTAGTCCCACCTCAGCCGTGAAAGAGAGCTGGGTGACTTTGGGCCAATCACCAGGAGACTGGGAGTTCTAGTCCCGCCTTAGCCATGAAAGACAGCTGGGTGACTTTGGGCCAATCACCAGGCGACAGGAAATTCTAGTCCCACCTCAACCATGAAAGACAGCTGGGTGACTTTGGGCCAATCAACAGGCAACAGGGAGTTCTAGTCCCGCCTTAGCCATAAAAGACAGCTGGGTGACTTTGGGCCAATCACCAGGCAACAGGGAGTTCTAGTCCCACCTCAGCCATGAAAGGCAGCTGGGTGAGTTTGGGCCAATCACCAGGCGACAGGAAATTCTAGTCCCACCTCAACCATGAAAGACAGCTGGGTGACTTTGGGCCAATCAACAGGCTACAGGGAGTTCTAGTCCCGCCTTAGCCATGAAAAACAGCTGGGTGACTTTGGGCCAATCACCAGGCGACAGGGAATTCTAGTCCCACCTTAGCCATGAAAATCAGGTGGGTGAGTTTGGGCCAATCACCAGATGACAGGGAGTTCTAGTCCCACCTCAGGCATGAAAGCCAACCGGGTGACTTTGGGCCAATCACCAGGAGACTGGGAGTTCTAGTCCCACCTTAGACATGCAAGCTGTCTGGGTGACTTTAGCCTAGTCCTTCTGTCTCAGCCTAATCCACCTCACAGGGCTGTTGTGAGAAAATAGGAGGAGGAAGCTGTGTTAGATCTGTTCCTTGCCTCGAGTTATTTGTACACAAAAATAAAGGTGTGATACGAACGAATCAACGAAACAAACAAACGAAAGGAACCCAGCTAACGGGCAGTGATCCAGGGGTGCTACCCTATGCCAGGGTGGGAGGGGGGGGATAAGGGGTGCTGGGCAGGAACCAAGATGTCCGAAAGAGCAGACCCATGGAAAACGGAGTCCTATCTCTGTGGCCAAAGAGGCTTCGTGTTTAGAAAGGAATTCCCAAGAACAAAGATAACAGACACAAAAGAGACAATGTTGTCAGTTGCTTGGAAGCTGGAATTACCTGGGGGAAAAAGGCCCAGATTGTGTAAATCTATTCTCTTATCTCTGGAGCAGATGTTCTCAACTTTGGGGAATTTATGACTGGTGGACTTCAAGTCTGAGAATTGCCCAACGTAAATGCTTTAAGAGGAGTGGGCTTCAGCTCCCAGAATCCACCATTCAGCCTGCTTTAAGAGGAGTGGGCTTCAGCTCCCAGAATCCTCCAACCAGCCTGCTTTAAGAGGGGAGGGCTTCCACTCCCAGAATCCCCCAGCCAGCGTGCTTTAAGAAGGGAGGACATCCACTCCCAGAATCCCCCAGCCAGCATGCTTTAAGAGGGGTGGACTTCCACTCCCAGAATCCCCCAGCCAGCCTGCTTTAAGAAGGGTAGGCTTCCACTCCCAGAACCCTCCAGCCAGCCTGCTTTAAGAGGAGTGGGCTTCCACTCCCAGAATCCACCATTCAGACTGCTTTAAGAGGAGTGGGCTTCAGCTCCCAGAATCCTCCAACCAGCCTGCTTTAAGAGGGGAGGGCTTCCACTCCCAGAATCCTCCAGCCAGCCTGCTTTAAGAGGGGAGGGCTTCCACTCCCAGAATCCTCCAGCCAGCATGCTTTAAGAGGGGAGGGCTTCCACTCCCAGAATCCCCCAGCCAGCCTGCTTTAAGAGGGGAGGGCTTCCACTCCCAGAATCCCCCAGCCAGCCTGCTTTAAGAGGGGAGGGCTTCCACTCCCAGAATCCCCCAGCCAGCCTAATTTAAGAGGGGTGGGCTTCCACTCCCAGAATCCCACAGCCAGCCTGCTTTAAGAGGGGTGGGCTTCCACTCCCAGAATCCCTCAGCCAGCCTGCTTTAAGAGGGGTGGGCTTCCACTCCCAGAATCCCCCAACCAGCCTAATTTAAGAGGGGTGGGCTTCCACTCCCAGAATCCCCCAGCCAGCCTGCTTTAAGAGGGGTGGGCTTCCACTCCCAGAATCCCCCAGCCAGCCTGCTTTAAGAGGGGAGGGCTTCCACTCCCAGAATCCCCCAGCCAGCCTAATTTAAGAGGGGTGGGCTTCCACTCCCAGAATCCCCCAGCCAGCCTGCTTTAAGAGGGGAGGGCTTCCACTCCCAGAATCCCTCAGCCAGCCTGCTTTAAGAGGGGTGGGCTTCCACTCCCAGAATCCCCCAGCCAGCCTAATTTAAGAGGGGTGGGCTTCCACTCCCAGAATCCCCCAGCCAGCCTGCTTTAAGAGGGGTGGGCTTCCACTCCCAGAATCCCACAGCCAGTCTGCTTTAAGAGGGGTGGGCTTCCACTCCCAGAATCCCCCAGCCAGCCTGCTTTAAGAGGGGTGGGCTTCCACTCCCAGAATCCCCCAGCCAGCCTGCTTTAAGAGGGGAGGGCTTCCACTCCCAGAATCCCACAGCCAGCCTGCTTTAAGAGGGGTGGGCTTCCACTCCCAGAATCCCACAGCCAGCCTGCTTTAAGAGGGGATGGACTTCAAGTCCCAGAATTCCCCCAGTCTGCCTGCTTTAAGAGGGGTGGACCTCAACGTATGCTGGCTGGGGAATTCTGGGAGTGGAAGCCCACCCCTCTTAAAGTCCCTAAGATTGGAAACACTGCAATGGAAAGACAGGAAAATCCCAAAGAGGGAGGGGTTGGTGCAGGAAAACTGGCCCAGCAACCCCCTCCCCAAGGCCCTTATAATCCAGCGCTCCCCTCCTCAAGCACAGACGGGGAGCGAATTCCAGTTAACTGGGCACAGGGGCGGAGACGATCCTCGGGGTTTTCGTCCGGCGTGAAACGAGTCCGTCTCTCCCGCGTGCCCCCTCCTCTTTCTGGGGCGACAGCTCATTTTTCAGCCTGGCAGATTTAATCCACTTACTGCCGCCCTGCGGGGCGGGCTGCCATAAGAACGAGGGGGTAATTAAGATGGAAATCACCTCCGAATCCCAAATCGAATAACGGAGATAAACGGACGGAAGCAGAAACAACGAGTCCTGGACGAGAAGGAGGGGTATGTGTCCGTGTGTGTGTGTGGGGGTGCCGAGTTCGAAAGACGAACACAGCACCCCGCCGAGGCTGGGGAACCTCTTTGGGGTCCTCCCCCACCACTCTTTGGTTGCTTCAGGTTAGGTTTCGGATGCTGGCTACGGGAGTCCTCGACTTACGACCGCTTTTTTAAGGACGGTTACGAGGTTACGACGGCACTCAAAAAAAACCGACTTAGGATCGTGGTTTTCACACCGACGACCGGCATCCCCGTGGTCACGTGATCAAAATTCCCACACTTGGCCACTGGCATGTAGTTATGACCAGGGGTGGGGTTCAAAAATCCCGGCAACCGGTTGCCGGGTGGGCGTGGCCATGATGGGCGTGGCCTACCGGAACTTCCAGGAGGGCTGTTTTTTTTAGCTTTCCCCAGAGTCCGGAGGCTTCCCTCGGGCCTCTGGGAGAGCGAAAATGGCTCTCCCGCAGACCCCGGAGGGCCTCTGGAAAAAGGAAACAGGCCCGTTTCCGGACTTCCATAATTTCCGAGAGGGCCGTTTTCCCTCCTCCCACAGCCTCCGCGCAAACCCTGCACGCACATGTATCCAAAACAGGCTGCGTGGAGACTCCTGGCGGGGAGGAGTCAGTTCAACGAACCAGATGTAAATTAACAACCGGTTCGCCTGGACCGAACCAGCTGAATCCCACCTCTGCTTATGATGTCCATCATTGGGGTTTGGGCTAGAAGACCTCCAAGGTCCCTTCCAATTATTCTATTCTATTCTATTCTATTCTATTCTATTCTATTCTATTCACATTCCCTATTCTATTCCTCTTCTCTTCTCTTCCATTCCATTATTCTATTCCATTCCCATTCCCTCTTCTCTTCTCTTCCATTCCCTTATTCTATTCTATTCAATCCTATTCTATTCTATTCACATTCCCTATTCTCTTTCTCTTCTCTTCCATTCCATTATTCCATTCCATTCCCATTCCCTCTTCTCTTCCATTCCCTTATTCTATTCTATTCTATTCACATTCCCTATTCTATTCCTCTTCTCTTCCATTCCATTATTCCATTCCATTCCCATTCCCTCTTCTCTTCTCTTCCATTCCCTTATTCTATTCTATTCTATTCAATTCTATTCATTTCTATTCTATTCCCATTCCCTATTCTCTTCTCTTCTCTTCCATTCCCTTATTCTATTCTATTCTATTCTATTCTATTCTATCCTATTTTATTCCCATTCCCTATTCTATTCCTCTTCTCTTCTCTTCTCTTCTCTTCTCTTCTCTTCTCTTCTCTTCCATTCCATTATTCTATTCTATTCTATTCTATCCTATTTTATTCCCATTCCCTATTCTATTCCTCTTCTCTTCTCTTCTCTTCTCTTCTCTTCTTCTCTTCTATTCCATTATTCTATTCTATCCTATTCTATTCTATTTTATTCCCATTCCCTCTTCTCTTCTCTTCTCTTCCATTCCATTATTCTATTCTGTTCTATTCTACGTTCTATTCTATTCTATTCTATTCTATTCTATTCTATTCTATTCTATTCTATTCTATGTTCTATTCTATTCTACTCTATTCTACTCTATTCTATTCTAATTCCCATTCCCTATTCTCTTCTCTTCTCATTTCCATTCCATTCCAATTTCTATTCTATTCTCCACTTCCTGCTCTTCTGTTCTTGGGTTCAAAGGACCTGCACGGGTATGTTGGCTGGCTGGCAGGTAGAGGAAGGAGCCGTACCTGATATACTGTCCTCCCGCTTGGAGACACGAACCGTGTGACCGACTGGCGATCGACCAGATCCAGAGCAGGGACGACAGAGGTCCCAAAGACGAACCTCAGCCTAGGAAGATGGGAGAGAAATCAAAATTTTAATGTCGCCGGCCTCTGGTTCTGAAGATACCTTTCAAACCTGGGCCAACCTTCTTCAGCATTTGAAAAGAAGATCATCGATGGAATAGAGCCAGTCCTCGACTTACAACCACAGGGGAGTTCACTGTCACACTGTCGTTAAGTGAATCTGGCTTCCTCGTGGACTTTGCTTGTCGGATTGCAAAAGGGGATCGCGGGACGCTGCCACCGTTATAAATATGAGAATTTTGATCACGTGACCATGGGGATGTGGCAACGATCGGTCATTAAGCGTGGAAAGCATGCCTTTCGGTTCCGTTGTAACTTCGGACACTCCCTAAACAAATGGTTCTAAGTCGAGGACCTCCAATAAATGGTTTCAGGGCCAGAATGGAATTTTTTTTTTTTTAACCCGCTTTGGGGGACCGAATGCAAGAGCATCGTAATGGCTCCTTCCTGCAACAGTGTTAGGATAGCACTGTGATGACAAACCTTTGGCACGCGTGCCACAGGTGACACGCGGAGCCGTTTGTGTGGGCACAAGAGCCCCAACCAAATTTACCTGCATTGTGCATGCGCGCGCTTCTTCCCAGTCGATTTTTGTGCCGTTGGAGGCTGTTTTTGCCCTCCCGGAGGCTCGAGGGAAGCCTCTGCAGCCTCGGGAGGCCGAAAAACAGGCCTTCCGGAAATACTGGAAGTGCTGAAACGGGGCCATTTTCAGCCTCCTGAGGCTCTGGAGGCTTCCCTCAAGCCTCCAGGAGGGTGAAAACGGCCTCCCTCAGGCTCCAGAGGCCCTTCGGATGCTGAAAACGGGCACTTCCAGTATTTCCAGAAGGCCCGTTTTTCGGCCTCCCAAGGCTTCCCTCAAGCCTCCGGGAGGACAAAAACAGCCTCCCCCAGGCTCCAGAGGCCCTTCGGACGCTGAAAATGGGTACTTCCAATATTTCCGAGATGTCTGTTTTTCAGCTCCCCTCGAGCCTCTGGGAAGGCAAAAATGGGCTCCCCCAGGCTCCAGAGGCCCTTCGAAGGCTGAAAACGGGCACTTCCAATATTTCTGGAAGGCCCGTTTTTTGGCCTCCCAAGGCGTCCCTCGAGCCTCCAGGAGGCCAAAATAGGCCCCAAACAGACCAAAAATCCGCTGGGAGGCGTGTGCATGCGCAGTGCAGGTAAGGAGGCGGGGCAGGGTGTTGCGCGCGCTTCCGCAGGAGGCGGGACGCATTGTATTGTGGGTGCTGGCACACGCACATGTGCGCTATCGCACGCATACGCGCTTTCGGCACATCACAACAAAATGGTTCGCCATCAACTGAGATAGCGTATTGTATCTTTGTAGTATTTTATTTGTACTAGTTTATCTTTTTAACATTGTGAGCTGCCCAGAGTGATCCAGTGATGAGCTGGGCGGCCAAAGAAAATTAATAAAATAAAAATAAAAAGAGAAACTGTAAATTTCTATTAATGGAAAATAGAGGTAGTTCTTGAGTTAATAGATTAACAGAGTCGGAAGGGACCTTGTAGGTCATCTAGTCTAACTCCCCCCCCCACACACACACACAAAAGCAGGAGATCCTACACCGTTTCTGTCAGTCTGCCTTAAGATTTACAACAATTTTTTTACCGCAGATTTACAACAGTTCGTTTAGTGACCGTTTGGAGCTACGACGGAATTGGGGAAAAGTGACTTATGACCGATTTTCACACTTACGACTGCTGCGGCATCCCCGTGGTCAGGTGATCAAACTTCAGAGGCTTGGCAACTGACTCATATTTATGACGATCGCTGGGTCTCAGGGTCACATGATCCCTTTTTGCGGCCTTCTGACAAGCAAAGTCAATGAGGGAAGCCGGATTCGCTTAACAACCGGGTTACTAACTGAAGAGCTGCAGTGATCCACTTAACAATGGTGGCAAGAAAGGTTGTTAAGTGGGGCAGGATATGCTTAACAACTTTTCAATTCTTTCACACTATAATAACTGTCTCACTTAGCGACAGAAATTTGGGGCTCCGTTGCGGTCGTAACTGGTGGACTAGCCATAGAGAGAGAGAAAAAAATCAGAGTGTGTGCATCTGAATTGGACTGTGTTGTTTCTCTGTGTTATATAATATATGTGGGTAGATGCATATTTATTTATTGTGTCATGTTGACCCTTTGAGAGCTGTAGGCAACGAAATTTCATTTTAATATATGCGATTAGTGTGCAAAATGACAATAAAGTTTTATTCCATTCTATTTTCTAATCGGGTGGGATTCAAATTTTTTAACAACCGGTTTTATGGGTGTGGCTTAGTTGGTGGGCATGACTTAGTGGTCATGGGACTGACTGGACATGGCTTTGGTGGTCATGTTATTGGCTGGGCGTGGCCAACTCAACATCCCTCACATCGAGGCACGCATCTCCTCGCCTGGCCTCTCGTGACTGTGGGGATGCTGCAACAGTCGTAAGAGTGAAAAATGGTCATAAGTCACTTCTTTCAGTGCCATTGTAACTTTGAATGGTCCCTCCACACAAGCAAAGTACCAGCAAAGGAGGGGAAAAAAAACTCCAGAGAAGTTCCTGAGACAGGAAGTCTAGTCCTGCCAAGAATGTAATAAGGGTTAACGGAGAGGCAGTTTCTGTAAGCAACCCCAGAATGTTTCCTTCCTGCCTTCCTTACAGGATTAGGCCAGTAATTTCTTCTAACAACCAGTTCTCCGAACTGCTTAGAATGTTAACAACTGGTTCTAGCAAATAGGTGCAAACTGGTAGAATCCCATCCCTGTTTCTAATCTATTTTCTATTCCATTCTATATTTCTATTCTATTCCTATATTTATTCAATTTTTCTTCATTCCATTATTATTCTATTCGATTCTAGTTTCTATTCTATTTTATTCTATTTTCTATTCTATTCTCTATTCTATCTTCTATTCTATTCTATTTTCTTTTCTATTCTATTTCTATTCTATTCTTTTGACCCTTTGAGAGCTGTATGCAACAAAATTTCATTTGAATATAAGCCAATTACTGTACATTCAAAGTGACAATAAAGTTAATCTAAGTCTAAGTAACTTTTTTATTTTAAGAGTTCTGCTGTGGAGTCTCCCATAAATACATGAAGGACCTTGCATTGGGAATGTTGAAGGATCACATTGTATTTCCTTGATGGGGAAGCTTTGAATATAATGGAACTGAACCGAAATAACTTACAATAGTGTGGAGGAAGGAACCGGAAGAAAAGTGGGCTTAAAATTCAGTCATATTTCTGACTGAATTAACAAGTGACAATGATTAACAACTGTGGCCTGGAAACCGATGAGCGAAATGTAGAAGTTGGTTTGATTTATTTTACAGCTTTTTTTTAATTCAAGCAAGGCTAGACAGATTGTTTGTCTACTGAGGGACATAAGAACCATTGCCTGCTTGAAAAGTTAAGCAGTATTGAGATTTTAGGAGACATCAGCAGAATTCAACAGAATTGAGAATTCAGAATTGTTTGCATGAAAAGTTAGGCAAAATTGAGATTTGAGAATTGTCTCCTTGAACAGTTCAGCAGAATCGAGAACTTTGGAGAATTCAGTGGAATTCAGCTGAACAGAGAATTCAGAATCAGCTGCTTGAAAAGTTCAGAACAATTGAGAACTTTAGGAAATTTGGAATTCAACTAATCGAGAATTGAGAATTGTCTGTTTCAAAAGTTCAGAAGAATTGAGAATTTAAGAAAATCAAGAGTTCAACTGAATTGAGAATTGTCTGCTTGAAAAGTTTAGAAGAATTGAGAACGCAGGAAATTTCAGCAAAATTGCCTGCTTTGCAACCTTGAGAAAAAGGCGTGTCACAGAACGCCCAACTTGCTTGAAAACTGCCATTCTTTTGTAGTGTTGCTTCCAATCACAGGTAATCCTCAGCTTACAACCAGTTGAGGCCAAAATTTCCGTGGCTAAACGAGACAATCGTTAAGTGAGCTTTGTCTCATTTTATGACCTTTCTTGCCACCATTTGCCAAGTATCTGAATTTTGATCATGTGACCATGGGGAATGGTGCAACGGTCGTTAAGCGTGGAAAAACCATCCTCAGTCCCTTTATCTCAGTACTGTTGTAACTTGGAACGGTCGCTAAAGGAACTGTTGTAAGCCGAGGACTTCCTGTAACCGACGTATCCATCGAATTTCTTTCATTTTTATTTTTTATTTTTAAAAAAGGGCCGTGTGAGGGACTGATGCGCCTGTAAAAATGCCTGTTTTTGTTTTTTGTTTTGTTTTAATTCAGATCAAAACCTCTTAAGTGGAAAGTCTAGGTAGGTGTTTTAATTTTGTGAACTTCAACTCCCAGAATTCCCCGTTAGGCAACCGGACCGATTGAAAAGCGTTTTCTATTAATGGGAGGGGAATAACTCTCTTAATCCCATCGCGGCTGCCACCGTAAGACAGAACCGCTGACCTTAATCTGGGCCTCGGGCCTGTGCGCGATGCCTGGCAGATGGACGGGATCTCGAAAGCTGAGAGAAACTAGCCGATAATCCTTTTGGTGGAATAAAAGGGTGAGAAATGGATGATGCAATGTCTGATTCGGCAAAGTTCCCCAGAGCAAAGCCAGGTTTTATTGGCCTCCCTTTTGGGAAGGTGGGATGTGGAAGGGGGGGGGGGGGGGCTTCCTTTACACAAGCCCCTCTCTCTCTGGCTTGGGAGGTGGTGCCCATTTCTCAGGAAAACCCCAAATCTCATTCACTAATCTTAATCCAGCCGGGAGCTTCTCAAAAGTGACCATTTTCAGATGGGGGGGGGGGGGATTTCAATACCCAGAATTCCCTCAGGCAGCCTGAGGGAATTCTGGGGGTCGAAGTCTGCATGCCTTAAAATTAAACTATGGATTTAACCTCTCTATTTTCATCTTTAATAGCCTCTCTATTTTCGTCTTTAAATCTTTTTTTAAAACATCTTTTCTTTCCAATTAAATTTTATTGCGATATATATATGTATATGTATATATATATATATATATATATATATATATATATATATATATATATATTTGCTTTCTTATGTTTTCGCGGGTATTTATATGTGTGATATTTAGGTTTCTTCGGGTATTTTTCCATGTAATATTTGTGCTTTTATTATAGCGACGTTTCAGCAGAATCTCATCTGCCATCTTCAGGCTTTTTAAGTTTTAATTTCGTGTGCCAGGCTTGGCAGCCGTTTTTTGTTTGAATTTGGTGCTGGCTTTCTGTTGTATTTGAATGTTTTATTCCTCATCTTGATTGGCTGGGAGTCTAGGTCTGTTTTCATTGGTCTTCGAGTTGCTGTGTTTTTGATTATATTTTTGATATATACATATATATACACATATAAACACATACATACATGTATAAGTCTATCTATCACCTATCTATCCATCCATCCATCTATCATCCATCCATCCATCCATCATCTGTCTGTCTATCTGTCTATCTACCTATCTACCTCAATTATCTATCTATCTATCTATCTATCTATCTATCTATCTATCTATCTATCTATCTATCTATCTATCTACCTCCCTCAATTATCTATCTACCTCCCTCAATTATCTATCTATCTATCTAATCTATCTATCATCTACCTACCTACCTACCACAATTATCTATCTATCTATCTATCTATCTATCTATCTATCTATCTATCTATCTATCTATCTATCTATCTATCTATCTATCTATCTATCTATCTATCTATCTACCTCCCTCAATTATCTATCTATCTATCTATCTATCTATCTATCTATCTATCTATCTATCTATCTATCTATCTATCTATCTATCTATCTATCTATCTATCTATCTATCTATCCATCCATCCATCCATCCATCCATCCATCCATCCATCCATCCATCCATCCATCCATCCATCCATCTATCTATCTATCTATCTATCTATCATCAACATCATCATTTAACGACACCATAATAATCCCTTGCAGGATGGAGTCTATGCAATTGAATGAAGCTAGCAGAGTGTTTAAAACATATATATGTGTTCGGGTCTTTTCCCGTGTAAGATTGAGACTATGCGGGCAATGTTTCAACGAGATCTCACTCGCCATTTTCAGGCTGGTGCTTTCGGCTTTGTACGAGCAAAGCGTGATCTGAGCTGCTGTCTCCCTATATCTATACTGGTGGGGAGGTTGGTTGTGTTGTCATTTCTTGATTGGTTGATGGAGTTGATGTTTGCAGATTGGCTGGCTTTTTCTTAAGAATATGTGTGGCTGAGGTATTGGCTGTGTGACTATCCGCCTCCTGTGTTGTAACAACTTGGGTAATGGGCTGTGTGATGACCTTCTGAGTTTTTATCTTGTGACCTCCTGGGTCTTGTGCTATAATCTCCTGGGTCGTAATGACCTGGGTAATGGGCTGTGTGATGACCTTCTGAGTTCTAATCTGGTGACACCCTGGGTCTTGTACTGTAATTTCCTGGGTCATTGACTGTGTTGCAACATCCTGAGGTTTTGTGGTGTGGACTTCCACTCCCAGAATTCCTCAGTCTGCATGCTTTAAGAGGGGTGATTTTACACTCCCAGAATTCCCCAGTCTGCATGCTTTAAGAGGGGAGAGCTTCCACTCCCAGAATCCCAGAGTCTGCATGTTTAAGAGTGGTGGACTTCCACTCCCAGAATTCCCCAGTCTGCATGCTTTAAGAGGGATGATTTTCCATTCCCAGAATTCCCCAGTCTGCATGCTTTAATAGGGGAGGGCTTCCACTCCCAGAATCCCCCAGCCAGCATGCTTTAAGAGGAGAGGGCTTCCACTCCCAGAATTCCCCAGCCAGGATGCTTTAAGAGGGGTGGGCTTCCACTCCCAGAATCTCGCAGCCAGCCTGCTTTAAGAGGAGAGGGCTTCCACTCCCAGAATTCCCCAGTCTGCATGCTTTAAGAGGGGAGGGCTTCCACTCCCAGAATCCCCCAGTCTGCATGCTTTAAGAGGGGAGGGCTTCCACTCCCAGAACTCCCCAGCCAGGATGCTTTAAGAGGGGTGGGCTTCCATTCCCAGAATCCCGCAGCCAGCCTGCTTTAAGAGGAGAGGGCTTCCACTCCCAGAATTCCCCAGTCTGCATGCTTTAAGAGGGGAGGGCTTCCACTCCCAGAATCCCCCAGTCTGCATGCTTTAAGAGGGGAGGGCTTCCACTCCCAGAACTCCCCAGCCAGGATGCTTTAAGAGGGGTGGGCTTCCACTCCCAGAACCCCCCAGCCAGGATGCTTTAAGAGGGGTGGGCTTCCACTCCCAGAACCCCCCAGCCAGGATGCTTTAAGAGGGGTGGGCTTCCACTCCCAGAATCCCGCAGCCGGGGTTGCTAACCTTGAGAAATCCTGCTTTAGATGCACATCTTCATTCCAAAGCAAAAAAAAAGGTGAATTAAAACAAAAAAAAACCCAAAATACTCACGCCAGAAGGAGCTCATCGGAAACTGCAAAAGAAAAGAAAAAAGAGAGAGAGAGAGAAAGGAAAAAAAGCAATATTAATGTCTAAGAAAGACGTCTGCCCAATCTATTGTTTACGGGATAGACTCGAATGGCCCAGAGTTGGCAAGCCATGTGCAAATCACACGGGCCAAAGGAGGGAAGCATCAGTGGAAGGAAACTCATTTTCTCACGGAGGGATAGAGCAACACTTTGTTCCTGAAAGCTATTTGAGAGCCCTCGGGGATTTGGCCAAGTCACTTGGCTAGCGACCGACAGCGGACTTGAGATGGGAAAAAAAAGAAAAAAAACCTCAGCTGGATGCTCTAAAGCAGAGGAGGACAAGGGAGGCCCTCTTCCGATGCCCTGAGATTACCTGGCTGGATTTTGGTGGGTTTCACCCCAAAAGCCTCAAAATGGGGACTGGGAGACCTGCCAAGCCCCCAAAACTGGCAAAAGGAACAGGGAGCTGTGGCTCAGTTTTCAGAATGGAGGGAGGGAGGGAGGGAGAGGCCTCTAAGGCAAGGTTTCTCAACCTTGACCACTTGGCTGGACTTCAACTCCCAGAATGCCCCAGCTAGGTTGTTGAAGATCATCTGTCTTAAAGCAGGCTGGCTGGGGGATTCTGGGAGTGGAAGCCCTCCCCTCTTAAAGCATGCAGACTGGGGGATTCTGGGAGTGGAAGTCCGCCCCTCTTAAAGCAGGCTGGCTGGGGGATTCTGGGAGTGGAAGTCCGCCCCTCTTAAAGCAGGCTGGCTGGGGGATTCTGGGAGTGGAAGTCCGCCCCTCTTAAAGCATGCTGGCTGGGTGCTTTTTCCAAGAGGCAACTGGATTTTCTGGTTTTTCTTTGAAGACATTTTGCTTGTCATCCAAGAAGCTTCTTCAGTTCTGGCAGGATGGTGGGGAAGGAAAGGATTGACACACCGTTCAGAAAGACAGCTGGTCATTTGCATCCCTTTAGAGAACCATTGAGGCCATTTGGAGGTTTGTCTGTGTCCTCAGGGTCACCTGAGTAGTGCAAATGGGTGTGGAGTGCTGGACAACACAATTCTTTCAGTAGTTCCAAGAAGGCTTCACACCCATTTGCACCCACTCAGGTGACCCTGAGAACACAGACAAACCTCCAAGTGGCCTCAACAACCCTCTCAAAGGATGCAAATCACCAGCTGTCTGCAAGGAGTATCAATCCTTCCCTTCCCTACCATCCAGTCAGAGCTCTGCGTCACAGACAGAGATGGGGCCAGGGCCTCCTGACAGTGATCAGCTGCCTTCAGAGTCGGAGATCAGTGGGGAAGAAGAACAGCTGGAGCCTGTTCCCAGTGTGCGCATGCGTAGAGCTGCAAGAAGAAGGGAACCCCTAAGGAACAAGGGCCAACTTGGAAAAAAAGGGACAGATGTAGGGGTGGGATGCTACTGGTTCGGCCTGGTTCTATAGAACCAGTAGCTCTGAAGAGCTGCAAACACTGAACCAGTTCGATGCGACGACCTTTTGGTTGTCTGTTTGGCCCACCCGCCTGTCCGGGCTCTTGGCTCTCCTTTATTTCCTGCTTTTTCAACCTCAGCTGCTTTGCACTGCACAGCTGAGGTTGAAAAAGCAGGAAAAAAGAGGATTTTCAAACGCTGCGCACCTGCGGGCAGCAGTTTTTCAGCTGTCTGGGTGGCACAGCTGAGGGTTTTTTGGGAAGCGATTTACACAAGGGCGCAGCAAAACACACTCTCACCGAACACCAGTTGAATCCCCCCGTGCACAGGCGGACGGTGAATGGCCCCTCCCATAGGGAATAAAGAGGAGCGAAAGGGGAGTGGTGGTGGTGGTTGCAGGAGACAATTAGTTCGTTTAATTAGTATGAATGTTTGTTTGTGACTCTCCGAGACTCCTTGCCAAGTATTTCCTTGGACAGCGTTGCGCTTGGAAGCTCTCAGCCTGGCAACAGTCCCAAGCCCTGATAAAGGTCTCTGGTTGTAAATCACTCCTGAAAAACTGTTTGCCAGGATTTTGCCGGATACGAATGACAGGAATTGTCATTAGCCTAAATAAAAGGGTTTTTGCCGGGATAAAGAGTCTGCTTCGTGATTTTGGGAAGCCTGGGTCAGAACCGTTGCAAACGGCAATCCCGTTTATGCTAGGACCCGGGAACATCGTAAATACACGCCAGTCGCTTGTGCACAAATTTCGATCATGTGACGCAACGGTCACAAGTGCGAGGGCCCATTCTGTGTTATTTCTTTTTTTCTTCCAGCGCCGCCAATAACCTCCAATGAATAGGTGCAGGTCGAGGATTACTGGTGCCGATAAATGGAGCAGGGAATTTATTCTGCGGTTTATTGGATCCGCTTCTCGAATGCTCAAAGCATAATAATTTTTTTTTTCCTGGTCTGTGGAAAGCAGCAGCCAAGAGAGAGAGAGAGAGAAAAAAAATCTCTTGTGCCAAAGTGACCTCCATCCACGGAATAATTCCAGAGCTTTGGCACTCTCTGCTGGTCGCCAGCCGGGATTGGAAAGGATCCCCTTGCAGGTCTATTTCGCAGCCAGTTTTTAAGGAGAGTCTGGGTGTGTGTGGAGGGGTTTGGGTTAGTCATAAATAGAATATAATAGAACGAGCTGGAAGGGACCTTGGAGGTCATCTAGTCCAGCCCTCTGCTCAAGCAGGAGGCCCTACACCGTTTCAGATAGGTGGTTGCCCAGTCTCTTCTATAAAACCTCCAGTGGGGAGAAGGGAGGGAAGGAGGAAGGAAGGAAGGAAGGAAAGCAGAATAACAGAGTTGGAAGGGACCTTGGAGGTCATCTAGTCCAACCCCCTGCTCAAGCGGAGACCCTATACCATTTAAGATAGATGGCTGTCCAGTCTCTTCTTAAAAATCTCCAATGGTGAAAGCGCCCACAACTTCTGGTGGCCAGCTGTTCCACTGGTTAACTGTCCTCCCTGTTAGGAAGTTTCTCCTTAGTTCCAGGTTGCTTCTCTCTCCTTGATTAGTTTCCGTCCATTGTTTCTTGCCCTGCCCTCAGATGCTTTGGAGAATAATTTGACCCCCGCCCCTCTCTTCTTTGGGGTAGCCCCTCAAGTACTGGAATCACTGCTATCATGTCTCCCCTAGTCCTTCTTCTCTCTAGGCTGGCCAAATTCAAATCCTGAAGTTCATACGGCACTGAAAAAAAGTGACTTACAGCCGTTTTTCACACTTACGACCGTCACAGCATCCCCTACGGTCACCTGATCAAAATTCGGATGTTTGGGCAATTGGTTCGTATTTATGACGGACGTCCTGTCACATGATCCCCTTTTGTGGACCTTCTGAGAAGCCAAGTCAGTAAGGAATCCAGATTCGCTTAGCAACCGTGTTATTAGTTTAAATCAGGGGTCGCCAACCTTTTGGACCTCAGGGACCACCAAATTTTAAATCCCAGGGACCACTAACTGGTTCTGAGGGCGTGGCCCAATTTGTGGGTGTGGCTTGGTGGTCATGTGACTGGCTGGGCATGGCTTGTGTGTAAATATTATAAATATTGAATTTTTTATAAAAAAAAAGAGCAACTATTATCCAAAATCAGGCAAAGCAGCAGGCAGATTGAGTTTAGGCAGAGATCTATTTATCTGCCATTGGCTAGCTCAGTCTGTCACATAAAATTTGCTTGCAAGCAAACTCATAAAATTTGCTAGTGAGCAAACTCACAAAATTTAACTCACAACACACCATGTATGTAAATACTGAATTTTTTTGTTTAAAAAAAGGAGCAACTTTTACCCAAAATCAGGCAAAGCAGGCAGGCAGATTGACTTGCTCACAGGATCATTCAGGGATCTATCTGCTATCGGCTAGCTCAGTCTGTCAGATAAAATTTGCTTGCCGTGAGTCTGCACTGAACAATATAGAACCTTCAGTCCTAAGGGAGGTTCAGCTGTGCTTAAAAACAGAGCCGAAGATCTAAAGACTAGCTAGAAATCAAGAAATCCAACCATTTCCTGCTTCCTAGCTAATCTAAATCTCCTGGCACAGCAGGACAGATGATGGTCGGAAAAAGGAAAAATAGCAACTTAGCAGGCAAGTTTGCTGGGTAAGGAGTGAGTGGGCGGGGAGGGTTCCCGCGGGCCATGTGGGCTGAGCAGCCTTGTGTTTCTGCTCAGCCTGGATTAATTGCTTTGGGGGTGAGTTTTCTCTGCGGCCCGCCAAAATTTTCTCACGGCCCACTGGTTGGTGACCGCTGGTTTAAATAATTGCAGTGATTCACTTAATGATGGTGGCAAAGAAAGGTTGTAAAAGAAGGGAAAAACTTAAACTGTGGAGCTGTCTTGCTTAGCAAGGGAAAACTTGGGCTCAGTTGCGGTCGTAAGTCGAAGGCTACCTGTAGAGTAAGATGTCTGCCACTTACTTTGGGAAGTCTCGCGGAAAGATTTCTGGATCTCTTGCAGCAATTCTTCTGCTACGACCGGCAAGGAAGGGTCCATCTTGAGAGCCCTTTTCCCCTAGCAGGGGAAGAAAAGAAAGGCATAAGGTTGTAAGGAAGAAATAAAAAATATTTATTTTAATTGATTGAGAAAGAGAAAGAGAGAGACTCAGAATCTCTTACCCCCTCTTCAGCCTTAAGGAATCTCATGGTTTAGTTTTTTTACTTATTTGATTTATATCCCACCTATATCATTTTGATAAAAAATTCAAGGCAACGAACATGTTTAATATTCCTTCCTCCTATTTTCCCCACAACAATCCTGCGAGGTGGGTTAGGCTGAGAGAGGATTAGAATGGCAGGATTAAAATTCCCAGCCTCCCGGTGATTGGCCCAAAGTCATCCAGCTGGCTTTCATGCCTAAAACGGGACTAGAACTCACCATCTCCTGGCGATTGGCCTAAAGTCACCCAAGCAACTTTCATGCCTAAAACGGAACTAGAATTCACCCCTCCTGGTGATTGGCCCAAAGTTACCCAGTCAGTTTTCATGCCTAAAACAGGACTAGAACTCACCATCTCCTGGCGATTGGCCCAAAGTCACCCAGTTGGTTTTCATGCCTAAGACGGGACTAGAACTCACCATCTCCTGGCGATTGGCCTAAAGTTACCCAGTCAGTTTTCATGCCTAAGACAGGACTAGAACTCACCATCTCCTGGTGATTGGCCCAAAGTCACCCAGTTGGTTTTCATGCCTAAAACGGGACTGGAACTCATCATCTCCTGGCAATTGGCCTAAAGTTACCCAGTCAGTTTTCATGCCTAAGACAGGACTAGAACTCACCATCTCCTGGCAATTGGCTCAAAGTCACCCAGTTGGTTTTCATGCCTAAGATGGGACTAGAAGTCACCATCTCCTGGCGATTGGCCTAAAGTTACCCAGACAGTTTTCATACCTAAGATGGGACTAGAAGTCACCATCTCCTGGCGATTGGCCCAAAAGTCACCCAATCAGTTTTCATGGCTAAGACAGCACTAGAACTCACCATCACCATCACCTGGTGAATGGGCCTAAAGTCACCCACTCGGCTTTCATGCTTAAGACACCACTAGAATTCAGCATCTCCTTGTGACTGGCTCAAAATCACCCAAGCAACTTTTGTGCCTAAGAACTTTTGTGAACTAGAACTCACATCTCCTGGTTTCGAACCCAACTGCCTTAACCACTGGACCAAACTGGCTTTCATTTTGTTTCTTTTCCCTGAAAAGGGTTTTCAAATACCCTCCAAGCACTTAAGACTCCAGATCCAACACTGGTTCAGTAAATGTCATTCTTCTTTTACATTCCCCAAGACCAGATGTTTTTAATAATAAGAATAAGAATAAAAATTCCTCACCCTCTTGAACCAGACATGACCCCCTCTATCAATTCTGCCTTCTCATTTTAATTGGGTCAAAACAGAAAAAAAAATCAGGACAAAAGTTAATCCAATTTAAAGAGTCCGGTTCCTCAAGTTTTTCTCCATAATAGAGGGAGAATAATGAAATCATCGGAGCTGAAACTGATTTGAATTACAGCCTAAACCCAGATAATGTCCCTTTTTTGTGCCGGTTTCGGCACCCTTTCTTGCTGTCCAAAAGGTGACTGAAGTATTTTCAAAAGCTGATGTGAATCACCTACTAAATATTTACATGCAGGTCGGTTGTTAAGAGCTTAACAAGGAGGCGATTAAGAAACTGTAGAAAATGATTCATTGCAGATGTAGTCCACAGATCAGCTGCCTAATGATAGAGTTGTAAAAATTGATTTTTTAAAAAAATTACCGTATTTAGCAAAAAGGAAGACAGCCCTGCGTTTATGGTAATCCTTATCCCCTGAAACAAGGATTAAAAAGCCAAAATTTGCCTGCCCTTTTCTGGCAGGGACAGGAAACCCCAATTAAACCTCCCATCTTTATTAAGGGAGGGAAAAAGAAGTCTACACTTTATGTATTTGTGTGATTGTTGTTAAGCTAAACTGGTTGCGAGAGAATGTGAAGCTGTGAAGTCTTCCTACCACTCCTTCAAAGGCAGACACACCTGAAAAGGTATTTGTGTGCACCCACGCGACTATGGGTGAGCCCTGTTAAAAGCAGTTAATTTTCTCATATTGTATTAGGGCCAGACAGTAAATTGCTATTTTTTAGGATGCCTCTGTGAAGAAGGAAGGAAGGAAGGAAGGAAGGAAGGAAGGAAGGAGAGAACTGGAACTAGAGGGAAGCAGGAGGGAGGAAGGGAAGAAGATAAGAAAGAAAATAAGGAAGGGAGGAAAGAAGGGAGGAAAATGAGAAAATGAAAATGAAATGAAGGAAGGATGGAGGAAAAGAAGGAAGGAAGGAAGATGGGAATAGGTAGGGAAGGAAGGAAATAAATGAAAAATAAAGGGAGGGAGGGAGGAAAGAAAAGAGGGAGGAAAGGAGGAAAGAAGAAAATGAGAAAGAGGGAAACAATGAAGGGAGGGAGGGACAAAGGGAAGGAAGGAGATGGGAATATGGAGGGAGGGGAGAAAGAAGGAAGAAAAGAGGAGAGGTTGAGGGAGAAGGAAACAAATGAGAAATGAAAGAAGGGAGGAAGGGAAAAGGAAGGAAAATGAGAAAGGGAAGGAAGGAAGGAAGGAAGGAAGGAAGGAGCAAATAGGAAATTAATGGAAAGTTGAGGGAAGGAGGGATGGGGAAAAACAAAAGAAGGAAACAAGAAATGAAGCAAGAAACAAAGGAAAGAGGAGAAGGCTGGGAGGAAGGAAAGGGAAAGATGTAAAGGAAAATGGAAGAAAACAAAGAGAATGTAAGAAGGGTCAAATTCATTCCTACAATTTTAGGAAAGGACCAGATATCACCCCTCTTCTCTGTTACCATCTACATATCATAAATCTATTGCTATAACTCCTATAGCTGTCCATCTCAGACAAGTGATTCTGATCAATTGTTTTTCCTTCTATCCTTTCTTCCTTCCCTCCATCCTCCCTTCCTTTCCTTTTTCCTCCCAAAGGGGAAGGAATCCATTAAGGAAACAAGAATAACACACACAATGCCTCCCTCCCTTTTCTTTCTTTCTTTCTTTCTTTCTTTCTTTCTTTCTTTCTTTCTTTCTTTCTTTCTTTCTTTCTTTCTTTCTTTCCTTTCTTTCTTCTCCTCCACCCTCCCTTCCTTTCCTGCTTTCTTCCCAAAGGGGAAGGAATCCATTAAGGAGAACAAGAATAACACACACAATGCCTCCCTCCCTTTTCTTTCTTTCTTTCTTTCTTTCTTTCTTTCCTTTCTTCTTTCTTTCCTTTCGTTCTTCTCCTCCACCCTCCCTTCCTTTCCTGCTTTCTTCCCAAGGGGAAGGAATCCATTAAGGGAGAACAAGAATAACACACACAATGCCTCCCTCCCTTTTCTTTCTTTCTTTCTTTCTTTCTTTCTTTCTTTCTTTCTTTCTTTCTTTCTTTCTTTCTTTCTTCTTTCTTTCTTTTCTTCTTAATTTCTTTCTTCCTCCCTTCCTTTCCTTCTTTCCTCCCAAAGCGGAAGGAATCCATTAAGGAAAGCATGAATAACACACACAATGCCTCCCTCCTTTTTTATTCTTTCTTTCTTTCTTTCTTTCTTTCTTTCTTTCTTTCTTTATTTCTTTTATTCTTTCCTTTCTTTCTTTCTTTTCTTTCTTCTTCTTCTTTCTTTCTTTCTTTCTTTCTTGATTCCCTCTTTCTTCTGTCTTTCCCCTCCGTCCCTTCCTTTCCTTCTCTCCTCCCAAAGCGGAAGGAATCCATTAAGGAAAGCATGAATAACACACAGAACGCCTCCCTCCCTTTTTTTTTCCTTTCCTTTCCTTTCCTTTCCTTTCCTTTCCTTCCTTCCTCCCTTCCCTCTTTCTTTCTTTCTTGCTTTCTTTCTTTCTTTCTTTCTTTCTTCTTTCTTTCTTTCTTCTAGGAGTAGTTCTTGAGAGGACGGGATCTTTCTTTCTTTCTTTCTTTCTTTCTTTCTCCCCCCTCTCATCTTTCTTTCTTTCTTTCCCCCCTCTCATCTTTCTTTCTTTCTTTCTTTCTTTCTTTCTTTCTTTCTTTCTTTCTTTCTTTCTTTCTTTCTTTCTTTCTTCTTTCTTTCTTCCTTTCTTTCTCCCCCTCTCTCATCTTTCTTTCTTTCTTTCTTTCTTTCTTTCTTTCTTTCTTTCTTTCTTTCTTTCTTCTCCCTCCATCGCTCTCTTTCCTTCTTTCCTCCCAAAGGGGAAGGAATCCATTAAGGAAAGCAAGAATAATATACACACAAGCCTTAAACACTCAAACTGAATACAGTTTTACCTGTCTGCACTTTTTCAAAAGAAAAGAAGAAAGGGAAAGGAAGAGAATCCAATACCCTGGATAACTGCTGTCCCCTCTAAAGAGAGGTCAAGGATGATTTAAATGCATTGCATGCTTTGGCAAGTGGACAGCTGGAATTTTGGCAGCCGCATGAGCTGGAGATCCTGGGAATGTGACCTCCGGGGATATTAATAATTGCGATGCACTGACAGTAGCACGGCCCTTGTCTCCGGTTTCTCCTTCTACAGCAAAATAGAGACATATCACTAAAAAGCCAAGAAACTCTTGAAACATACACAAAAATTGGAAAAATAGAGGACAATCTCTTTCCAAGATAAGACAGAGGGGAAAAAAAAAATCCCAATTTTTCTTAGCCGGAATTTCGCTACGCTGGGTGTTTTTGAGTTCAAACCGAAGAGAAAAGCACCGAAATTGGCATCGGGATAAAAGAAATGGAAGCAAGACAATTGATATTGGCCTGAGAATAGCAACTGGGGCAGCATCTGGCCAAGCTGGGTGATGGAGGTGACATCAATCTGGATGGGAAACCACCAGGAGATCTCAGGATTGTAAAGTAGACCGGGATGTTTAAAACAAAACATGGGGAAAAGGCAGTGACAAACCACTTGTGGCTACAAGTAAGTCCTTGACTTACAATGGTTCATTTAGTGATGTTCGAAGTTACAACGGCACTGAAAAAAAAGTGACTTATGACCATTTTTCACACTTACGACCGTTGCCGAATCTCCATGGTCATGTGATCAAAATTCAGAGGCTTGGCAACTGGTTCATATTTATGACAGTTGCACTGATCCGTTTTGCGACCTTCTGACAAGCAAATTCAATGGAGAAGCCAGATTCACTTAACAACCATATTACTAAGTTAACGACAATGATTCACTTAACAGTAGCAAGAAAGGTTGTAAAACGGGGCAAAACTCATTTAAAACTGTTTTGCTTAGCAACATACATTTTGGAATCATGGTCGTAAGTCGGGGACTACCTATATTGGCAAGAAAACATCCTAACCTCTAAATCTGGTTTATTTTTACCCGTAAGGGTTTAAGTTGTTTTTAAAATCCTGTTTTTTTAAGCTAATTCTCAGAACACAATAGGCACGATCTTTTTGCCATGGTTGTTAAGTGAATCACTGCAGTTAAGTGAAGCAAGTGGTCATTAAGCAAATCAGGCTTCTCCCATTGACTTTGCATGCTGGAAGCCAGCTGGGAAGGTGGCAAATATTGATCACACGACTCTGGGACGTCACAAGTGTCATAAATACATGCCAATTGCCAAGCAAGCTGAATTTAATCATGTGACTGGTGAATGCTGTGACGGTCATAAGTGTGAGGACTGGCCTTTTTTCAGTGTTTTTGTAATTCTGAAGTCACGAAATGAACGGTTGTAAGTCGAGGACTGCCTGTATTCGTAATTAATTTCTTTTTTTAATTAATTCACGATTGATTTTACTTTATTAAATTTACTGCTTATTTATATTTTTTTATACGATGGTACAAAAATGTGTTATAAAGTTTGTCATGATGTGGCAAAGTGTTGGAGGCTTTATGTTTTTTTAAAAAAATATTAAATATGAGCAGTTTTGTACAAAACTTAAAACAAATCGAGGCGGGAACCGAGCGGCTCTCAAAAAGGAAGGCCCGGTCACGCCGTTGCTTAGCAACAAAGTTTTCCCCTGCTCTGCTTTGAGTGGCTAATTTCAGTCATGTGAAATCCTGCCTTCTTCTCCTTATCCCGCCCACTAACGTAGGGAGGGAAAGCTGTGGCGCCGATATCGAGCGCCTCGTGTGGAGGATTAAGTTAAAAGCACTCAATGCTCAAGTGACACTTATGGCCTATTCTGCGCATGTGCACAGCAGAACGAACGAAGAGCTAGAAAATATAGAGTGAGCCCTCCAATACCTGAGGTCAGGAGAACACTGCGCAGTATCCGATATTTGGCAATTAATGAATATTTCTGAATAACCCCATTTCTCTTTCCCAGAGAGATAAGTATGTTAAACAACAACTATGAGTTCTCTCGTTTTTCCTACTTATTGGAAAAAAACATCTCGCAAGATCATAATGCTGCACCACTCTATATAAAGTAGTCTATAAATAGACTGCAAACTCACGTGATCACATGTCCCGCATCATCTCTCCAATCACGTGCCCAGGGAGTGACGTCACCGCCGTCATCAGGGTCACCCTGCTCCTTCGCCTCCTTCCTCCGCCTCCTCTTAAAGGGCCATGTCTCTTTTGTCGTCGCTGCTGCGGCGGCTGCCTCAGCGAGGCCTCGTCACGGCCGCCGTGGCCTCTCGACACCGCCTGGCGCAAGCGAGACCCCGGCCGGGCAGAAACGGAGGCCTGTACCGAAGGACAACCCGCCAAGTGGCAGCGGAAGGAGCCGTTCGGTTTGGCAGCGGCCTCAGCCTATCAGGTGAAAGGGGGCGTGTCTTTTTGACCAATGGAGAATCGGATATGGCCAGAAAGGGCGTGGTTTCCCGTGGGGGCGGAGCCTCCTAGGCATAAATGGGATGCCGGTATTGACATGCGTGGATTGATTGAAAATAAGTTTTCTAGTGTTTTATTTTTTTTAATATTTATTCCATTAAAATTATGAATGAAGGCAAAAAAAAATTGATTGGAAAGGAATCCCCGTGCCAGAAAAAGAAGCCAAGAAACAGACTTGCAAATTCTGGATCTTAAAAATAAATAATAAAAGTCCAACAGTATAAGAGAGGTTGAGTGGAAGGGACCGTGTAGTCATCTAGTCCAAAACACTGCCAAGAGGAGACCCAAACATTTCTGGCCAGATGCAGTACAATCTCTCAAAGAATTTCCTCCCAGCTGCCTTTGACTTCCTACCATTATCTTCAAGCCAACATGGGCAGTGGCTGATGGGCAAAATTACCTCGGTTTTCAGCTTGGCAGTCTTTCTGAATCGCAAGCCGGTCGTGGGGAAGGATGGTTGGTCATAATAGTTGGCAAACACCCTCTGACAAAAGGCACAAATGCACCAATTACAGCCACCAATACTGCATCCAATTTTAGTCGCCACGATGAAGAGCATCAAAGAGGATAGGGGAATGGAGGCCTAAAACATACGATGAATGTTGCAGGGAGTTGGTTAGTCTAGTGAACTGAAAAGAACGGACTAGGGGGAGACAGGATAGACAGGGACGAATTCAGTACTTGATGGGGGATGCCCCCAAAAGAGGGATCAAGATAGTCTCCAAAGCCCTGAGGGTAAGCACAAGACGAGCAACGGAGGGAACTACCCAAGGAGGATTTAAATTGAATTAAGGACAAATTTCCGGACAGAGAGCAAATTAAAAACACCAACCAAAGTGGTTTGGTGGAACACCGTTGCCTCCAGACGCTGGGAATGCTCCAACACTGGAAGTTTTAGAAAAGATGTGGGATCACCAGTTGTTGAAGTTGGTTTAGGGTTTCCTGCCGAGGAGGGGGTTGGAGACTAGAGGACTCTAGGTCCATTCCAATTATGAGGTCCGGTCGTTCGTCCTATGCCATTCCATTACGATTCTAAGGTTTCCTTCCATTTCATCCATTCTCTGGTATATGTGTTTCTGTTTAATTTACTCTACTCTATTTTCA
>JAGDQI010000400.1:0-19880 GCA_023653725.1 Bungarus multicinctus | reverse complement strand
AACTCGTGTGCTACCTCCTCTTTTCCTCCCCAGCATTCTTAACTTGTGCATATTGAATGACGTCACGATGTAGCATGGTTGTGGTCTCTCGGAGACAAACAAATATTGAATAGAGGAGGTTTCCTAGGGATTGAGAATTTCCACATCGCCTGAAAGGGTTATTAGCCTGTGAACAATTCTGCAATGGAACTTTGCTGCAATGAAGACATGGCAGCATGGACAAATTTGTACCCTTGTAAGCTGTCATTATTTGTTCTTAACGAGGAAAGCATTATTTTTATGTGGTAAAGCCCATTTGCTCTCACTCATGGGCTTGGAGGACATTGACGGCAACTTATGGGGACATAAGCAAACGGTGTTGCCAGGGGCATTTTCTGCTGAATTAAAAGCAGCGAGGGAAACGTTGCCTCCTTAGGATAATTGTAAAGGCATGAAAAATTTTGGTGAAATCCTGTGTACTACACTTGTGACGAGTAAGCATATATGGATATTTTGCTTTTGACCAGTATGTACAATAATACAGCAAACAACCAATGTCATACACTTAGACATTATTTTCATTGATATTAGTCGCGTTAGTTTTAGACATGGATAATTAAGCATATTTTTAAGAATCACAAATGCATTCCCCGATTATCTAATATCACATTAAAGTATTGCCTTATGTGCAAAAAAGTTCTATATTCTTTTTCATGGTACATTTCCAGTAACCTGGTAGACTTTCTAAAATCTTAGAGAGCCTTGTTTGGAAACAAGACTGACTACTGACTGAACAATACTGAAGATGCTGCTGCCTGACTCTGTGGTCATGTTTGCCCAGTCTGCTTAACCATAATTGCTCACCTATCTGTATTCTAGCACAGTGTGGGAAACCTAGGTACAACATGGTTTAATTGGGAAATTCTTAATGTCTGTGTGAACCCAGCCATTGTTCTTATTCATTTAATGTAATGATGTATCTATTTGTATTGCAGCGTGGAAAAGGTGCTGCAGAGCCCCATGATATGACTAAGTAAACTTGTTAGTACCGGTTCTTACAGAGGCCACATTTTCCCTAGGTCCAGTGGTGGCTAACTTTTTTGGGCCGCATGCCAGTACTCAGAAGGCAGTGTGTGCCCCCCAACCCCTTCACATGCGCGCGCAATCTCCCCCTTATCTTCACTGTGCCTCACAGTGATTTTTATTTGCTGGCTGGTTTGAAGCCTGTTTTGGCCTCCCAAGACTTAAAAAAACCACGTACATTAAGAATTTCCCCTTTGTCCCTAGGTTTCCCCCACTGTGCTATAATAAATATAGGTAGCTAGGACGAATAATAGGCCCATTCATCACTTCTTATATACTGGAAGTTACCGAAACACGGGCCTATTATTTAGTTGTCTGAAAAGCCTGCAGAGGTTTTTTTAAGCCTCTGGTGTCTGAAAGTCCTTTAAACCAGCGCACACCAAAAATCATCCATGAGCGCGCATATGTGCTGTGAGGGAATTGCCTGAGGCTCGTGGTGCCAGCACAAATGCTCTGCAGCCACTTGTTGGCGACGTGTGTCAATATTTTCTCCATCACAGGTCCTAGGGTACCTGATTGCTATACAAGCCCAAGAAAATAATCTGTTTTCAGTTAACAGTTTTAAACCTGTTAAAATCAAAAATATTTTTCTGGCCTAGTTAACTGCTATGATTCAGCCCTGGGAATTGTGACTTCTTTTAAAGAGTTCCCACAGATACAGCATGTATACTCCCCACACTCTCTACAGAACCTTTTTTCATTGTTCTGCATCAGATCAGTGAAACTGTAGCAAAGCATATTTGTTTCAAGATATGTCCAGAACAGTATCCTTACCGACATATATATTAATACTGCTGCCTGCCCTTGCTGTCCATATAACTTGAACCCTACTGAAATCATAAGTACCAACTCTGAGTATCCTTAATAGGACTCAATGTTAATGCTTACCAAAGATCTTGCAGGCTGGGAGATTGGCGTTGCCTTTTTTGATACCATGCTGAGTTTGGAGTCCATCAGGAATGAAGTCCTTTTTTTTTTTTCAGCCTTGAGCTGTAGAAGGGTATGTCCCTGTGCTGGTGGATTTTTTCTTAGCAAGCAATTAAACATACCATGGCTTCTTAATGCCTCCTGGATACTAAGGGCTATTAAGGTGAGCCTTATTCGATCTTTGATGTCTGGAGAAGGATAGGATCTTGCCCTAATCGGCTTTGGAGATACTTAGAACATTTGTGAGATGCCATATTGCTTATCAGCTTCTGCCCAAGTCAACACGTAGGATTCTCATCTAATTAAAAGTGAGGATGACTTTGGGAAACCAGGAGGAAGAGCTGCAGACTGGCAACTAAAATATTTTTTCAATCCATAGAAGGAGGAGAACATTTAGAAGAATGGGAATCATTTTAGAAGAGACCCTCCAGTAAAATGAGAGGAAGGGAAAAATACTTTCAAACTTGCAAATTCTGATACCGTAACCTTTCAATAAAGATATATTTAGTATTCATAGTTATGCTTTTTGCCTGGACTTAACTTGAAAACTAATAGTTGTGATCACAAACAGGAAACACTTAAAATACATTTCACCAGCACTGGTATAGGGGGGAGCAATCTGAATATAAGTGAATTTAGATAATGGTCACTATTTAGACAGTAGCAACTATAGATTGTTTGGTATATATACACATACCTCCTTTTATAACATTGGCAGTTATTTTTGGACGTATTCATTCAGAAGCAGCAGAAGCAACTTATCTGACTTCAGGAAAACAGTATTTTCATGTCTTGTTATTTTAAGGCCCAATATATATTATAATGAGGACTCCCTATTGAAGTAAATTCAGAATATTTTTTTCCATTGTTGATCTATTAAATTTAATTTCTTATATGAAGAACTTCTGCAATACTGGATTCATGGAAACTGGGAAGCCTGTCCTTAATATTGAAGAGAGAGAATGCAGCTATTGTCAGAACAAAGAGATTTTTCATTTCTCCAGTGCAGCCTCAGAATTGACTCAACCCCCTAGAGAAAATATATTATGGGCAGGAATATATGATCAAAAGAAGTTTCACTGAAAAACTCCCATGTTTTGATTATGGTATGGGTGGTCTCAAGTGGAGTGTGAGAAAAAGAGAAAAGAAAAACATACCACTAATAATCTTGTGGAGAACATCTGGTGAATTCTGAGGATAGCAGAAGAATAATGAAGTGAAAATAATTTGTTTCCCTCTTATGAAAGATCAGCAGTGGGAAATGCCACAGATAGTGTTATCCTGTCCATATTGGATAAAAATAAACCTTGGGTTGTATCTCAAACCGGATTAGAATTAATTTTCTTCTCCTTCTGTCATCATCACTAAGAGAAGGCTGCATCAGGAAGAGGAAAGACTATCATAATGTAGTCATCACTATTGTCTCTCAGCTTTTACCCAATTTTGGTGAGTGATACAAACAAAGAGCAGGCAGGCAGCATAATGTTAGTAATCCTATGCTTGAGCCTCTTTTCTGATCTGAGTTCAAATATTGAGGTGTACGTAAAAATAGCAGTTGGAAAATATAAATATGGGTCCTGATGGACTTCCCATAGAAACCATCTCTTCATCCTTCTTCAAAATAGTTTCTTGTGATTTTTAAGCTTTAACCTTTAAACAGGTTTGTTTTAAGGAATTTTGTGTGTGTGTGTGTGAAGCCTAGTGTGTCGGAAAGTAGGAGGGACATTGTTTCTCCAATGACCTTGTCATTTAGGATATCCCGCCTGAAATACTAAGACAAACCGGAATGTGAGTTATGAGGTCTCCCTTCCAGACTGAGGCAGGAAATAGCACATTGTTTTGCTTTTGTATTTTATTTTTTGGGGGTTTTGTTTAAAAAAGGAAAATAGCCATGAAGCCAAGATCTATTTGCAGGGTCCCTTGTTTTAAAAACAGGAAGTCAAAAACTCCTTTTCTGGGGGAATGCCTCTGGTTTCAATGCTGTTTGTTTGGGCTTTTTTTCTGAAGAAGGCTGAGGAAAGAGAAAAGGATGTAAGTAAATGGTGGGGGCTGTTTCCTCTGTTTCTAGAAGGATCTATTACATTTCCTCTGGCATTCTTACCACCATTCCAGGATGAGTTAATCTGAGATTCGACTCAGCTTCGGACCCTATTTTAAGGACCAGGTTTCTGTCTTGAAATATGAGAAACCATGATGACATATAGAGCATCTACAATGTATATGGCAATGCTTCTCAACTTTGATAACTTTAAGATGTGGGCATTGGTAGTTTGCTGGCTAGGGAATTCTGGGAGTTAAAATCCACGCATCTTAAAGCTGGTATTTAGGGACCATGCATGGCATATGAACAGGTCGCAGTTAGATAGGGGTTGTTTTCAGGTGACGTTTTCCCTTGATCGTTCATCTTTGGTTGTTCAGGAGGGATTGTAGCTGTTGTCTTCCTACATTTTTACATTTTTTGTGCTTTTCTACTGTTTCTTCAGTCTGGTTTTCTTTTCACAAAGAAGTCTACTGGGAAGGAAAAGATAGAATGAGATGCAATGAATATTTTGTTGTGTAGGAGAAATGGCAATACATCTGGTGAAAAGCACCATGTGAGGAAGCTTGATTTAGTTCTCGCATAAACAGAGTGATAACCAGAATTAGTTATTTATGACTTCAGCTAAAGGTTGCCATTTTGAATGTGTTCATTCCCAGTCTTCAAATGAAAACTAACTTAGTAAGGAGTGAGCTGGGCTAGAATGCATCACTATTATATAATACTTCCATAGCAGTATGAGAAAATGCAATGAACAGAAAGGAAGAAGTCTAGAATCTAAGGGCCCATCTACTCTAAAGTTTTATGTTCTGAGTTTGCTAACCATATTTAATTTATTATCCAAATTTATAGGGCTGCCCACCTAAATAAATAACTTGGGGTAGCTACCAAGCACAAAAGCATACAAAGAAAATTGATAAAAAAAGCAGAGAAAGATTACTCTCAATGAAAGCAAAAATTCAATCTGAGTTCCATTAACATCCTAAAAGGCCTGAGGGAACCAGTCAGATTTTTAAGAAATCCTAACAGACCAGCAAGACTGGGATAATCTAAATTTAGTGTGGAGGTTGTTTTACAGAGGGCCACCTGAACTTCACTAGGGAGACTGTTCCACAGGACTAGTTGTATTCCAAAAACTTCCTATATGGATATGGGAGTGCTAGCCACTTCTAGTCTTGTTTCCCACCAGCTAGAATTTAAGATACCCTGCTTGTGAAGTAACCTCCTTTAGCCTGCAAAGAAAGATGGCATATTTCTGCTTGTTACATGTCAGAATATTTCAGAATTATCTTCTTCTCCACATAATATGAAAGATGTTAATCTTCATACCATTTGCATCTTCACATTGCTGTATTGCTGAGGAACACTGAGTGATGTTTTCCATAGGCAATACTTGATTTCCCTGAAAGGAGAATGCTGATATATAGGTAGTCCTTGACTTACAACCAAAATTGAGCCCAGAAATTCTGTTGCTAAGTGAGACAGTTGTTAAGTGAGTTTTGCCCTATTAATGATCTTTCTTACCAGTTTTTAAGTGAATCACTGCAATTGTTAAGTTAGTCACATGGTTGTTAAGTGAATCTGGCTTCCCCATTGACTTTGCTTGTCAGAAGATCACAAAAGGGGATCACATGACTCCAGGCTACTGCAGCTGTCATAAAAAACATACCAGTTGCCAAGTGTCTGAATTTTGATCATGTAACAGTAGGCATGCTGCAAGGATTGTAAGTTTGATTGTAACTTTTTCAGTGCCATTGTAATTTCAAAGAGTCAGTAAATGAACACTTGTAAGTTAAGGACTATTTATAATTGGGTCTTGCCTATCCTTTAGTAATCAGTAATTACCATATCAAAACTTGTACTGGAAGATGCCATCTGTACTTTTGTGTAAAATTTAGGCAAAACTCTATTCTCTTATTGCTTTATCTTCTAACAGCTGTATGTGTATGATAGTTTTGCTTACAGGTGATGAGGAAGCGAGAGATTGCGAGGTGTATGTATAAAGCCTTTGAATTCTGGGGATGGTAGTTAATATAGTGATGTCACTGAAAGAATTTAGGCTATATTTCTTTTTTACTCTTTGATTCTAATGGGCATTAAAGTAAAACAGCTTTGTTGAGCTTGGTAATATCAAATATGAGTAACACGTTCACTAGATGGGGGTGGGAAGCCATAGGAAATAAAGATGGGTGCAGACTGCCCACCCCTTTTAAAAATAAAAGGTAGTGCCCCTAGTACAGTAGTAGAGTTTTCAGACGTAATGTTTCTGGGAATGTTCCAAATTAATTTGCAGAATTTCTTGGGAGAAAGTACAATTGAGTACATTTTCTAGCAATGTATAAATATAAAGCCTGTGTAGCTTACTAAACAGAAGGATAAATTCATCCTTCAGCTCTGAGGAATTCAGGACCCTTGTGTGAGTCCAATATTTCTGAGACATGGTCCAGATGTTAGAGCTGTCCTTACTTTTGGGGTCCTTATAGTCTTGTCTCTTCTATGAATTCTGCTGTGTTTTTTTTTTTTTTCACTTGCAGGAGAACTGGAAAAAGCAAGCAAAGATTGCTATATATTATAAGTTGCATCCAAGAGTCAAGATTACCAAGCATTAAGAAACTGATGAATGATATGTGCATGCCCATTATTAGCTGTAAATGGTCAACCAATATCTCTTTGCAGGAAAAACAGGTTTCTAAAGTTGACAGTCCTATTCCCGCCTCCATTGCTCTTGATCTAAGATTCTGAAAATGTGGCTTGCCTCTGATTTGAGGGTGTTAGATTATTGAATAAGAATTGGAGAAATACTGTATAGGTAGGTAGGTCTTTCCAGTCCTTCATCATTACACCCTTACAGGTAATCTTGAGCCAGCTTCATTTCATAACCTAACTTACCTCTCAGGATTGTTATAAATACAATCGTTTGTATAAATGTCTAAGGAGCAATTGATCCAGATACTTTAGCGGCAAGCCAGGGTGTAGGTATAGCTAACTAATTATACCTAATTAATTAATTAGAAGTACTATTTGGGGAGAGAATTGAGGAAAAAAAATAGCAAGCTAAACAGATGCCTGATACACCATGAGAAAAACCATGCCCTTTTCACTTACGTTGGGACTAACTGAATGATGCAATACTTGCTTTATACAAAAATAGTCCTAGAATGAATTCTTGACTTTTGTAAGTTAATCTGGAAAAAATTTTATCTGGAATCCTGAAATCTTGCCAACCGGTGTTAACAATATTAAAATAGATGAATCAATGAGTGACTCAGTAGAAGGCAGCTTCCTGTCTATGCTTAGAATTGGAGATCTAACCTGAACTAGGAAATATGATTTCCAGATGGGTTGAGACTCCTCTGTCTTTTTGAGATTGTTAATTTGAGATATGCATGGCAAATTCCTTATGCTTTTTTGTTTAGAGAAGGTTGCTTTCTCGTCTGTGAACTGGAGATTTTAGGATGGTCTGTTACAGATTTTGAATGCAGGGTGGTGAAGGTCATTTTTAAATGGTAAAATACAGCCACATTTGGAAGATCAGGAAACAATCTGGATCCCCAGGATGTTCTGCTACTAACCCCCTGTAGAAAGATTGGGCCAAGAGCCCAGCAAAAGAACTCACTTTCAAACTTGAAAGGGACGAAAACAAAACTTAGCCTAGATTGGCAATCAGAGTGTTGAAGCCTGCCAAAGAAGACAGAAGTTTAGTCATGATGCAAAGGACCCTGGATGAAAGCCAGATGTGAATCTGGCATTGACCAGCAGAGGAAAGCAGAATGGAGCACGGCTGTAATTATAATTAAGAAATGGTTAAAATGTCTAAAGCTGCTTTCCTTCCTATGTTCACACCCTGCAAGACATGTCAGCTATCCTGATAGCACAGGATGAGGGAAGCTATTGTGCTTCGGCCCAGTCCACTTTAGCTTAATTTTCTTGGTCACATTCTCAAAAGCTTTCTCCATGATCCCAAGGGATCAATTGTCTGCAACTGGATTTGGCCAGTATAAAGATCTGGCAAAGGTTTGTGGCCTTGATTTCTGCAGAGGAAAGAGGTATATGCTCCTTTGGCTTCCCAGGAAAACAACAAATTTAAGAAAAATGCTACTGGTATGTGAACAAAAAAATCTATAGCATTTTGTTTAATTCAATCTATTGTCCCAAATATGAAACAACAGCACAGTCTCTAATTGAGAAACAGCCCAGCACTGAGCACAACAAGCTGATTTTTACTTAGTAGGGAAAGTGTTAAGCAGCTGCCTGGCACCATGCATAATTAGCAATGCAATTAGCACTTTCAATTTTCATACTTAAGCATGTATTTATAAAGCTTAACACTTTCTTGATGAAAATAGCCCCTATTCCTAAACTAATATTCTCTCAATAGTAGTGTCCATCCTAAATAATAACTTTGTAGACAAATAGTGGCTAGTGTTTTAAATGCAGTAGTCCAGGGTGAAATTGTAGTTCATTATTCAGATACTACAGACTCTCAGATCTACTGGACCTGGCTCATATTGCTGAAAAAAGTGGCCAAAGCTAAGTTTTGTTCTTTAAAAAGTATGATGCTCATACTGGGATACGTGAACATAGTAAGCATCTAGGAAAGATTGCAGTTCCACTTTCAAGGATCAGTGAACATAATGTTCCAATAAGTCTAGGCACTGAAAGAATTAAAGCAAGACCTGACTATCAATATAGATATTGTAAATAGGCAGAGGCACCTGAAACTTTACTCCCACTTCCCAAGTTCTTTATTTTAACTTCCTGCTATGTATAATATACATAGTAAACGTGAATTCTTAATTAAATGGTAACACCCATTCTAGGAAAAGATATTAGCTTTTAGCACGCATCTCGCTATCCTGTCAATCCTACTGAAGGAAAGATTGGCTTTACTTTTGAATAAACAGATTTGGGGAAATTTCTCTGGAGTAAATTCATTTTCATTATTGTATATGATTTTATACAACTGACACAATCTATGTTCAGCTTCTAGTCTACCATTCCTAGATGAAATGTATTTCTACAGTATTACAGTGACTGATATTTCACAAACACGGCAGTTATTTGAAATGTCTCATACAGATTCCAATTTTTTTGTGAGAATTACACATTTTAATTAAATCTGTATACAGCCCTTTGACTGGAAGAATTTACTATGACTTTGCAAAGCAACAGAAAGACATTTTACAAAGTACATAAGTGAAGAAACATCTGTCTTCAAACTACTGAGGCAGCCTCAGTTCATGAGAGGCTTGACATGGTGGCTTTAAAGACTTTTCCAGAATGCTTGTGCATGCACATATGCAGACAACATATCCAACAAAGTGAAGCAGCTGTTGTATGCCTAAGGATACTGGGATGACCTGAGAAAGCCTTATAACAGCTGCATCAAGTCTTCTGGAAAAATCAGCTGCTTAAGTGCTTCAGGGTGGGACACTTGGCTTGCATCAATGTGCATTGCAAAGCACTTCTTTAAATGCTTTGCACAGCTCTCAAACTTATAGCAAATAAAAAAAAATCATTGATGCGGTTGCAGTGTAACTTATATTGCTGAATGCCTTCTCTGGCAGGCCTAATCTCTACATTTACCATCTAGCTATGATTGAAGTGAATGACTAGATACGTCAGATCAAGACCAGTGGAAAATGACCAGTTTATACTGGTCATTTTCCACTGGTCTTGATCTGACGTACCTAGTTATTATTTCATCTGTAAAGTTGTGGCATATAGGTGAGATGTGTGGGTAAAAGACACAAGGTACACCTGTTGTGGATAACACTTAACTATAGATTGCTAAAGGAAAGTGTTTCTCAACTTGGGCAAATTTAATGATGTGTGGATTTCAACAGAAATCTTAAAGTTGCCAAGGTTGAGAAACATTGGATTAGGAATTCATGCAAACCATTCCAACAGGGATTTTACTGCCTCCCTTGTCTTTTTTAGAAGGCGTTTGTATATTTTAGTGTGAAGGGAAGTAATATTATATGGGGTTGCTCTTGAGTTTATTTTACTTCACACTTTAATGGTAATCTCATTTGGTATCTGAACTGTGATAACCAGGATGGAAAAATCTAATTCTTCACTTTAACCTCTTGGTTTTTAAAGTAATCTTCCATATTAGAAATATCACCTTATTTTTTTGATGGCCTTAGATAGATAGATAGATAGATAGATAGATAGATAGATAGATAGATAGATAGATAGATAGATAGATATTGATTTTTACCTGCGTTACCACCTCATGAATTCAAGGTGACTTTTTAATTATAATCTCACATTTGAAGCGTCATAAGAGTCTTAAAACACTACAGTATCTTTTTATTAAAACCATAACAGCATTTAAAACCATCTTTGCTAAGTTCAGTAAATGCCAGGGTAAAGAGGTAGATCTTCAGCTATCTTCTAAGAATCCAAAAGGAAGGACCCTGCTTCAGGACCACTGGAAGTTTATTCTAAAGTCTGAATGCTTCTCTAGAGAAATCTTATCAATAACTCTTTCACATTCTCTGAAAAACTCTTCCACAGATTTAACCATTAGCAATCTCTCCCCAGATCTCAAATTGATCAATTGACTCGATTTATATAGCCGTGCATCTCATATTCACAACTCTGGGTGACATATAATTAAAATGTATACAGTATCCAAAACAGAATAAAACAATCATGCAAACAATACAAAACATTAAAATAATTTTTAAAAGCCATGCAATAAAGTCACTGAGCTAGTACAATAATTCATCGTATAGCCATTTATGGACTTTGTCCCATTCTCTGATTCCCAGGCTTGGTGGAAAAGCCAAGTCCTTGGGCCCTTCCAGAATGCTGTCAGATTGGGACCAGGCTGACATCGGGGGAATGATGTTCCATAGGGCAAGTGCAGCAGCAGAAAAAACCCTATTCCTGAGTCCAGTCACATGACACTTTCTAATAGATGGAACACATTCTGTTCTTCTGGACATGAGGATATAGGTAGATGTCACTGGGGAGAAGCAGTCTCTCAAATAACTGTGCCCCATGTACGGCTTTACAGGTTATCACCAGAACTAGGAGTGTGTGCCTCACAGAGCAAAAATGGTATGCAGAGATCTTGAAGACTCTGCTGCATTTTGCACCAATTGAAGCCTCCAAATACTCTTCAAGGGAAGCTCTGTATTGATTGGAATATGGTCAGTACTTGGGCAGATGATCTTTTAACTATCCAGGCCCAGAACTCTTTAGTAGTTAGGATCCTACCAACAGGCAACGAAGCACTTGTAGAGTGGAGTACCCATCTTCCAATGCTACTTAACTATTCTGGTTGCAACATTCTTCAGAACCAAACTGTTTTCAAGAGCAGTTCCACATGGAATGCATCCATTATTGAAGTCAGTTTATATCCTTCTGGAAATTGGCACGGTAGACTTATCACTGAAGCTACCACAATAAAAGCTACTTTCCAATAGGATGTTCTCTAAAGAAACACAGAACATCCTAAATCTATACCTCATTCTATAGAAAGAAAACTATCACACCAGTTAAGGCTAGTTTGTGAATGTAAGAATTGCCTATAAAGTTTGTCTTCCTGGGAGATACAGCCTCATCCATTCCATCATAGCCTCTATGCCCTGATTTAATATCTCCCTTGGTTTAGATGAAAGGGGAAGTTGAAGTTGAGAATCATCTCAATAATATGGCCATAATTCAGTTAAACTGAACCCCACAGTGTAACTCCTATGGTGTTGAACAGAATATCCCAGTATGATTATCCTTGCAAGTAGGAATAGCACTACTGCTATACAGTCCCTGTAATTGCTAACACATGGCGTTGGCCCAGTAAGATACTGTAATCCATGGTATCTATAGCAGCTGAGAGACTGAGAAATATTGATAAAGGGGCATTCCCTCTAACTGTTTGATAAAAACAACTGGGCTATCAAGTCCTAAAATTATATTGTGTCAAACCCAGAACATTAATTTTATCTAAAAGTTACCATAATTGTCCAGCTATTACTATCTTCTTAATGACCTTGTTCCAAAAGGAGATGATAGTAGCAGGACAATAGTTTGAAATTAGAAGTTGGATCAGTTACACTAGCTCTGATCACAGTGATGGGCTTGCTTTTAAGAGCTATGAAAAGTAATGTTCAAGGGGCAGATGACCAGAAAAAAAGTCAGTGAGAATCTTATCTATTTTTTTAAAGTCTCAGTGTCTGAAATTAATCTTGCAACAATGATCAGATGGTCGTCTGATAATCTATCTTAATTCAGCTTCAATTTTGGTGCTTAGATCACTGTGAAATAGATTCCCCCCTATAAAATGCATCAAAACTCATTGCATCGTTTCCCTGAATTGGGACTTAATTAATATATCATGCTGACACTGGTCAAATATTTAACTATTTGGAAAATTTCTGTTGGGGAAGTGTAGAGGAGACTTTGGAAGGGAGGGCATAGGCAAAATAATCCATAGGTTTGTGTTCTTGCTAAATTATAAGTCTTTACTTCTGTCTGCCTAGTATACATCCAGCTTATGTTACAAGGCCATGACCAGGATGCTGCTTTGTTAGCTTTGTAAGCCAGGAGATCAATATTTGTCTGCCGTTTTAATAGGGTTTTTGTGTCAAGCCTAGTAAACCCTTATGTGTATTTTTATTACAGACATAGCAAACAAGCAGTGCAGAAGGTAGCATTGAAATACTGTTGTTTCTTCTATCAATTGGAATTGACAAGAATGGATAAAAATTGTTGAAAATGATAGCAATAATTATAAAATAATAATAAATTGTATGTGTGAGTGTGTTTGCATTTTGACTGCACATTGAAAAAGAACAATAAGAGAAATAAAAAGATCCAAAGTGGAAACATAATAAATGAAAGCACATAAAATAACAAAAAAAATGGAAGACAATCCATTATTCCTTTTTTTCAGTTAAAAAATATTGATGAATTCATGAATGTTCTCTGGGGAAAAATCCTAATGGCTTTTTATCTGTCAAAAAAATAAGAGCAGTAGAAAGCATTGTTTAGTGTTAAAGAATTTTCTTCAGCTGTCTTCTCTAATCTGGCACTGTCCATATGTACTAGAAATGCTACGAACCCTGAGTATTTTAACAATTGCAGTTCCATCATATTTTCAGATTGTCTGCTCTGGAAGACAGGTCTTCTATCAGAGGATATGAATTGCCCATAATACGATAATTGGCGAAGATTGAGTTCTATTTTTTTATGGCTTCATGTGCTCTGCCAAGTGAGCCAATTGTGGTTTATTCAGTAAACTATGGTTGAGCAACACTTCCTTTGAATCATGAATAACTTCAAGAACAAATCTCTGAATCTTTCTTTGAAGTTAATACTATATTAAAATACTTCTCTTGAAACATTTGAGGTTTCCTAGTTTGTGTGATCTGCCTACTACATAAAAAAGGCTGGAGAAATTATATGAATGACACCCACTCTTGAAGATATTTGTACTTATTAGCTCCAATTTAGAATGAAAGATCTGTGGATGAAGGCATATGACCTCACAGCTTGCTAATATGTCCTTGCCATATGTAAAATCTACACACTAGACCCTTGTGTGGAAGAGACCGTAATGGTGGCGGTTTTTTTTGACAGGGTAAGGGTGCAAACAAAGTTACTATTCATCTTCAGAGATGTCTGCCATCACAGCATTAATGAGACTGGCAGTGCTGTGGCTCTTTTAGGACTGTGAGTTCAGGTAATGAATCATCATGAGATGGAAATTACCAGTTGATGTAATTCTATTGTCCCGGGCTTTGCTCATCGTACATATTTT
Organism: Bungarus multicinctus; assembly: GCA_023653725.1. NCBI lineage: Eukaryota > Metazoa > Chordata > Lepidosauria > Squamata > Elapidae > Bungarus > Bungarus multicinctus. Next base: position 6,081 of record JAGDQI010000400.1, on the reverse strand, counting down.
TAAACAGATCTGACTGTATAGTTTGATAGAATCTAAAAGTTGTGCATTAATTGTAGAAATTACTGGCAATGCCTTGGCAAACCACAGATGCTATTGAGGCACACAGAGGTTGTTTTGTACAATTTCATATGAATAAAAAAAAAAGTATCTCTCCCCCTGCGCTCCTTTCTAAAACTTTCCAAATGGAACCAACTGGTTTAAATCTTAGCAGTAACTATTGACTGAATTGCCGTATCTATGAAATATTCATAAAGATTCTATTCAGTCAGGTAGAAGAGCTGCTGTGAATAATGTTCCAATATCAACAAGGAAACCATTTGGCTTTGAGGAAAAAAATTACAAGGCTTAGATTTAAGGTAGGTAAATTGCTGGGCGAGAAGGTAGGTAAGAGGTCTGAGAAGGATTGGAGTATGACCAAGGCCAATGTTTTCCAAACTTGGAAACTTTAAGGTGTGAATGCACATCTAAAAATGTCCAAGTTTGAACAACACTGATCTAGGCAACAGAGAAATATGGGGAACTAAGTAGGTATAGAATGAGAAACAGAATCCCAAAGAGATCATCTCAGTTTGGGCTTTCACAGACTTGCTGACAACCAAATTACCAGCTCTCATGCTTTTACAAGCCATTTACCATCAAATTGTAATATTTTTTAACATTTGAGTTTGAAACCACTCTGCAGTTTCAATCCCTGACAAAATACACACTGCTGTTGTCCACACTGGAACTACTTTAATCACGGGTATTGCCATGTCTGGACTGCACCTCTCTATCCACCCTCACCCTGCCCCCAATATTTGGTTCACATAAAGATCTTGTGCCATCTCAACATAGTCCAGGTGTATTTGCATGCTGGGTGTGCACGTACAAGAACGGCTGGTCTCATTCCTTTCCTGCCAGCATTCCTAGTTCTCATTTTTCAGACAGCTGATGATGTTTGGAATGGGAGCTGTCACTGATACATTTTTCCAGCTCTTTTGCTTGCTTGTGCTACTTTTTCTGTTTATTATATTTTCCTTCTTTCAAAACAGTGGCTTCGATGTAATTTCCTTTGTAAGATGCAGAAGACCAAATGGAATCAGTGGCAGCTATACTTAGTAGAAATCAACAGATCTCTCCATTTGAAAACTAAACATCTTTTTTGGTTGGATTGGGGTCATGGCATTTGGTGTGCCATCAGGGATAGAACACTAGCAGGTCATAGCTTTTATCTTGCCTTCTTTTACAGTCGCTTAAAGTGCTTCTAATAGCTGGTTCTTAACATTGCCAGCTAAAACTCGTTGGTTTTGTTTGCTAGTCATACTGATCCAAAAAGTAGCCAATCATATTGCCCTACCATGTTGTATAAATCCAACCTACTTGGTTAGGTTACCAGTCAGGGCTTTATGTAAGCCTAAAACATGGTCACTGAATAAATCATTATATGTTGATCATGTATAAGTATATAATTACTCAGAGGCACACATTGTGCAACTATCTCATATTTCCTCTAACCCAATTGTAAACTTTTCTTTGAAAAAAAGAGCAAGTATGTTAATGCACATTGCTTCCATTTGCTCTCTCCCAAACAAGAGATTTGCTATCTCCCAAACTAGAGATTTCAGAAAGAAAAAACCACAAATATTCCTCAAGGGTTGCAGTATGAATAGACTTTAATGAATGGAATACAACAATAGTTGTATTGATAATTCTCTACTAAACAATTTGCCCCAAAATGTGCATATACAGGAAGAAATATATTTAGGAAAGGTATATCTAATGATAATGGATTTGGATAATTAGCTTTAAACCTTCAAATATTTAGCATACTTGGACAGAATGTTGTATACATTTGGTTTACTTATAACAATAACCACACAATCACATAATGGCTAAGTACAAATGAATCAATTGTGAACTCAGCCAAATACTGAAGTCATAGTTTAGTTTTGGCTTATGTTGTGGCTTGTTCTAGAGAGAAAAGCAGATGTTCTAACTTAGACATGACACTAAGGAAAAAAACCATCAGGGAAGGTTAGTTTGTTTAGCCAGTTCCAATAATAGGAAGTTATGTTGCAGTGCTCACGAGCATGCATGTTTGAGTGGGTGGTGGGGAATGTCCCATGCATTATGGTGTTACTACATGGTGAATAATACACTCTATAGCATTCATATTATGATGTGACTGAAGCAAATTACTTCATTTGTGTTATTTGCACAATCACATCATGATAGATGATACCTCTTTATGGTTTATAAAATATAACTATGGCTATGCATTTTGTTCCAATATATATAATCCTTCTTAGTAAGCCATCATTTCCTATAAACAGCACTAGATTCACATAACAAAACCAGAGAACATCCTAAACTATAGTTTATTTGCTATAATACGTAATATAACCTAACTATTGTGATTGGTAAACCAAATTTATAATTTTGTTCAAAACTATTATTTTGTATTATTAAGTAAAATATTGCATTATGGTTTAACAGGCTCTGGCACAGCCTGCTGCATAAATCATTATAATATAGTTTGCAGTTGATAAGTATATTATCTGGTCACTTTGATTTGTACATATATGAACCAAATCAGTGAGTTTTTCATTGCCACATATTATCCTAACTTTTTATTCCTCTAAGCTCAATTAAAATGATATACTCTTGCCATTTTTAATTGTGAGTCATTGCCTCAATTTTCTTCCTTTTCAGAATGCACTTTCATCTTAGGGGCTATTCTGTAATACAGGTAGTCCTTGACTTACAACAGTTCATTTAGTGACTATTCGAAGTTACAACGACATTGAAAAAGATGACTTATCATCATTATTCATATTTATGACCATTGCAGCATCCTCATGGTCACATGATTTGCATTCAGATTTATGATAGTTGCAGTGTCCCATCTTTTGCAACCTTCTGAGGAGTAAAGTCAGTAGAAAAATCAGATTCACTTAACAAACCATGTTACTGATTTAACAACTGCTGTGATTCACTTAACAAATATGGCAAGAAAAGTCTAAAAAAGGCAAAGCTCCCTTAACAAATTTCTTATTTAGTGACATAAAATCTGAGCTCAATTGTGGTCATACCTAGACCAGCTATTAAATTGTCATTAAACTGTATTAAAATAGAGAAGTTGATTCTCAATCTTTTATTGATCTTCAAAGATCTGGAGTTTTTTTGGCCCCAAAGATTGAAAATTTTCGCAGATAATATGACCAAAATAATATAATTCTTTGAAAATAGGTGGCCTTTCTTGTGAGGACAGAACATCAGAGGAATATCAATGGTTATTTTAAATTGCTCTCTGGGTGAGATGCTGGAAATTCAGACTTAAAACCTTTGATAAGGCTTGCTGACTACTAGAACATTCTCTGCTGTTTGCTCTTTGACTTCTAGTTTAGGATTGTCTTGTTTTACTTAGACTTCTGCTGGACATCTGACATCTTGAACTGCTGACCTCTCTTTGAGTTCATACAGATTTTTTTCTCTCATCTGAATTTGGGCTTTGTTTAGGATCCCAATCCTTGTAGTACAATACTGATTCTGTTCAGGTCTCTGTTTTACTTGACTCTTATTCTCATCATGGATATAATCTATCTGAAGCAGTGTATCTCAAATTTGGCACTTTAAGATACCAACTTTCATATTTGGAGAGCTGCTTTTTAGTAATATACATCCAAAGAAAGCAAGCTTTTAGTGTGCCCTAATGTTATACTACTTACACAGTGTACAAATCCTACTTACAAAATCAGTCCTTCAAGTACAAAATAATACCTAAGGTACCAGTACAATAGACAATAGGGTGACAGTAATACTAGTAGTATTTAAACCCCTTGAAATAAAACATAAATTTGTTGTATATGAACAAATGGCTAGAAATGTACCTTTTACTTTATTTCTAGAAATGTTGTAATATAAAAATATTTGTTTTGGTGTACCTAAAAAGAACCAGAATATATGAGCAAATGTATATTTTTCCAAAATATTTGTACAGGTTGATATTAAAATTAAAAGGAGGTGTACGGGGGTGTGTGTGTGAGGTGGGCAAAGTAAGAAAAAAATGCCAAGTGTCTTTAAAATGGAAGCAATAATATTGTCAAAACTTACAGACCTTCTATAAGGGCTAAGCATGTTTCAGTTTTCAGCATGAGATACCAAAATAAATTAATAGTAATCATGTTGAAAAATAACAAACCTCAAAGTTGTTTGTATTCCATACTTTTCTGGGTCAAAGTGGATGTCATGTATCATGCAAACTCCCTAACTCATTTAGCTAACTTCCTCCGCAGGGGCTGTTGGGCTAAAATGAGACCAACCTACACCCAAATTCCTAAATTTTCGCGTGGGAACCGAGTGATTAATGAGGTGTTAATCTTTCTTTCACTACATAGATACTATAATTTGCTTTTACTGGATGTGCCCATCATTTCCAATAACTAACAAAATCTTTCCAGTTGTAAGTGCCATCGGGAAGGTACTGCTTGAAGTGACCTTAGAGTTTTTTTTCTTTTTGTTTATCTAAATTGCTTAGAATTCTGTTATTTGTTTTAGCTTTTAATCCGGTCTTAACTTCTTATTATACTTGTTTTTAATTTTAGTCATTGCCCATGAAGTCATATAAAGAACTACACCTTCTTTCTTTCTAAAACAGGAAAGCCTAATGTTGCGCTGTAAAAACCGATTTTTTGTCTAAGACATTTCATATTCGATTATCTTTAATTTTTCTTACTGTCGTGCCCCTGCAGAAGTGTTTTGAGTGGTTAGCCTCTGGCGTTGTATGATTGGTGCCAACTCCATTTTCTTACAATAGTGTTGGGTTTAAATTTATTTTATTTTTAACTTTTTTCATTTGCCAAAAGGAAAGCTACCAAAAGATAAATGTTTTTAAATTAGGTGTGCCCCTTTCTTTTAGTAAAAAAAATGTTTTATTTATTTATTAGCAATAATTAATATATAGTATTTGCCCATGCGCAGTACATGATTCTGTACATGATTTATTAACAAATAAAATATAGGAGACCGGAACAGAAGTACATGGATTATTAAACCAAATAAAACATCTCGTCTGCAGAAAGAGAAATCCAAAATAAATACGGAATTACAAACAAACCAAAAATTATAAAATTCCCCCCAACACATCTAGGAATGAGAGGTTGAGGGACTGCCATCTTAACCAAGCTGTGGTTTTGAATGCTTCAAATGAACCTGATTCATACTCCTTTCTTAATTATTTGGAAATTTCTTGTTAAGCTTTTTCGATAGCAAATTTCATTTTACTGGGAGATTTTGTATCATCCCTTCGGCAAAAAAGTTTTAGACTTTATTTTTTTTAATTTTTGAGTAAAAAGGATTGGAAGATTACTTTTGAAGTTATAAAACAACTAAGGGACCAATGATTTAAAAGAAGATTTGGAAATTAATTGCAAGAGTTAGTAAATTCCATTCACACACATCTACAAGGTTTTGAACATTAAGTATAGACACCTTCCATGGGAAATGGTTGTTGAACCGAAAGTACTAAATATTATAATATGGTAGAGAGATCCACTACTAAGAAGGAACAAAATATTTTTTGGAAGAATTCAAGACTCATTTGTGACCATGCATTCAGAAGCCTATGTTTAAGATTGCTATCATAAGAATGGATGTAAAATGAACTAAATTTAATAGATGGGGCTGATGTAATTACATGATGTACAAATAATTCTGGGAACTAAAATGATTGAAGATCATTAGGTTTAAAGAGAGAGAGCATATTCATTAGTTATGGGTATGTGTGTGTGTTATTATAGTCCTTTCTAAAAATTAAGCCTGACCAAAAATGATTTCATGCGAAGTTGTAATCTGTTTTATATGAGAGATGAATATGGGGAATATTTTGTTTAAATATCAAGAGAAGGTGATAAGGTACTGAAATTGTACTTTCAGTTAAGGATCTTTAGTCTTTTATATATTTCCGTTTTCTTTTTATTTTTTTCGTTTTGTTTTTCTTTTTTCTCTACAGTTTCTTCTTTCTTTTTCATATCTATGTTTCTTGTTGGACTATTCTTTATCTGTACTTAGCATTACATCTAAATAGTCAAAATGTAGGAGGGG
>JAGDQI010000399.1:0-46318 GCA_023653725.1 Bungarus multicinctus | reverse complement strand
GTATCACCCACCCGCTACCATCTACTGGTGGTATTCTCCGCTCTCTCCCTCTTTCCCTCTCACCTTTCCTACTCCCGTACCTCTGTCCGGATACATCTATCTATCTTCGATCCTATCTATCTATCTATCTATCTATCTATCTATCTATCGTTACTATCTATATCTATCATCTATCTATCGACTATCTATCTATCTATGTCGTCTACCCCAATCCGACCAGATATGCCTGAAGTATTCAATTACTTAGGTATATATTTAACGCAGGCAGGCAATTTTGATGCTGCCTATGAAGCGTTTGATTCTGTACTTGAGCTTGATCCAACTTACAACTACGCGCACTTAAATCGCGGTATCGCATTGTATTACGGCGGTCGCGACAGTTAGCGCAAGATGATCTGCTAGCGTTTATCAAGACGATCCCAATGATCCTTTCCGTAGTTTGTGGCTTTATCTCGCCGAGCAGAAGCTCGATGAGAAGCAGGCTAAAGAAGCGTTAAAGCAACGCTTTGAGAATCGGATAAAGAGCAATGGGGATGGAACATTGTCGAGTTCTACCTGGGCAACATTAGCGAAGCAACGCTGATGGAACGCCTGAAGGCGGACGCAACGGATAACACCTCGCTCGCTGAGCATCTCAGTGAAACCAACTTCTATTTAGGTAAGTACTACCTAAGTCTGGGGGATTTGGACAACGCTACGGCATTGTTCAAACTGGCGGTGGCTAACAACGTTCATAACTTTGTTGAGCACCGATACGCATTGTTGGAATTATCGCTCCTGGGCCAGGACCAAGATGACCTGGCAGAATCGGACCAGCAATAGCTGACGTACACATCAGCCCGTAATCTTTTTGATTGCCATCACCTTCACGGGTGAGGGCGTTGTTGTTCGTTAATACACCTACTTTGAGCCGGTTCACACTTTTCAATGAAAATTGCAGATCAATTTCATGATGAGTTATGTAGACTGGCCGCCATTAATTTTGAGGCACACGTACTACATGGCTGAATTCGAAACCACTTTTGCAGATCTGGGCCTGAAGGCTCCTATCCTTGAAGCCCTTAACGATCTGGGTTACGAAAAACCATCTCCAATCCAGGCAGAGTGCATTCCGCATCTGCTGGGCGGTCGCGATGTTCTGGGTATGGCCCAGACGGGTAGCGGCAAAACTGCAGCGTTCTCTTTACCGCTGCTTAACAATCTTGATCCTGAGCTGAAGGCACCTCAGATTCTGGTGCTGGCACCGACCCGCGAACTGGCGGTTCAGGTTGCAGAAGCCATGACGGATTTCTCTAAACACATGCGCGGCGTGAACGTGGTTGCTCTGTATGGCGGCCAGCGTTATGACGTGCAATTACGTGCCCTGCGTCAGGGACCACAGATCGTTGTCGGTACGCCGGGCCGTCTGCTGGACCACCTGAAGCGCGGTACTCTGGACCTCTCCAAACTGAGCGGTCTGGTACTGGACGAAGCTGATGAAATGCTGCGTATGGGCTTCATCGAAGACGTTGAAACCATCATGGCGCAGATCCCGGAAGGTCATCAGACCGCTCTGTTCTCTGCGACTATGCCGGAAGCGATTCGTCGTATTACCCGCCGCTTTATGAAAGAGCCGCAGGAAGTACGCATTCAGTCCAGCGTAACTACCCGTCCTGACATCAGCCAGAGCTACTGGACCGTCTGGGGCATGCGTAAAAATGAAGCGCTGGTGCGTTTCCTGGAAGCAGAAGACTTTGATGCGGCGATTATCTTCGTTCGTACCAAAAATGCGACCCTGGAAGTGGCTGAAGCGTTGGAGCGTAGCGGTTATAGCAGCGCTGCACTGAACGGCGACATGAACCAGTCCCTGCGTGAGCAGACTCTGGAGCGCCTGAAAGATGGCCGTCTGGATATTCTGATTGCTACCGACGTTGCGGCCCGTGGCCTGGACGTTGAGCGTATCAGCCTGGTTGTTAACTACGACATCCCGATGGATTCCGAGTCTTACGTTCACCGTATCGGCCGTACCGGTCGTGCGGGCCGTGCGGGTCGTGCGCTGCTGTTCGTTGAGAACCGTGAGCGTCGTCTGCTGCGTAACATCGAACGCACCATGAAGCTGACTATTCCGGAAGTAGAACTGCCGAACGCAGACCTGCTGGGCAAACGCCGTCTGGAAAAATTCGCCGCTAAAGTCCAGCAGCAGCTGGAAAGCAGCGATCTGGATCAGTACCGTGCTCTGCTGGCGAAAATGCAGCCGGAAGAAGAACTGGATATCGAAACGCTGGCAGCCGCACTGCTGAAAATGGCTCAGGGCGAACGTCCACTGATCCTGCCGCCAGATGCGCCGATGCGTCCGAAACGCGAATTCCGCGACCGTGACGATCGTGGTCCGCGTGACCGCAACGATCGTGGCCCGCGTGGTGACCGTAATGACCGTGGTGGTGAAGATCGTCCGCGTCGTGAACGTCGTGACGTTGGCGATATGCAGCTGTACCGCATTGAAGTGGGCCGTGATGACGGTGTTGAAGTCCGTCATATCGTTGGTGCGATTGCTAACGAAGGCGATATCAGCAGCCGTTACATCGGTAACATCAAGCTGTTTGCTTCCCACTCTACCATCGAGCTGCCGAAAGGTATGCCGGGCGACGTGCTGCAGCACTTTACCCGTACTCGCATCTTGAACAAGCCGATGAATATGCAGCTGGTTGGCGATGCAGTTCCGCACACCGGTGGTGAGCGTCGTGGCGGTGGCCGTTTCAGCGGTGAGCGTCGTGAAGGTGGTCGTGGCGAAGGTCGTGGTTTCAGCGGCGAACGTCGTGAAGGCAACCGCGGTCCGCGTCGTGACGATTCTTCTGCTCCGCGTCGTGATGATTCCGCTGGTCGTCGTCGTTTCGGCGGTGATGCGTAATTACGGTTTAATACCGTAAAGTAAAATATACAGCCCCGATCTCAACAATCGGGGCTTTTTTTATTTCATTTGTACTCGTGTACTGGTACAGTGCAGCACATTGAGATGTAGTCACAATATAAATGACTGGAGAGATGGCTAAATGGCAACACTAACCACCACCCAAACGTCACCTTCGCTGCTTGGCGGCGTGGTGATCATCGGCGGCACCATTATTGGCGCAGGGATGTTTTCTCTGCCAGTGGTCATGTCCGGGGCGTGGTTCTTCTGGTCAATGGCGGCGCTGATCTTCACCTGGTTTTGTATGCTGCACTCCGGGCTGATGATCCTGGAAGCTAACCTCAATTACCGCATTGGTTCCAGCTTTGACACCATCACGAAAGATCTGCTGGGCAAAGGCTGGAACGTTGTGAACGGCATCTCGATTGCTTTCGTTCTCTATATCCTTACCTATGCGTATATCTCAGCGAGCGGTTCAATCCTGCATCACACCTTCTCGGAGATGTCGCTGAACGTTCCGGCGCGTGTGGCGGGTCTTGGTTTTGCGCTGCTGGTGGCGTTTGTGGTGTGGTTAAGCACCAAAGCGGTTAGCCGCATGACGGCGATTGTGCTGGGCGCGAAGGTGATTACTTTTTTCCTGACCTTCGGCAGTCTGCTGGGGCATGTTACGCCCGCTACGCTGTTTAACGTGGCGCAGAGCAACGCTTCGTATACGCCGTACCTGCTGATGACGTTACCGTTCTGCCTGGCCTCATTCGGCTATCACGGCAACGTCCCGAGCCTGATGAAGTACTACGGCAAAGATCCGAAGACCATCGTTAAGTGCCTGGTGTACGGCACGCTGCTGGCGCTGGTGCTGTATACCGTATGGTTGCTGGGGACGATGGGTAACATTCCGCGTCCGGAGTTTATCGGTATTGCGCAGCAGGGCGGTAACATTGATGTGCTGGTACAGGCACTGAGCGGCGTGCTGAACAGCCGTAGTCTGGATTTGCTGCTGGTGGTGTTCTCCAACTTTGCGGTGGCGAGTTCATTCCTCGGCGTCACGCTCGGTCTGTTTGACTATTTGGCGGATCTGTTTGGCTTTGATGACTCGGCAATGGGACGTTTTAAAACGGCATTGCTGACGTTTGTCCCGCCGATTGTCGGTGGTCTGCTGTGGCCGAACGGTTTCCTGTACGCCATTGGCTATGCAGGGCTTGCCGCAACCATCTGGGCCGCCATTGTTCCGGCGCTGCTGGCCCGTAAGTCCCGCGAGCGTTTCGGCAGCCCGAAATTCCGTGTCTGGGGCGGCAAGCCGATGATTGCGCTGATCCTGGTATTCGGTATCGGCAACGCGGTTATCCATATTCTGTCGAGCGTGAATTTGTTGCCTGTGTACCAGTAACCTTTTAGTGCCGGATGGCGGTTGCGCCTTATCCGGCCTATACGGTCTCGTAAGCCCGGTAAGCGAAGCGCCACCGGGCAAAACAACGATTACCCCACCAACTCTTCTTTCACCTGCATTGCCAGGTCAAACGAATGTAGCCGTGCCTGATGATCAAAAATCTGACCGTTAACCATAATTTCATCGGCCTGGGTTTCACGCAAAATGGCGTCGAGACCGTGTCGCACTTTCGCCTTATCACCGACCAGCGACATGCTCAGCGCCTGTTGTACGCCGTACTGCTCGGAAGCGGACCACAGCTGATGCATATTCTCTACCGGTGGCGGTAGCTGGCCGGTTTCGCCACGACGCAGTTTCACAAACGCCTGCTGCATTGAGGTGAAAAGAAATTCGGCATCGCGGTTGCTGTCGGCGGCAATGATGTTGATGCACACCATCGCATACGGTTTTGCCAGCCGCGCTGAGGGCTTGAATTGGGTGCGATACAGATGCAGCGCCTGATGCAACATATCCGGAGCAAAGTGCGAGGCGAAGGCAAATGGCAGGCCGAGCTGGGCTGCCAGCTGTGCGCTGTACAGGCTGGAGCCTAATAACCAGACCGGGATCTGCTCGCCGTAGCCGGGAACCGGGCGTACATGAGGATGAGGATCGCGGGCGTCGAACCAGTCCACCAGTTCAGCTACGTCGCGCGGGAAGTTATCGATATCACCACTCATATGGCGGCGCAGCGCGCGCATGGTCGGCTGATCGCTACCCGGGGCGCGGCCAAGCCCGAGATCGATTCGTCCCGGATACAGCGTATTCAGGGTACCGAACTGCTCGGCGATCACCAGCGGCGAATGGTTGGGCAGCATAACGCCGCCAGAACCAAGATGCAGCGTGGTGGTGTTGGCAGCCAGATAGCCAATCAGCACAGAGGTCGCTGCGCTGGCGATGCCGGTCATGTTGTGATGTTCTGCCAGCCAGTAGCGGTGGTAGCCGCGCTTTTCGGCCAGTCGAGCGAGATCAAGCGAGTGTGCGAAGGCCTCTTTTGCCGAAGATCCTTCAGGGATCGGCGCCAGATCCAGCACCGAGAACGGAATAATTTTGTCAGTCATAACGGCTCACTTTGTTACCGGTTAATCTTTTAATACTGCATTAAAGATTAGCGAATGTTGTTAACAAAGTGAGCTATTAATCACGGCTGTAGTTCAAGACCTGCCAGTCGCTTCCAGTAGCCGTTGCAGTCGCTGTGGGCAGCAAGCGGTAATGGGGCTGTGCCATTTTCATTAGCGCGGAAGGCATCGAGCATGGCGAACGTGTCGCTGCCTGAAGGGGACAGACGCACAATATCAACCAGACCCTGCATCGATGTTAGCTCGTTGCCGAGGTTGTAAACATAGCCGCTCATGGTCTGGATGCCGTTGAGGACAAAGACCTGCTGATTCTCCTGCGACAGCACATCGCGCCCATTCGGGTATTTGATGCAGCAGGTTTCACACTCATCTTTTGGACGGTCTTCAGAGCGTGCGGTAAAGCAGCGGGCAGAGTACGCCAGCGGCAGATGCCCGTAGCTCAGCACCTCTACTTCAAACTGGTTGCGAATACCCAGCTCTTCACACTGGTTGAGCAGATTGACCAGCCAGTCACGGGACAGTTCTACCGGCATACACCAGCGCACCATGCCCTGCCTGAGCAGCAAACGCAGGGTTACCGCGTTGTAGCAGTTGAGCGCATGCCCGGCGACAAACGGCAGCTTACGCTCGGCGCACATGTTTACCACGCCGAGATCGCTGGCTTCCAGCAGGAAGTCGCCGTTTTCGACATAGCGCTTCAGCTCTCCCAGCTCAGAGGAGGCCTGCACCAGCGCCAGCGTTGACAGCACCACCTGTTTACCGCTGCCAGCGAGCGATTTCGCCATATCGATCCAGTCGCCCACTTTGGTGGCGCGGCGTTTACTGCACACCACTTCGCCAAGATAGATAATGTCGGCCTGGCTTACGGCGGCCTGTTGATAAAAATCTTCCAGCGTTTCTTTCGGCCAGTACCACAGCACTGGCCCTAAGGAATATTTCATTGCTTCTCTCACTGCCATTTACGGTGATACGCGCCAAGCGTGGTCTGCGTGCCTTCGGACATTGAACCAAGCGTTTCCATCCACGCGGCCTGTGGGGCGTAGTTTTGCGGGTCGGCCATACAGCGGTCGATCGCCTGGCGCCACACTTTCGCCACCTGGCTGACGTAGGCCGGGCTACGCTGACGCCCTTCGATTTTCACCGAGGCAATATTGGCCGCCAGCAGTTCTGGCAGCAGCTCCAGCGTATTCAGGCTGGTGGGTTCTTCCAGCGCATGATAGCGCTCGCCGTCAACCAGATAGCGGCCTTTACACAGCGTTGGATAACCGGCGTTTTCTCCGTCCTGATAACGGTCGATCAGCACTTCATTAAGACGGGATTCCAGCCCTTGTTGGGTCTGTTGCCAGCGAACAAAACGAGCAGGAGAGCAGGCGCCAACCGTATTAGGAGACTCGCCCGTCAGATAGGATGAAAGATAGCAGCGGCCTTCCGCCATAATGCACAGACTGCCAAAGGCGAACACTTCCAGGGGAACTGGCGTGACGCGAGCGAGCTGCTTCACCTGGTGAATAGACAGTACGCGCGGCAGCACCACGCGGGCGACATCAAAGTTGCGATGATAGAAATTAATCGCCTCTTCATTGGTTGCAGATGCCTGAACAGAGACATGACGCTCAATATGCGGGTAGCGCTCTGCGGCATACTCAAGCATGGCGAGGTCTGCGAGGATCAGCGCATCCGCACCCAGTTGCGCCGCCATATCTACGGCACGTTGCCAGCGCGCGTAACCATCCGGATGCGCAAAGGTGTTAATCGCGATGTGCAGCTTACGGCGGTGCTGATGGACAAAACTCACCGCTTCCTGCAATTTTTTCTCGGTAAAATTAAGGCCGGCGAAATGACGGGCGTTGGTATCATCTTTCAGCCCGATGTAGACCGCATCAGCGCCGTTCTCAATGGCCGCCTTAAGCGCCGGGAGGTTTCCGGCAGGGCAGAGCAGCTCCATAATTTATCCTGAACGTTGCGCCGTGAAGGGCGCAGAAATGTTAACGAAGAGGGATTTTAGTTAACCTTGCTGAGACAATTTTTGATTTGAGGCAGTTAAAGTCGTATTGGTGATACCAATAAGAGGTAACAATTTCGTAGCGAATTGTTGATTTATGCCGCTATGTCGTTTATTTGATATGGCAAAATAGCAGGACAATTGAAACAGGGAGTAAAGCTCGTGTTGGATAAACTGCGTTCACGCTTAGTACATTTTGGTCCTTCTCTGATGAGTGTACCGGTTAAACTGACGCCCTTTGCGCTGAAGCGCCAGATTCTGGAGCAGGTCCTGAGCTGGCAGTTTAGTCAGGCGCTGGCCGATGGGGAGCTGGAGTTTCTCGATGGTCGCTGGCTGAGCATTCATGTGCGTGACATTGGCCTTAAATGGTATACCTCTGTTGAGAACGATAAACTTATCGTCAGCCAGAATGCAGATGCGGATGTGAGCTTTAGCGCGGATGCCAGCGATCTCCTGATGATTGCGGCGCGTAAGCAGGATCCGGATACGCTGTTCTTCCAGCGTCGCCTGGTGATTGAAGGTGATACAGAATTAGGGCTGTATGTGAAAAATCTGATGGACGCCATCGAACTGGATCAGATGCCTAAAGCGTTGCGCGTCATGCTGATGCAGTTGGCGGATTTTGTTGAGGCGGGGATGAAAACGTCGCCAGAAACCAAACAGACTTCGGTAGGTGAGCCATGCTGATTCGAGTTGAAATTCCCATTGATGCCCCTGGTATTGATGCATTGCTGCGTCGTTCATTTGAGAGCGATGCGGAAGCGAAATTAGTGCACGATCTGCGTGAAGACGGTTTCATAACGCTGGGTCTGGTTGCTACCGATGACGAAGGTCAGGTAGTGGGTTACGTCGCGTTCAGCCCTGTCGATGTCCAGGGCGAAGACCTGCAATGGGTCGGCATGGCGCCGCTCGCGGTGGATGAAAACTACCGTGGGCAGGGCCTGGCGCGTCAGCTGGTCTATGAAGGACTCGATTCCCTGAACGAGTTTGGTTACGCCGCAGTGGTTACGCTGGGCGATCCGGCGCTGTACAGCCGCTTTGGTTTTGAGCTTGCTGCCCATCATGACCTGCGTTGCCGCTGGCCGGGTACCGAAAGCGCGTTCCAGGTTCATCGCCTGGCGGACGATGCGCTGGAGGGTGTGACGGGCCTTGTGGAATACCACGACTACTTCAATCGTTTTTAATCGCCGGGGGTTTGCAGGCTGCTCAGTAGCGCCTCAAGCCCTTCGCCTTCGACAAGGCGCTCTTTCTGCCGCTTTGTGAGCTGTTTGACGCGATATTCTAAGCGCAGGGCCAGCGAACGGTCGCCGACCTGAGCCGCAAATGCCAACGTGAGTTCCCCCTTTCCGCGTAGCGCCTTCGCGCCTTTCCCACTTTGATGCTGCTTATAGCGGCGCTGCACATCGGTGGTTATTCCGGTGTATAAGGCGTTGTCTGCGGTACGGATCAGGTACAGATACCAGGGTGTCATTGTCACCATCGACGTGATAATTTTCAGGCCTACAGTATAAAAGAGAACAGAAATGGAAACACTGACTGCGGTGACCCGCTGGTTGGCAAAGCAGCACGTCGTGACCTGGTGTGTACATCATGACGGTGAATTATGGTGCGCCAATGCGTTTTACCTGTTTGATGCCCAGAAGATGGTGTTCTATGTGCTGACTGAAGAGAAAACGCGCCATGCGCAGATGTCCGGGCCGCGCGCGCCGATTGCCGGCACGGTAAATGGTCAGCCCAAAACGGTTGCCCTGATTCGTGGCGTACAGTTTAAAGGGGAAATCCGGCGTCTTGAAGGGCAGGAGAGTGAAGCCGCGCGTAACGCCTACAACCGCCGTTTCCCGGTCGCCAGAATGCTGCCTGCGCCCGTGTGGGAGATTCGACTGGATGAAGTCAAATTCACGGACAATACGCTGGGCTTTGGTAAAAAGATGCACTGGCAACGTGATCTATAGTTAATAGCGTGATTAAAGAGTCAGGGGAAGATGAGTGATGAGTCAGGTGTTAATAACAGGCGCAACGGGCTGGTAGGCGGTAATTTACTGCGTATGCTGCTCAATGAACCCCGTGTCAATGCCATCACAGCGCCGACGCGTCGACCGCTGGCTGATACGGTTGGCATCTATAATCCCCATGATCCGCAGCTAACCGATGCGTTGGCGCAGGTCACCGATCCGGTAGATATTGTCTTTTGTTGTCTGGGAACCACCCGACATGAAGCGGGCAGCAAAGAAGCGTTTATCCATGCTGACTATACGCTGGTGGTGGATACGGCCCTGACAGGGCGTCGGTTGGGTGCTCAGCATATGCTGGTGGTCAGTTCGATGGGTGCCAATGCCAATTCACCGTTTTTCTATAACCGGGTGAAAGGGGAAATGGAGCAGGCGCTGATCGCGCAGAATTGGCCGCGGCTGACGATTGTTCGGCCTTCAATGTTACTCGGAGAACGGGATAAACAGCGGGCGAATGAGCGGTTTTTAGCGCCGTTATTTCGGCTGCTGCCGGGGAACTGGAAGTCGATTGAGGCGCGTGATGTCGCCCGGGCTATGCTGGCGGAGGCACTGGCGCCTGAACATGAAGGCGTTTCGATCCTGACCTCTTCCGAACTGCGCGAAAGAGCCAAATAAAATGCCGGAGAGGACGCTCTGGCGTCGCCATCCGGCATTTGTAGCAGTCTTACTTAATAAACGTAAAAGCCGTAGTGACGCGTTTCACGCCGCTTACCCGGCTGGCGATGTCCGCCGCAGCCTTCGCTTCACGTTCAGTCACCAGACCCAACAGGAACACTTCCCCGTTTTCGGTGGTTACTTTCACGTTAGAGGATTTCACCTGATCGCTGGTCAGCAACTGGGAACGTACTTTAGTGGTTATCCAGGTATCGTTAGACGCATCGCCTAGGCCGATTGGCTGACCCTGACGGATCTCGTTAAAGACCTCAGTGGTACCTTCTACGCCCATCGCAATCTGTTTTGCCCGCGCAGACAGTTCGCTATTTGGCGACTGACCGACCAGCAGCACTTTACCCTGATACGCGCTCACGTTGATACGCGCCTCTTTCTTGATCTGGGCATCTTTCGACAACGCGGTATTGACGCGTAATTCCAGGGTTCCGTCATCTACCTGGGTGCCTACACTGCGAGGATCCGTCGCGGCTTTGGTGCCGACAGCTGCAGTTCCGACAACGGCGGCAGCGACACAGCCTTGCAGCAGCAGTGCAGCGATAATCACAGCAAGCGGCGAAAATGCCTTCATGTGTACTCCTTAATCATCCTGGTGAGGGAAAAGCGTGTTATCGATGAGATCGCAAAGGCAGTTGACCGTCAGCATATGCATTTCCTGAACGCGGGCGCTGTGGTGTGAAGGGATACGGATTTCAACATCCTGCGGCCCCAGTAACCCGGCCAGCTCCCCTCCGTCATACCCGGTCAGTGCGACAATTGTCATGTCGCGTGTCACGGCGGCTTCAACGGCTTTTACGATATCGCGGCTATTACCACGCGTAGAGATTGCCAGCAGAACATCACCTGCATGTCCCAGCGCACGGACTTGTTTTGCATAAACTTCGTCGTGCAGGCGATCGTTGGCAATCGCAGTTAAGACCACATTATCAGTATTTAGTGCAATCGCAGGTAAACTTGGGCGTTCTGTTTCAAAGCGATTGATCATGCTGGCAGCAAAATGCTGTGCGTTGGCAGCGGACGTCCCATTACCACAACAGAGAATTTTGTTGCCATTGAGCAGGGACTGAACCAGCGTCATGGCTGCACGGGAGATCGCATCCGGAAGTGCTTCAGCCGCAGCTATCTGAGTTTGAATGCTTTCTGTAAAGCAGACTTTAATTCTATCTAACACGCTAATCCTTAAGAACCAGGCTCTGAATCTTCAACTATGAGCGGTCGTTGAACGCGTCCTTAAACCACTCAACATCATTTCCGGTGAAGGCTAACACATCGAACCGGCAATCCACAGTATCAAAACTTCCATTGTGGCGCGCAAGCCACAAGCGGGCGGTCTGTAATAATTTGTGTTGTTTGCTCCGGGTCACACTCGCCGCTGCACCGCCAAACTGGGCTGAGCGTCGATAGCGAACCTCAACAAATACGGTGGTGTTGCCTTCACGCATTATCAGGTCGATTTCGCCGCCACGCTCACGCACGTTGGCGGCGATAAAATGCAGTCCCTTGTTCTGCAGCCAGTCACGCGCGGTGGATTCCCACGCGTCACCGGTCTGTTTACTCGTTAACTGGCGGGGACGACTTGTCCTTGCTGGTATTTGAGCCATGATAACTTCCTGTTAATCACACAATCCTGCGTTGCGGTTAAGGCTCCGGTGTTGCCGTTAATTTCGAAACCCTGCACCTGACGCATTTGCGAGAAGTGGTTGGCAAGCGACCAGGCATCGACGCCCATCGCGTACATACGTGCCAGCGAGTAGTCGTTACGAACCGCGCCCAGCGCCTGCTGCATGAGAGGTGCGTTAGCGCCTGCCAGCATCGGAATTTCGCTGTACTGCAAGCCTTCCATCTCCAGACGGAAATCCGGGCCGGCAGTTCCCTGCGCGCTACGAGAGCTGGCGTACAGCGTGGCACCGCTCTGGCTACCGTTGCGCATGGCGATCATCGGCTTTATAAATGCAATTTCTTCCGGCGTTGCCAGAATATATACGGCATCAACACGACCGCTGCCGCCGGTGATTTGCGCATCGGTAGGTGGTGCCGGGATGGTGAGTCCGCCAATTGTCACGCCAGGCTGCGCGGGGACAGAAGAGACCACCGGGCTGCCCGTCAGGGAAATCCCTGAGCCGCCGTTGACGCCCATTTTCAACTCAGCGGTAGAGCCGAACTTCTGCTGCAGCACCACGCCGCCACCCAGTTTTTGCCACTCCTGTGCAAAGGCGTTGGCAACGCGATCGCCTAACGAACTCCGCGGGATCAACAGTAGCGGCGTCTGTTTTCCTTGATCGCGGATGTGGCGTGCTGCGTCGCGCGCTTCATCTTCTGGCGACAGGGCGAAGTAACAGACATTCGGCAGGTTTTTCACCGATTCCGGCTGATTAAGCGCCAGGACATTTAATGGCGTGTTGCTTTTCATCAGCTCTTCAACATTGTTCTTCAACAGTGGGCCAACCACGATGCTGGCACCATCCTGCTGAACCTGAGTCAGGATCTGATTCAGCGGTTGTGATGACGTGTCGTAGATTTTCAGCTCCGCGGACGGATTCGCTGGTGCGCTGGCGGTTGTTGGCTGCGCAGGCGCTGTTGGCTGTGGGGCTGTAGCTTCTGGCTGTGCCGGCATCTCGTTGGTCAGATCGCTTACTGACGCCTGAGCCGGGCTGGCAACACCGTCAGTCGTTTGCGGCTGTTCGGTGGGCGTCGCAACCGCTGTATCCGCAGCAGGCGCGGCAACAGCAGGGTCCGCTACGGGTTGAGTCCCCATATTTTTTGCGGCTTCAAAGCCTTGCTGAATAGTACGGCCAAATACAGCAGCCTGACCGTTCAGCGGCAGCAGCAGCGCAATTTTGCTGGTGGAGGCGGGTTTAAAGCTCTGCACGTTAACCAACTGTGTTGGCAACAGTTTTGCCCCCGGGTTTTGTGGATAACGTTTCTGCCAGTCAGCAATACCGGCTTTCATCATGTCTGGATCGTTACGGTTATCGAACCAGACGCGCTGGAGATCCAACCAGCCTTGCAGCACGTTTTCATCAGCATTGATGACCAGCGTCTGCGCTTGCTCCTGGGTCATGGATGACAGCGCCTGCCAGGTGGCATCTATATTTTTCTGCTTAGCATTCGCGGCCAGCAGCGGTTCCTGGGCGATCAGGGCGCGCAGTAGCGTCAGCGATGGGCGACCCTGGTTGACGTCGATTTGCGCCTGCCAGTATCTGGCCTGTTGGTTTTGATCGAAATCGGCAGGAGTGAGTTTATCCAGCAGAGCCTGAGCGCCAGCGATATCTTTCTGCGCGAGCTTAATTTCGACGGCCAGCAGTGACTGCTCACGACGCTGGGTATCGCTTAGCTTCTGTGGTAGCTGATTGAACAGCTCGATAGCCTGCTGGCTCTTGCCTTCTTTCAGCAGTGCACGAATGGCGAGTAATTGCCAGTTGGTCTTGCTATCATCTGAGCTTTGCTGCATTTGTTGCAGATAAAAGCCGGAATCAGCCTGCGCAGCGCCCTGCATATGGGCTGCACTCTGGTCTGGCGCCTGGGTGCCACAGCCTGCGAAAATCAGTGCTGCCAGAATGACTGGTAGCGCGCGCGCGGCTTTCAAACGAGAAAATGTTGAGGGTACCATACTGTATCCAGTGATATTTTTTTACTCAATGCTCAATATTAAATCGGCAATACGGACGACACAATGAAACAACACGAATCGGCGGATAATTCTCAAGGCCAACTCTTTATTGTACCTACTCCTATAGGAAATTTGGCTGATATTACCCAACGAGCGCTCGAAGTTTTACAAGCCGTTGATTTGATTGCCGCTGAAGACACTCGTCATACAGGACTATTGTTACAACACTTCGCGATTAACGCGCGTTTGTTCGCTTACATGATCACAACGAGCAGCAAAAGGCCGAAACGCTGGTGGCGAAGCTTAAAGAAGGGCAAAACATTGCGCTGGTTTCCGATGCCGGAACGCCGCTGATTAACGATCCTGGCTACCATCTGGTACGGACCTGTCGCGAAGCAGGTATCCGCGTTGTTCCCCTACCAGGCCCTTGCGCGGCGATTGCGGCCCTGAGCGCTGCAGGTCTGCCTTCAGACCGCTTTTGCTATGAAGGTTTTCTGCCTGCCAAATCGAAAGGGCGTCGTGATGCGATGAAAGCCATTGAGGCTGAACCGCGGACGCTTATTTTTTATGAATCTACCCACCGTCTGCTGGATAGCCTGGAAGACATGGGTTGCCGTCTGGGGCGAATCTCGCTACGTGGTGCTGGCGCGCGAACTGACGAAAACCTGGGAAACCATTCACGGCGCGCCGGTCGGCGAACTGCTGGCGTGGGTCAAGGAAGATGAAAACCGTCGTAAAGGCGAAATGGTGCTGATTGTCGAAGGACACAAAGCGCAAGAAGACGACCTTCCGGCTGATGCGCTGCGTACGTTAGCCTTATTGCAGGCAGAGCTGCCGCTGAAGAAGGCCGCCGCACTGGCCGCTGAGATCCACGGCGTGAAGAAGAATGCGCTGTATAAGTACGCGCTGGAACAGCAGGGGGAGTAAGAAGGCCTGAATTAACCACCGGCTTGTCGGAGGAAATGTCGGAAGAAATGTCGGAAGAAATCGCTGAAAGCGTTGCAGCTAAAAGGCAAACTGCAACGCGTTGCTGCAACAGGGGTATGTGGCGGTTGCTGTAAATTTTATTTATCAGGATATTGTGAGCCGTCAATCAGGCAACTGACATTGCGGTGCAACCATAAAAATGAAGCAGGAATAGCAGTCGTAACGGAGGCGGCTAGGTATTTTTCCACCGCATCGTGCTTCCCTTCACCTGCTATCAGCAGCAAGACCTCTTTTGCATTCAGGATGTCTTTCAATCCCAGCGTAATGCCATGAGTCACTCGACTATCAGCTGTTTTTAACATGTCATGATGGCGCGTTTTCTCCTCAAGTACGCTGATATGGCAAAACGGCTCCAGGAGCTCTTTGGGTTCATTCAACCCCAAATGGCCATTTTTGCCGATTCCGAGCAGACATAAATCGAGGCCGCCTCGGCTGTCAATAATCCCTGTGATGCGCTCGCATTCCTGCTCGTTAACATTTTCAGATTGAAAACCAACCAACTGTTCTGTTCGTAAACCCAGCGGTTGAACGATGTGTTGTTGGAGGAAAGATTCACACGTAGCAGGAGAGTTCAGTGGAATACCGGCCCACTCATCCAGTTTCACGAAAACCACCCGATTAAGATCGATCTTACGTTGGTTAATTTTCTCGACAAAGTAGTGATAGGTGAGAAGGGGTGTGCCTCCTGTTGCCAGACAGATGGTTGCATCAGGTTTATTCTGTATCAGCGTAATCAACTGTTCGCTGGCGCGATCGCTCAATACGTCATAATTGTCGCAATACTGAATATATTGCATTTTTCGAGTCCTTTTTGAAGGAGGGGGCTGCAGCCTGCTTGACCCTCTTTTCTTTTAAAGTATGCCTAGTGCTGAAGAGATAATTGACAGTACAAACGTCACGCCGATTAACAGTACTGGATGCGCTTTTTTCACCCGCAACAGGTAGTACATCAGTAACGTGTAGCCCATCGGTAAAATATTCGGAAATACTTTATCGAAAAAATCCTGCTGTAATGTCACGCTGTGGGTACTGTCGATTGCAAAAGAAGTTACAACGTTTATGTGCACATAGGATGCGATAAGTCCGCCAATAACAGTGAATCCCGAGGATCGTTGCTGAACGGGCGATCATCTGCGAATTTTCTCGTACTTTATCGATAGCCTTAACTCCTACTGAATAACCGACATGCGTCCAGCCAACGCGCAGGAAAAAGATCATCAAATAAACGGCGAAAAACAAAATTGGTCCCAGTATGTTTCCCTGGCTAGCGAAAGAGGAACAGATCCCCGCCATAATAGGCAGCAAGGTGAACCAGAAAATGGCATCACCGATCCCGGCAATAGGCCCAAACAGCGCCACTTTCAAGCCTTTAATTGTGTCACGGTTTTCCCCTTTTTCTTCCATTGAGATCAACAATCCCATCAGAAAACCGACCAGGTTAGGGTGGGTATTGATAAATTCCAAATGATCTTTCATCGCCGCGCTTAGACCGGCTTTATCATCCTTATAAATTTTTTTCAGTACCGGGAGCATAGCCCAGGTAAAACCACCTGCCTGCATTCTTTCATAGTTAAAGCTGGCCTGAAGAAGTGACGAGCGAAAGCCAAGGCGAGTAATGTCTTTTTTACTGATTTCAGATCCCATTGCTATAGTCCTCTTCTTCATTGTTTTTATTAGTGACAGGCTGAAGTTGAGCCTGCTGTTTGGCTTTCGCATTGAAAAATTCATATACGGCGAAGCCTGCGCCCAATACGGCGACGGGCAGTAGGTTGTTAACCTGGATGTAGCAGACGAAGAGGAAGCCAGCAATCAGGTAAGGTATGTACTGTGCTTTGAACATCACGCGGAGTAACAAACCAAAACCAACTGCAGGCAAAATGCCCCCGGCCACTTCAAATCCATGTGTTAACCAGTCGGGCATGGCTTTTACCAGTGACTGCATAGCGCCCTGTGCCAGATAGGTACAAAGGAAGGCGATGATGGCGTATGATGAAGCAACAATCAGTGTTGTCAGCCAGTTCAGACGCGTAAATGCGCTTGTGTTTGCTTCTTTCGCACAGTTATCGGCTTTTGCCATAAACAGAGAGAATGCTGAGTAAAAGAACAATATTACGTATTGCATCAGAAGGCTGAAGGGCAAACCAAGACCGATGGCCGTTTTGGCATCCACGCCGGTAGACCATTGCGATAACAGTGGTCATTAAGCCGGCCATGATTGGATTGGGTGGCTGTACGCCTCCTGCGGGGGTTAGGCCAGCAAAAGCCAACTCGGTCAACCCACCTGTTATTAGGCCAATATGAATATCACCCAGAATAGCGCCGGTTAAAGTACATACAATAATCGGTCTGAATAAAAACAAGGCTTCCAGCCAAAAGTCGATTCCCAGAAAGAAAACTAATGCAGCCAGGGATATACCCTGAATAAGGGTTATTTCATGCATATAGATCACCTCAAGTAAATAAATCCTTTTATTATGAAAAAGTTGTTTAGCCTTTTAATCAGAAATCTGTTCTTTTTGATCTCCAGGGACATCCTGAATAAAAATATTAACACCCTGTTTTTTTATAAAATGAAGGTCATCAAGATCTTGTTCATTAACGTAAACTTTGCTGCTGATTTGTTTTTTTCCTTCGGAGAAATGCATGTTACCCACATTGACATCGTTCAGTTGAATACCTCCTTCGAGCAATCTTCTTACTGTCTGTGGCGTCCTACAGATAAGAAAAATTTTCTGATGTGGTGCGGCCTTACCGATAACGTTTATGGTTTTTTTCTATGGAAAAAAAGCGGATGCCAAAACCGTAAGTTTCAGCAGTGATGCTCATTAATTTCTGCTGAATCTCATCTTGAGCAACGTCATCATCAATAACGACCAACAAGTTAGCACCAATTGTGGATGTCCATGTGACGCCAACCTGTCCATGAACCAATCGGTTATCAATGCGGGTTAGCAGAATATTTGGGCCACTCATATTTTATCTCCTCACCATAAAAAGATTGAATTACATAGATTATTGAAATATATATTATTGCAGTATCAAGTTTATAAATTTATTCAGCGTAATTAAAAACCATATATTTTTATTATTCGAACAATGAGCGCTACCTGAAATTATGCAGACAGATAGCACTCACGAATAAAAAATATGACGATGGTCACGATAATTCGCGGGCAGCCATCAGTTTGTTTGCTGAGCCGCATACATTAATTTTGCTACGCACTACTTCTTTCATCGCATCCATACCGACCCGCATATAATAACGGGGATCATTACCTTGTGGATTTTCCGCAAACCACGCTTTGACTGCATCGGCAAAGGCAATTTTCAGCTCGGTAGCAACGTTAACTTTGCACACACCAAGTTCGATCGTGCGGCGGACGTATTCGTCAGGGACATCGCTTGCGCCATGTAATACCAGTGGAACGTCGACTACTTCACGAATTTCACTCAGCCGTTGGAAATCGATTTTAGGCGTTTTGGTGTATAGGCCGTGAGCCGTACCAATGGCGACTGCAAGGCTGTCTACGCCGGTACGCTCAACAAACTGTTTGGCTTCTTGTGGATCGGTGAGGAAGGCGCTTTCGGCATCCACGCTCATGTCATCTTCAACACCGCCGAGGCGACCTAACTCTGCTTCGACGCTGCAATCTTTGGCATGGCAAAAATCTACGACGGATTTAACCAGTTTCACGTTTTCTTCAAACGGGAAATGGCTGCCGTCGATCATTGCGCTGCGTACTCCTGCATTTACTTGCGACGAATATCGTCCAGAGGACTCATGATGATCGAGATGTAACGCCAGCGGCATGTCGTAGCTGGTGGAATAAGCGCTGCACAGCGCATAGATCTCTTCCAGTGCAATATGCTTAAAGGTGCCAGGGGTGCCGGCGAGGATCACGGGCGATCGCATTTCATTGCATACTTCAAGGATCGCCTGGATTCGTCTCGGCGTTGTGAATGTTGAAGGCGGGTACGGCGTAGCCTTTTTTTTGTGCATCCAGCAGGAGGTATTTTGTGGAAATAATGCTCATATAACGATCCTTTTAGGCGTTCCAGGGATGAATAACAACGCCCTGTACAACGCGGTTCACAGTGCCGCTGGCAGAAGGCGTATCCGGTGTATTGCCGATGTTAATGGATTGCGTCAAAGCAAAGACCTGGGCGTAGATCAGGAAGCAGAACGCTAATTCCATATCAATGAAAGAGCGTGCTGGCGGCAGCAGAATATGTGGGCCAGCTTCAATCACTTCATGGGTTTGTGCGGCAATTGCGACAACTCGTAGCGCCTGACGATCGCGGCGTAACTCTGCCAACAGATCGAGATCGTACTGACGTGTATAGGGGTGGCTGGAAACAAAAACCACTACCAGCGTTTCGTTATCAACCAGCGACTTTGGACCGTGACGAAAGCCGGTCGGGGAGTCATAAAATGCAGCCAGTTTACCCGCAGTCAGTTCCAGAACTTTCAGTGCCGATTCACGCGCAGCTCCCTGTAATCCACCGCTACCAAGGTAGACGATCCGTTTCC
The DNA here is from genome assembly GCA_023653725.1 of Bungarus multicinctus. NCBI lineage: Eukaryota > Metazoa > Chordata > Lepidosauria > Squamata > Elapidae > Bungarus > Bungarus multicinctus. The sequence goes on along the minus strand of JAGDQI010000399.1, from coordinate 27,121 downwards.
AGGGATCATTGCCGAACACACCGTCGCTGAAATCGCCCAGTGAAGTCAGGATCGCCTGGCACCGATCGGCTACGTCGCGGAAGGTCTGACTATTGATTTTCTCTGGGGCGAATACTGCCAGGCAACTGGCCATCATGGTGGTAATGCTGCTGGTCATGGCAAAACCACGGTCATGTGTCTCTGCGGGCATTAACAGAGCAAAGGCATTGTCGCTTGCGACTGCGTTTTGATACAGGCAACCAGCTTCGTTACAGGTGATTGGCAGGTGATAACACTCAGATACAAACTGATTAGCCAGTTCTACTGCAGCAACGCTTTCTGGGCTGTTACCTGAGCGAGCGAAAGAAACTAGCAGCAGTGGATGTGCGGGATTCAGATAATCCATCGGATTGGTGACCAGGTCAGTGGTCGGAACGGCAGTGATGTTTTTTCCGGTGTAGCTTGCCAGCCACGGGGCGATGATGTCGCCAATGAATGCTGAGGTCCCGGCCCCGGTCAGTACGATCCGCAGATCGTTTTTTTGCGCAACAATGGCGCAAGAAAGCTATCAATGGCGGATCGAATATTGTCGATATTGGTGAGAGAACGGATCCAACTGGCAGGTTGTTGACGGATCTCTTCTTCGGTCCAGGTGCCCGTTACCGCAGTAACAGGGGTATAGGTTTCTGGCATAACTTAAGTCCTTAGTCTTGTAAAATCCACATAAGACGCTGGCGAAAATATCGCTATCTTTCGTTTCGTTTCACTTGCTCATATAATCTATAGATCAAAATCTATAGAAAAGAAATCGAAAGGTCAATGAGCTGAAGTGAAATAAAACGAAAATTGTGATCGTGAGAGCGAGGGATGTAATTATCTTATTGATCTATAAAGATAATGGTTGTTGTAAGGTGGTTGAGTATTTCCTTAAGCGAAAGGAAAAGAAAGGCCTTGCGATCAAGGATCGCAGGCCAACACAAAACTAAATGAAAGGTCAAAGGGGGAGAGCCTGACCCTGAATCCAGATCTGTTGTAAATGCAGCCCGCTATTGAGCGCGATCGCGTCGGCACGTTTGCCCACCGCTAACGATCCCAGTAGGTGATCGATTCCCAACAGACGCGCAGGGTGGAGAGAGGCCATATGTATTGCCTCTTCTGCCGTTATTCCTGTGAACTCGATCATATTTCGTACGGCTGCATCAACCGAGAGCGTGCTGCCAGCCAGGCCACCGGACGCGGTACGCACAATTCCGCTGCGCATTTCCACTTGCTCACCGCAGAGCGTATAGCGCCCGTCCGGCATTCCTGCAGCCTGCATGGCATCAGTGATCAGTACCAGTCTGTCTTTCGCGCAACAGCAGCACAGCTTCATGGCCGCCGGGTGGACATGGTGTCCGTCAGCGATAAGCTCCAGCCAGGCGCGAGGGTCGGTTAACCCTGCGCCAACCATACCGGGCTCCCGGTGATGTAAGCCAGTCATACCGTTATAGCAGTGAACCAATCCATCAGCACCTGCATCAAAGGCCGCGCGGGTTTGTTCCCAACTGGCTGCGCTGTGGCCCAGCATCACTCGGACGTTGCGCCGCTTCAGATGTTCGATAGCCTGCAGTGCGCCGGTTTTTTCTGGTGCCAGCGCAACGACGCGCAATGTGTGCTGGGAAACCGTAATCAGTTCATCCAGTTCACTGAGCTCCAGTTCCCTGAAAAGCTCAGGCGGGTGCGCCCCTTTGTTCTGCGGCGTAAAATATGGGCCTTCAAGATAACTGCCCAGCACCTGTGCGCCAGGCCCGCCGGAATGGTAGCGACGGGCAATACGCTCCAGCGCACTGTGAATATCCGGTAGTGGAGCGGTAACGGTAGTGGGTAGCCAGTTGGCTACCCCTTCACGCGCTTTGTGCATCGCCAGTTTGTCGAGCGTATCCGGTGCCTCATCCATCACATCGACGCCTGCACCACCATGTACGTGGGTATCAATGTAAGCTGGACAAAGCAGTTCAGCGTCGCGCTTCATAACTCCGGATGGGATTGGCTCTATTGCTGCAATGATACCGTCTTCAATATGTAACTGATGATCATCCAGCCATCCTTGTTCGGTTAGTAGACGCCTGGCGCGCAATCGCTTTGTCATATCCCTTCCTCAACGGGGTTTTCCTCGCGACAGCGTCCCAGCTCGTCCACCAGACTGGTTAAACCCCTGTGTCCGCACTCCAACGCCTGCAAACGAAACGCTTCGCTGCTCAGGCCGTCGCGCTCCAGCACCATCTCCAATAGTAGTTGTAGATTGGTACCGGTGATCACTTCGGTGCCTTGCCTTTGCATGGCCAACGTGGAAGCGACGCGAAATGGCGTCCCGCCCAACAGGTCTGTAAGAAAGACGATGTCTTGCTGAGCATCCAGTTCACTCACCGCCTGTTCAAGTTGCGACGTGAGTAAGGCTGTGGTTGAGGTTTCAGGAAAGTCGATGGCGATGAACTGAGTCTGTTCACCCAAAATCTGTTTCATCGCTTTTTCCATTCCGCTGGCAAAACCGCCATGACCCGTCAAAATAATACCTAACATCTACAACCCCTTATATTTACAGGAAGTGACAGAACTTACCTACGACGCCAAGCACCACGGTAATGGCGATAAGACGAAGAGGACTCCAGCCACGACGGACCAGCCAGAACATAGTCAATGTGTAGACCAGCGGTAAAAATGCTGGCATCAACTTGTCTATAACGTCTGTTTGCAGTTTCACAACCGCGTCGCCAGCAGTAATTTCCAGCGTAGTGCTCAGGCGAACATAGGTCGCTACCAGCGCGCCGATCACCGTCATCCCAACGATGGATGCAGCATGTCCAACCTTTTTGGTGTTAGCTTTAATTAGCGGGATGGCAGCAACGCCCATTCGATAAGCATAGTGTGCTAGCCCAAAGCGCAGACCAAGATGAACCACATTAAACATAACAATAAAGACAACTGCGCCAAGAATAGAACCTTGCAGTGCCAGACTGGCCCCGATACCGCCACAAATAGGCAATAACGTTAACCAGAACATGGCATCACCGATACCGCCAAGTGGAGCACCTACGGCAATCTTGGTGCTTTGAATACTGTTTACATCCTGCTTGGAGCGTTCCATCGCAAGGATAATCCCGATAACAAACGTGACCAGAAACGGGTGCGTGTTGAAGAAGCCCATATGGCCTTTCATCGAACGCGCCAAATCGCGCTTGTTGGTATGGATCTTTTTCAGAGCAGGTAACAGGCCGTACAACCATCCTGATGCCTGCATACGTTCGTAGTTAAAAGAGGCTTGTAATAACATTGAACGCCAGGCAACACGGTTAATATCTTTTTTCGTCAGCTCAGCACCGATATTCTGGTCTTCGTAGACGTTTTCATTGGTGCCGGACAGCAGCGTTTTCTTCGGTTTCGGAAACGTTCGGCAGAGCCGTTTGATTAGATGCCATCTTCGAATTCCTCTTTTTGTGCTGCGGGAGCTGTAGGTTCAGGTGATTTACGCAGAAAAATCGATCAGCGCCATTGCCAGTGCTGCTGCGGCGATCGCCAGCACAGGGAGTTTGAGCCAGGCTGCGGCTACAAAACCCAGAATGAAGTAGGGGATATAGACGTTTTTCATCATGATTTTCAGCAGTACGGCGAAGCCGATAGCTGGCATGATGCCGCCTGCCACGCCGAGGCCGTCAATCAAACGAGTCGGCAGAACATCTATAGCGGTTTTGGCATGTTCCGCACCAAAGTAAATCGGCAGGAACGCACATAAAAAATAGAAGGTCCCCAGCGCCAACAACGCCAAATAGTTGACCCGCTCAATTCCTGCGGTATCGGCATTTGCTGCCATGCGATCGCACCGAGCCATCACCCCTGACATCACAGAGAACAGGAAGGTAATCCCCATCTGTACCGCTACGGCAAACGGTACCGCCACCCCTACGGCAACTTCGGGTTTCACTCCTGTCGTTATGGCAAATGTGGTTCCCACGATAGTGCCGATAATCACGTTTGGCGGCTGAGCTCCAGCCAGCGGGGCCAGGCCCATCCACACCAGTTCCAGCGTACCACCTGTCAAAATACCGGTATGCAGATCCCCCAGAATCAGGCCGACCAGCGGCCCGAGAACAACCGGGCGATGCATGTGCGTTAACCCGTTGAACATATCCAAGCCTGCAATAAAGGCGAGAATACCCAACGCAAAGCCTGCAACAGACTGATTTCCATTGTGAATACCTCAGAGAAGTTTATAGAGGTCCTGGGCGGCTTCTGTTGGAACGCCCTGAACGAAGCACTCCACCCCAGCGGCTTTTAGCCCGTTGAACGCCGTAATATCGGCAGCGTCTACAGAAACCGTTTTGGCGATTTGTTGCTTGCCGTTGGCATAGTGCATATTGCCAACGTTGATACGGTTAACAGGAACACCGCCTTCAACCAGACGGAAGAAATCCGCAGGCGATTTGCAAACCAGCAGAATTTTCTGACGATCGGCGGCACGGTGAATATTGTCGATCACTTTTTGTATTGACCAGAAGCGTACGGCGATCCCTTCTGCCAGTACCATTTCCATCAGGTTTTGCTGTACTGGGTCTTCAGCCACTTCATCATTAGCGACCAGCACCAGATTTGCCCCCGCAAATCCGACCCATTGCACACCAACCTGACCGTGAATCAGACGTTCATCAATGCGACTTAATACAATGTTTGGCATGGTATTTTTCTCTTTTTTGTTATGCGTTACGATCTGGAGCACCCAGGCAGGCGCAGTGATATGCTGCAGTATGTCCTGAATATGGTTAATGATGAGTTCTCGCGGTGTGGCGCTGAGATCTCCCCCGCGCACTTTTACGTACTGCAAGGGTAAATACTGGCTAATTAGCGGCAGTGGAATGGGGTCATCCGCCAGATTACGCACCAGACGTTCGAATGCTTCATCAATCTGGTTGTCCGGCCAGTAGTAACGAACCCGATCGGAGTAGCTATATCCGCGGGCCAAACGGCGCGCGTTGCCATCGCCGTGATAGTGGCTTTGCCAGTATTCCGGTCGATCAAGCATCACGCTTTCCAGCACATGTCGCAGGCCTGAACTGGCTTTTGCTGGCAGCAATTCTTCTTCAATAGCAGCTAACGAAAATAGCGCTTCGCGCAGGGCGAAGGTCAGCGCCGGTCCCACTTTCAGAATGGCGAAGTGATCTATCACCAGTTGGCGCAAGGACTGTGGCGTTTGGTAATCGGTAGAATGTGCTTCAAAAACCAGCGTGTCGTAGTCTTCCACCATTTTGCTGAGTGCCACGGCTTTCTGCGGTTGATAATCAATGATATGTGTGTGGTCGAATTCAACGCCAGGTTGTACCACCAGGGCGATAATACGCGACCAGATACTTTCCAGCCCGCGCTTCTCAAAGGCGTGATAATGGCCTGTAACGTTGTACGTGCGGCATCCGGCGTTGTTACCGCCAGTTCGGTTAACGCTTCGTGAGCGCCACCAGGAACCGGAACTTCTGTGCCGATCACATAGACCAGGTCAGACTCACCAAAATGTGCCAAACAGGTTTCTTCAGCTACTTTTGCCAGGCGTGCGGCGCGCTCGGCGACGATTTCATCAGTCAGTGGAACCGGGTCGTTAGTACACGACATGCTGCAATCGAGGTGGATCTTTTAAAGCCTGCGGCGACATAGCTCTTGATCAGATCGTCTGCGTTGGCCATTGCCTCTTCTGCTGGCAGATTTTGCCAACGGTTTGGCCCAAGATGGTCCCCGCCGAAAATCAGCATATCCTGAGAAAAATTAAGCGAGTCGGCTAAATGGCAGACAAAACTGCGAAAATCGGCTGGTGTCATACCCGTATAGCCGCCAAACTGGTCAACCTGATTAGAGGTTGCTTCGATCAACAGCGGTGTATGATTGGCATGGGCGTAGCGTATTGCGGCTTCCAGTACGATTGGATGTGCGGAACATACGGCATAAATCCCGTTTGCCTTCCCCAATTTATGCTGCTCGACCATTTTAGTTAGATGTTTCACTTTCCTCTCCAGGTCAGATAACTGCGACATCATTCTTTCGTTTTGTTTCATTTAATACTGCATCATGGTGTCAAAAAAATAAAACGAAAGATAATGGTTTTCCGATCTGTTTCACAAAAGAAACGCAATGAAAGGTTTCAGCGTGAGAACGTCCGGCTCTTACCTGTTTGCAGGGCTTGCATTCGCCTAAAAGAAAGGCGTTAATAGACAAAACGAAATAAAACGAAAGAGTCAACTAAAGGATTTCTTATGAGTAACACCGAGTCCTCTGCAGACAAGCGCGTTATCGGCACTAGCGAAAGACGTGAGCAGATCATCCAGCGATTACGGCAGCAGGGCAGCGTTCAGGTTAACGATCTTTCTTTATTTTTTGGCGTCTCCACGGTCACTATTCGTAACGATCTCGCCTTTCTGGAAAAGCAGGGGATTGCGGTACGCGCCTATGGCGGAGCGCTGATTTGCGAAAGCAATGCGCTTGTTGTGGAGCCTTCTGTGGAGGATAAGAGTTCACTCAATACGGCGATAAAACGCAGTATTGCCAGCGCCGCCGCAGAGTTGATCAAACCGGGGCACCGCGTGATTCTCGACTCCGGCACCACGACGTATGAAATTGCCCGCCTGATGCGCCAGCAAACCAACGTCATTGCTATGACCAACGGTATGAATGTCGCCAATGCGTTACTGGAAGCGGAAGGGGTTGAGCTGCTGATGACCGGCGGCCATTTGCGTCGTCAGTCGCAATCATTTTATGGCGATCAGGCAGAGCAATCGCTACAAAATTATCACTTCGATATGCTGTTTCTTGGCGTTGATGCTATCGATTTAGAGCGTGGTGTTAGCACACACAACGAAGATGAAGCGCGTCTCAACCGTCGGATGTGTGAAGTGGCTGAGCGTATCATTGTCGTTACCGACTCGACGAAGTTTAACCGCTCCAGCCTGCATAAGATCATTGATACCCAACGTATTGATATGATTATTGTTGATGAAGGTATTCCAGGGGATAGTCTGGAAGGTTTACGTAAACATGGGATTGAGGTTGTACTGGTGAGTATTTGATAAAAAAGTCGGGAAGTTTGCGAGCTCCCCGACCTGTAATCGAATTTAACTTTCAGGAATCAGGTCACTGGTGCCGGGTTAAATACCGCCAGTTGGTTATGCAGTCCCCATTGATCCGAGAAGGTTTTCTTACGCCCGCTGGCGACGTCGAGAATAAACTCGAACAGTTTCAGACCCACATCTTCAATGGTTTCTTCCCCGGTAGCGATGGTGCCTGCGTTGATGTCCATCAGGTCAAACCAACGATTTGCCAACTCGGTACGCGTCGCCATTTTTATCACCGGCACGGCCATCAGGCCATAGGGCGTACCGCGACCAGTGGTGAACACTTGCACGGTGATCCCGGAAGCGACCTGCTGCGTACCGCAGACAAAATCGCTGGCGGGGGTAGCCGCGTAAATCAGGCCACGTTTGGTGGGGCGTTGACCCGGCGACAAGACTTCGACAATCGCGCTCTTGCCAGACTTGGCAATAGAGCCCAGCGCTTTTTCCACCACGTTTGCCAGCCCACCTTTTTTGTTTCCCGGAGAGGGGTTGGCGCTGCGATCCGTTTTGCCCATATCAAGGTAGTTATCGTACCAGGCCATCTCTTCGAGCAGGCGTTCACCTACTGCTTCGTTAATCGCACGTGGGGTCAGAAGATGGATGGCATCGCGCACTTCGGTAACCTCAGAGAACATTACGGTGGCGCCGCAGCGTACTAACAGGTCGGAGGCATAACCGACCGCCGGGTTGGCCGTCACGCCGGAAAACGCATCGCTGCCGCCGCACTGCATGCCGACCACCAGTTCTGATGCCGGGCAGGTTTCACGCTGGCGTTGATTGAGCTTTGCCAGATGGCGTTCGGCCACCTGCAAAATATCGGCAACCATCGATTGAAAGCCAACGTGTTTTTCATCCTGCAGGCTGACGATGCTGGCGCTGTCGACCGGAATACTTTTCACATCATGCGTGCCTTCCAGCAGGCGCTCTGGCTGCAGTTTTTCGCAGCCGAGGCCAATGACCATCACCTCACCGCCAAAGTTCGGGTTTAGCGCAATATTGTGAATGGTACGAATCGGCACGATGGCGGCAGGGGCATTAATCGCCACGCCGCAGCCGTACAGGTGATTGAGTCCGACCACACCGTCAACGTTCGGGTATTTGGGCAGTAGATCGCGCTCAATGATTTTCACCACATAATCCACCACGCCCGCCACGCAGTGCACGCTGGTGGAGATACCGAGCAGATTCTTGGTGCCGACACTACCGTCTGCATTGCGATAACCTTCGAAGGTGTAACCCTCAAGAGGTGGCAGCGGCTCTGGCACTTTGGTTGCCAGCGGCAGCGTCTCCAGCGGCGGGGCCTTGGGTAGCTCAACCATTGATTCATCAATCCAACTGCCGCGTGGGATATCGCGAACGGCATAGCCTATCACTTCGCCATAACGCACGATTTCGCCGTGAACAGGAATATCCAATAGCGCCACTTTATGTCCCTGGGGAATATGTTCAATGAGTTCCAGTCCGTCTGGAAAACGCGTCCCAGCTTTCAGACCATTGTCATTGACAATTATCGCCACATTATCTGTTTCGTGAACTTTAATATAAAACGCCGTTGGCGATTTTTGTCTGATTTCGATGTCGGCCATTGTCCAGTATTCTCCAACAAGGTGGTGATAATAGTGTGGATATTTATATTTTGAATCTAATTATAAGTAATAAAGATTCGGTATCGTGAAATAAGAATGTCAGGAGTTTATCGCCAAGAATGTGACGATGATCACTTAAACTCAGCAAGGCCGCCCCACAAGGTGTAGCAATACGTAAATGTGTGCATTAGCGCCCATGCTTGTGTGCATATGCCCAAAACATTATTTTAATAACGCATGTTTAATGAGCGCTTGCACAATGATTAAAGTTGCGCTGCTGATTATACTGAATCACGGTTTCATAGCGTCTGATAAATTATTATGCGTTCTTATTATCAGTAATTTATCACCAGGAATATCTACCAAATAATAATAAAAATTTAATGTACCCGAGGTAATTAGAATGATTCTGGATACAGTTGTCGAGAAAAAGAAAGGTACGCACACCCGTTACTTAATATTGCTGATAATATTTATCGTTACAGCCGTTAACTATGCGGACCGCGCAACGCTGTCAATTGCCGGCACAGAAGTGGCGAAAGAGCTACAGCTCAGTGCCATCTCAATGGGGTACATTTTCTCTGCTTTCGGCTGGGCTTACCTGTTAATGCAAATCCCCGGCGGCTGGCTGCTGGATAAGTTCGGTTCAAAGAAAGTCTACACCTACAGCCTGTTCTTCTGGTCGCTGTTTACATTCCTGCAGGGCTTTGTAGACATGTTCCCGCTGGCCTGGGCGGGTATTTCAATGTTCATCATGCGCTTTATGCTGGGCTTCTCGGAAGCGCCGTCCTTCCCGGCGAATGCCCGTATCGTGGCGGCCTGGTTCCCGACGAAAGAGCGCGGTACGGCGTCAGCAATTTTTTAACTCCGCACAGTATTTCTCTCTGGCGCTGTTTTCGCCGCTGCTGGGCTGGCTGACCTTCGCCTGGGGCTGGGAACACGTCTTTACCGTGATGGGCGTGATTGGTTTTGTGCTCACCGGACTGTGGGTAAAGTTTATTCATAACCCAACCGATCACCCGCGTATGTCGCAAGAAGAGCTGAAGTTTATCTCTGAAAACGGCGCGGTCGTGGATATGGACCATAAAAAGCCGGGTGATGTGAAATCAGGTGGTCCTAAACTGCATTATATCAAGCAGTTGCTCACTAACCGTATGATGCTCGGCGTGTTCTTCGGACAGTATTTTATCAACACAATTACCTGGTTTTTCCTCACCTGGTTCCCGATTTACCTGGTACAGGAAAAAGGCATGTCGATCCTGAAAGTGGGCCTGGTTGCTTCGATTCCTGCGCTGTGCGGATTTGCTGGTGGCGTGCTTGGCGGCGTGTTCTCTGATTATCTGATTAAACGTGGCTGCAGTATCACTCTGGCACGTAAGCTGCCGATTGTACTCGGAATGCTGCTCGCCTCGACCATTATTCTGTGTAACTACACCGATAACACCACCCTGGTGGTGGCGCTGATGGCGCTGGCGTTCTTCGGTAAAGGCTTCGGGGCGCTGGGGTGGCCGGTGATTTCCGATACTGCGCCGAAAGAGATTGTCGGTCTGTGCGGTGGGGTATTTAACGTCTTTGGCAATGTGGCTTCCATCGTCACCCCGCTGGTGATTGGGTATCTGGTGAGCGAGCTGCACTCATTTAATGCTGCGCTGATGTTTGTAGGGTGCTCGGCGCTGATGGCAATGGTTTGCTACCTGTTTATTGTCGGTGACATTAAACGTATGGAATTGCAGAAATAAACAAAGGTATAGGCGATGAATAACACGATTTTCCCGAATAAGTTTAAAGCGGCTCTTGCGGCGCAACAGATTCAGATTGGCTGCTGGTCCGCATTAGCCAGCCCAATCAGTACCGAAGTTTTAGGTCTGGCGGGTTTTGACTGGCTGGTGCTGGACGGTGAACACGCGCCGAACGATATATCGACGTTTATCCCGCAATTGATGGCGCTGAAAGGCAGCGCCAGCGCACCGGTAGTGCGCGTACCGACCAATGAGCCGGTGATAATCAAACGCCTGCTGGATATCGGATTTTACAATTTCCTGATCCCGTTCGTTGAGACGGAAGAAGAGGCGGTGAACGCCGTGGCATCGACCCGCTATCCGCCGGAAGGTATTCGCGGCGTGTCCGTATCCCATCGCGCCAATATGTTTGGCACCGTACCGGACTACTTTGTGCAGTCGAATAAGAACATCACCATCATCGTGCAGATCGAAAGCCAGCAGGGCGTTGATAACGTTGACGCAATCGCGGCGACGGAAGGCGTCGACGGGGTCTTCGTCGGCCCAAGCGATCTGGCTGCGGCATTAGGCCACCTTGGCAATGCCTCACACCCTGATGTGCAGAAAGCTATCCAGCATATTTTTGCCCGCGCGAAAGCATACGGCAAACCAAGCGGCATTCTGGCCCCGGTAGAGGCGGATGCGCGTCGTTATCTGGAGTGGGGCGCGACGTTTGTTGCCGTTGGCAGCGATCTTGGCGTGTTCCGTTCAGCCACGCAAAAATTGGCTGATTCTTTTAAGAAATAACCACCCTCGACAGTAGAGAGAGATAAAGACATGACAATGAAAGTTGGTTTTATTGGCCTCGGTATTATGGGTAAACCAATGAGTAAAAACCTCCTCAAGGCAGGTTACTCGCTGGTGGTTGCTGACCGTAACCCGGAATCCATTGCGGAAGTGATTGCCGCAGGCGCAGAAACCGCCGCCACGGCGAAAGAGATTGCCGAGCAGTGCGACGTAATCATCACCATGCTGCCGAATTCTCCGCATGTGAAAGAAGTGGCGCTGGGAGAAGGCGGCATTATTGAAGGGGCGAAACCGGGAACAGTGCTGATCGACATGAGCTCCATCGCGCCGTTAGCCAGCCGTGAAATCAGCGACGCGCTGAAAGCGAAAGGCGTGCATATGCTGGACGCGCCGGTAAGCGGTGGTGAACCGAAAGCCATCGACGGTACCCTGTCGGTGATGGTTGGCGGCGATAAAGCGATTTTTGACAAATATTACGATCTGCTGAAAGCGATGGCAGGCTCGGTGGTACATACCGGTGACATCGGCGCGGGGAACGTCACCAAGCTGGCGAATCAGGTGATTGTGGCGCTGAACATTGCGGCAATGTCGGAAGCGCTGACGCTGGCGACCAAAGCGGGCGTAAACCCGGATCTGGTGTATCAGGCGATCCGTGGTGGGCTGGCGGGAAGCACCGTACTGGATGCGAAAGCGCCGATGGTTATGGACAGAAACTTTAAGCCGGGTTTCCGTATCGACTTGCATATTAAAGATCTGGCGAACGCGCTGGATACCTCTCATGGTGTTGGCGCTCAGTTACCGCTGACGGCTGCAGTCATGGAGATGATGCAGGCACTGCGCGCAGATGGGCTGGGCAACGCCGATCATAGCGCACTCGCATGCTACTACGAAAAACTGGCGAAAGTGGAAGTCACTCGCTAACAAGAAGGGCGCGGATGCGCGCCCTGTATTTCTTGCCTTGCGCGGCACTGTCAGGCTACATAACTATGAAAATCGTAATTGCCCCAGACTCTTATAAAGAAAGCCTTTCTGCCACCGAGGTAGCTCAGGCAATAGAAAAAGGATTTCGGGAAATTTTCCCCGATGCGCAATATGTTTCTGTCCCGGTTGCCGATGGCGGTGAAGGAACGGTCGAAGCCATGATTGCCGCTACGCAGGGGAGTGAACATTCTGCGTGGGTGACAGGGCCGCTGGGCGAAAAAGTGAATGCCTGCTGGGGCATGTCTGGAGATGGTAAAACCGCGTTTATCGAAATGGCGGCAGCCAGCGGTCTGGCGTTAGTTCCTCCTGAAAAGCGTAATCCGTTAGTCACCACGTCGCGTGGCACCGGGGAGTTGATTTTGCAGGCGCTGGAGAGCGGTGCGCAGAGCATCATTATTGGTATTGGCGGCAGTGCGACCAACGATGGCGGCGCGGGTATGGTGCAGGCACTGGGGGCGAAACTCTGCGACGCCAACGGGACAGAGATTGGCAACGGTGGTGGGAGCCTGGTGAGTCTGAACACCATCGATATATCGGGCCTGGATCCGCGCTTAAAAACCTGCTCAATTCGCGTGGCCTGCGATGTGACCAATCCACTCACCGGCGATACTGGCGCTTCGCGCATTTTTGGCCCGCAGAAAGGGGCGACGGAAGAACACATTCTCGAACTGGATCGCAATCTGTCTCACTATGCCGACATCATTAAAAAGTCGCTGCGGGTCGATGTGAAAGACGTTCCTGGCTCTGGTGCGGCTGGCGGAATGGGCGCCGCGTTAATGGCTTTTTTAGGTGCGGAGCTGCGCAGTGGTATTGAGATTGTAACCCAGGCGCTCAATCTGGAAGAGCATATTCACGACTGTACGCTGGTGGTAACCGGAGAAGGGCGGATTGACAGCCAGAGCATTCACGGCAAAGTGCCGGTGGGGGTGGCGAATGTCGCGAAGAAGTACCACAAGCCGGTAATTGGTATTGGCGGCAGCCTGACGCGCGATGTGGAGGTGGTGCATCAATATGGTATCGATGCGGTGTTTAGCGTATTAACCACCATCAGCACGCTGGAGGAGGCCTTTCGTGGGGCATTTGATAATATTTATCGCGCTTCAAGAAACATCGCCGCCACGTTGGCGATAGGAATGCGCAGTGCGGGGTGACAATGCCCCGCAAACCCTCTATACTGCGCGCCGAAGCTGACCAGACAGTCGCCGCTTCGTCGTCGTCCTCTTCGGGGGAGACGGGCGGAGGGGAGGAAAGTCCGGGCTCCATAGGGCAGGGTGCCAGGTAACGCCTGGGGGGGAAACCCACGACCAGTGCAACAGAGAGCAAACCGCCGATGGCCCACGCAAGTGGGATCAGGTAAGGGTGAAAGGGTGCGGTAAGAGCGCACCGCGCGGCTGGTAACAGTCCGTGGCACGGTAAACTCCACCCGGAGCAAGGCCAAATAGGGGTTCACAAGGTACGGCCCGTACTGAACCCGGGTAGGCTGCTTGAGCCAGTGAGCGATTGCTGGCCTAGATGAATGACTGTCCACGACAGAACCCGGCTTATCGGTCAGCTTCACTCTTTATAAAACCCCGCTTCGGCGGGGTTTTTGCTTTGTAGGGAAGTGAGATGAATGACTGTCCACGACGCTATGCTCAAAAGAACGCGGCTTATCGGTCAGCTTCACTCTTTATAAAACCCCGCTTCGGTGGTTTTTTTACTTTATAGACCGGATAAGGCGTTTACACTGCCATCCGACAGGCGTTTTTCCTGTCGTGTTGTAGTTACTTCACCACGATTCTGGCGTTTATTTCCCATTTATCTCATCGTTATTTGACTTTTATTTACGAGTTGAAATTCTTTTATCTGAGGGAATGTCTCGCGGGATATTTCATTTTTTGTGATGACTAGCACAAAACGCTGCGCGATACGTTTTTATAGAGAATAATCGAACGCAATCGATCACCATCACAAAATTACTGGCTAATAAATCGCACAAACTCACTGTTAATGCAATGTTGCATGTGATAATGATTTGTGTATTTTGGTTTAAATATTAATAAATGTAATGTTTATTTACAAACAAATAAGGCTAAAAAACGTGATGCATAACGTTTTTTGACTGCTATAAACGATAAAATATAATTATATTTGATAAATTACTTATTAAATTTAAGCGGCGTTTTGCCCGATAATTACTCTGTAATTGATTGAAATATAGCCTTTCGTGGTTTTAAGAAATAGCAGAGAAAATGGCATTGTTATAGCCATAAAAAATCGTTATCCCCCCATCTTTTTTTGATTAAAGTCAGGGTAAAGTGCGATCGATATTTCGTATCTATATGATTATTAAGTGATTTCAATTTAAATAATAGTCTTACAAAATGTAAGTCAAGGGGATTTGTGAGTGGTCGCACATATCCTCGTTTGCTTAATTTGCTACACTTCCTGCCGTCAACAAAGTTATTAGAGCAGAACGATATGAATACTATTTCTCTCCCTAAAACGCAGCACTTAGTGGTCTTTCAGGAAGTCATTAGAAGTGGTTCTATCGGTTCTGCTGCAAAAGAATTAGGTTTAACTCAACCGGCGGTTAGCAAAATCATTAATGATGTTGAGGCTTATTTTGGTATTGAGTTAGTGGTGCGTAAAAATACCGGCGTTACCTTGACTCAGGCAGGTCAGGTGATGCTCTCATGGTCTGAATCCATTACTCGTGAAATGAAAAACATGGTTGATGAGATGAACAGCATGACGAGTAACGCGGTGGTTGATGTGTCGTTTGGTTTTCCTTCACTGATTGCCTTCACCATCATGTCCGGCATGATTAAAAAATTTAAAGAGGTGTTTCCGAAAGCGCAGGTTTCCATGTATGAAGCGCAGCTCTCCTCGTTCCTGCCCGCGCTTCGTGATGGGCGTCTGGACTTCGCCATCGGTACGCTGAGTGATGAGATGAAACTGCATGATCTGCATGTTGAGCCGCTCTTTGAGTCAGACTTCATCCTGGTTGCCAGCAAGTCCCGAACATGCACCGGCATCACCTCGCTGAGCGCGTTGAAAAACGAACAGTGGGTGTTGCCACAAACGAATATGGGATACTACAGCGAACTTCTAACTACGTTACAAAATAATGGCATCAGCAGTGAAAACATCGTTAATACAGATTCCGTCGTTACGATTTATAATCTTGTTCTCAATGCTGATTTCTTAACAGTAATTCCCTGCGATATGACCACACCGTTTGGCTCAAACCAGTTTATTACTATCCCGGTAGAAGAAACCTTACCCGTCGCGCGTTATGCCGCCGTATGGTCGAAAAATTATCGAATTAAAAAAGCAGCATCTATTTTGGTTGAATTAGCCAAAGAGTATTCATCATATAATTGTCGGAGACGAAGGCAATTAATTGAAATTGATTAGAGATTAAATTTGCTTTAACACGAAATTAACGCCATCTGTCTATATCTGACAATGGTCACGGCTATCTATTTACTTTAATACCCTAGTAAGAGGTTCTAATGCACATTACATATGATCTCCCAGTTGCAATTGAAGATATCCTCGAAGCGAAAAAAAGACTGGCGGGGAAAATTTATAAAACGGGAATGCCTCGCTCTAACTATTTTAGTGAACGTTGCAAAGGGGAAATTTTCCTCAAGTTTGAAAATATGCAACGTACCGGTTCATTTAAAATTCGTGGCGCGTTTAACAAGCTTAGTTCATTAACCGAAGCCGAAAGATGTAAGGGCGTGGTGGCTTGCTCTGCAGGTAACCATGCGCAAGGGGTATCTCTCTCCTGCGCCATGCTTGGAATCGACGGCAAAGTGGTGATGCCAAAGGGCGCGCCAAAGTCTAAAGTTGCTGCAACCTGCGATTATTCCGCAGAGGTTGTGCTGCACGGTGACAACTTCAACGACACCATCGCTAAGGTTAGCGAGATTGTGGAAACGGAAGGCCGTATCTTTATTCCGCCCTATGATGACCCGAAAGTTATTGCTGGTCAGGGCACTATTGGTCTGGAAATTCTGGAAGATTTATACGATGTCGATAACGTGATTGTGCCAATTGGTGGTGGTGGACTGATTGCTGGTATTGCGGTAGCAATTAAATCTATTAACCCAACCATTAAAATTATTGGCGTACAGTCGGAAAATGTTCATGGCATGGCGGCTTCTTTCCACGCTGGGGAAATAACCACGCACCGAACGACCGGCACCCTGGCGGATGGTTGTGACGTTTCCCGCCCGGGTACTTTAACGTATGAAATTGTTCGTGAGTTGGTGGATGACATTGTCCTGGTCAGCGAAGATGAAATTCGCAACAGCATGGTGGCATTAATTCAGCGAAATAAAGTTGTGACTGAAGGTGCCGGCGCGCTGGCTTGCGCAGCATTATTAAGCGGGAAATTAGATAGCTATATCCAGAACAGAAAAACAGTCAGCATTATTTCTGGCGGTAATATCGACCTTTCTCGTGTATCTCAAATTACTGGTTTAGTTGACGCTTAATATACTTCGTTGAGGATAGGATATGAGTACTACTGATAGCATTGTATCCAGCCAGACAAAACAGTCGTCCTGGCGCAAATCGGACACCACCTGGACACTGGGTTTATTTGGTACAGCCATCGGCGCCGGGGTGCTGTTCTTCCCTATCCGCGCAGGTTTTGGCGGACTGATCCCCATTCTGATCATGCTGGTGTTAGCATACCCCATCGCCTTCTATTGCCACCGTGCGCTTGCACGCCTGTGTCTTTCCGGTTCTAACCCTTCCGGGAACATCACAGAAACGGTTGAAGAGCACTTTGGTAAAACGGGCGGCGTGGTTATCACGTTCCTCTACTTCTTTGCGATTTGTCCGCTGCTGTGGATTTATGGCGTCACCATTACCAACACTTTTATGACCTTTTGGGAAAACCAGTTGCAGATGCCAGCGTTAAACCGTGGCTTCGTGGCACTGTTCCTGCTGCTGCTGATGGCATTCGTCATCTGGTTTGGTAAGGATCTGATGGTTAAAGTGATGAGCTACCTGGTATGGCCGTTTATTGCCAGTCTGGTGCTGATCTCTCTGTCTCTGATTCCTTACTGGAACTCTGCGGTTATCGATCAGGTTGATCTCAGCAATATCGCACTGACTGGCCACGACGGCATCCTGGTTACCGTGTGGCTGGGTATTTCCATTATGGTGTTCTCTTTCAACTTCTCACCTATCGTTTCTTCCTTCGTGGTCTCTAAACGTGAAGAGTATGAGAAAGATTACGGTCGCGAATTTACCGAGCAGAAATGTTCAAAAATCATTTCCCGCGCCAGTATGCTGATGGTTGCCGTGGTGATGTTCTTTGCCTTTAGCTGCCTGTTTACGCTCTCTCCGGCAAACATGGCGGATGCGAAAGCGCAGAACATTCCAGTACTGTCTTACCTGGCGAACCACTTCGCTTCCCTGTCCGGTACGAAGTCCACCTTCGCGACCGTTCTGGAGTACGGCGCTTCAATCATCGCACTGGTTGCTATCTTCAAATCTTTCTTCGGCCACTACTTAGGTACGCTGGAAGGTCTGAACGGCCTGGTGCTGAAGTTCGGTTACAAAGGCGATAAAACGAAAGTCTCCGTTGGCAAACTGAATACTATCAGCATGATCTTCATCATGGGGTCTACCTGGGTTGTGGCTTACGCCAACCCGAACATCCTGGACCTGATTGAAGCAATGGGCGCGCCGATTATCGCCTCACTGCTCTGCCTGCTGCCGATGTATGCCATCCGTAAAGCACCATCACTGGCGAAATACCGTGGTCGTCTGGATAACGTGTTTGTTACTGCGATTGGTCTGCTGACCATCCTGAACATCGTCTACAAACTGTTTTAATCCTTAAGCTCAGGATGAGCGGAGTAGTGAAATGAATGAGTTTCCGGTAGTACTGGTTATTAACTGTGGTTCGTCTTCCATTAAATTCTCAGTGCTGGATGCAGCGAACTGTGAAGTTTTAATGGCGGGAATCGCGGACGGTATTAACTCTGAAAATGCGTTCATAGCAATTAATGGAGGAGAGCCAGCGAAGCTGGCTCACCACAGCTACGAAGACGCATTAAAAGCAATCGCCGTTGAACTGGAAAAACGTAATTTAATGGACAGCGTGGCCTTAATTGGCCACCGCATTGCCCACGGTGGAAATATCTTTACCGAATCAGCAATTATTACTGACGACGTTATCGATAATATTCGCCGGGTATCGCCTTTAGCACCGTTACATAATTATGCGAACCTCAGCGGGATTGAATCTGCTCAGCACCTTTTCCCTGGCGTGCAGCAGGTTGCGGTATTTGATACCAGCTTCCACCAGACGATGGCTCCTGAGGCCTATCTTTACGGTCTGCCATGGAAATATTTTGAGGAATTAGGCGTTCGTCGTTATGGCTTCCACGGCACGTCGCACCGCTATGTTTCTCAACGGGCGCATGAGCTTCTTGAGTTACAGAGTGATGACTCCGGTCTGGTTGTGGCTCACCTGGGGAACGGCGCGTCAATCTGCGCGGTGCGTAACGGGCAGAGCGTTGATACCTCAATGGGCATGACGCCGTTGGAAGGGCTGATGATGGGCACACGCAGCGGCGACGTCGATTTCGGCGCCATGGCGTGGATTGCCAGTGAAACCAACCAGACACTGAGCGACCTTGAACGTGTAGTGAATAAAGAGTCCGGTTTACTGGGTATTTCCGGTTTGTCCTCTGACTTACGGACGTTAGAAAAAGCCTGGCACGAGGGACATGAGCGTGCGCAACTGGCGATTAAAACGTTTGTGCATCGCATCGCGCGCCATATCGCCGGACATGCCGCTTCGCTGCATCGTCTTGATGGGATTATTTTCACCGGTGGAATAGGTGAGAATTCGGTATTAATTCGTCGTCTGGTTATTGAACACCTCGCCGTATTAGGGGTGAATATCGACAGCGAGATGAATAGTCTGCCAAATTCACATGGCGAAAGAATTATCTCTAATAAAGATGCTCGGGTTATTTGTGCGGTTATTCCCACAAATGAAGAGAAAATGATTGCGTGTGATGCCATTGCGTTAGGCAAAATGAATATACCAGTAGAATTTGCATAATTAATTTTCAGCAGAGAGATTATTTTTCATGAAGGTAAATATCGATACCAGCGATATGCTGTATGCCGAAGCCTGGAATGGCTTTAAAGGTACGGACTGGAAAGAAGAAATTAATGTCCGTGATTTTATTCAGCACAACTATACGCCTTATGAAGGGGATGAATCTTTCCTCGCCGAAGCCACGCCAGCAACCACGGCATTGTGGGAAAAAGTCATGGCGGGCATCCGTATTGAAAACTCGACGCATGCGCCGGTAGATTTCGATACCAATATTGCCACCACGATAACCGCACATGATGCGGGTTATATTGAACAGGAACTGGAAAAAATCGTCGGTCTGCAAACGGATAAGCCGCTCAAGCGCGCTCTGCATCCGTTTGGCGGCATCAACATGATCAAAAGCTCTTTTGATGCTTATGGTCGTGAGATGGATGCTGATTTTGAATACCAGTTTACTGAACTGCGTAAAACCCATAACCAGGGCGTATTCGACGCCTACTCTCCGGATATGCTGCGCTGCCGTAAATCCGGCGTGCTGACCGGTCTGCCGGACGGCTATGGTCGTGGTCGTATCATCGGCGACTATCGTCGCGTCGCGCTGTACGGTATCCGCTATCTGGTGCGCGAGCGTGAACTGCAGTTTGCCGATCTCCAGTCTAACCTGGAGTGGGGCCAGAATCTTGAAGCCACGATTCGCCTGCGCGAAGAGCTGTCTGAACACCGTCGTGCCCTGCTACAGATGCAGGAAATGGCGGCGAAGTATGGCTGCGATATCTCCCGCCCGGCGCGTAATGCGCAGGAAGCAGTGCAGTGGGTGTACTTTGCTTATCTGGCTGCGGTGAAATCTCAGAACGGCGGGGCGATGTCGCTGGGCCGTACCGCATCGTTCCTCGACATCTACATTGAGCGCGATTTCAAAGCGGGAATTTTAAACGAGCAGCAGGCGCAGGAGCTGATCGACCACTTCATTATGAAGATCCGTATGGTGCGCTTCCTGCGTACGCCGGAATTCGACACCCTGTTCTCAGGCGACCCTATCTGGGCGACTGAAGTGATCGGTGGCATGGGGCTGGATGGCCGCACGCTGGTAACGAAAAACTCGTTCCGCTATCTGCATACACTGCACACCATGGGACCGGCACCTGAGCCGAACCTGACGGTGCTGTGGTCTGAAGCGCTGCCAATTGCCTTCAAAAAGTACGCCGCCCAGGTGTCTATCACTACCTCGTCTTTGCAGTATGAAAATGACGATTTGATGCGTGCCGACTTTGACAGCGATGACTATGCCATTGCCTGCTGCGTAAGCCCGATGGTTATCGGCAAACAAATGCAGTTCTTCGGTGCGCGTGCCAACCTCGCCAAAACGTTGCTGTACGCAATCAACGGCGGTGTGGATGAGAAGCTGAAAATTCAGGTCGGGCCGAAAACGGCACCGCTGATGGATGACGTGCTGGACTACGACACGGTAATGGAGAGTCTGGACCACTTTATGGACTGGCTGGCCGTGCAGTACATCAGCGCGCTGAACATCATCCACTATATGCACGACAAGTACAGCTACGAAGCTTCGCTGATGGCGCTGCACGATCGTGATGTCTATCGCACGATGGCCTGTGGTATGGCGGGTCTGTCCGTGGCGGCGGATTCTCTGTCGGCTATCAAATACGCCCGCGTAAAACCGATTCGTGATGAAAACGGTCTGGCTGTCGATTTCGAAATCGAAGGCGACTATCCGCAATACGGCAACAACGATGAGCGAGTAGACAGCATTGCCTGCGACCTGGTCGAACGCTTCATGAAGAAAATTAAGGTGTTGCCAACCTACCGTAACGCGGTGCCGACGCAGTCCATTCTGACCATCACCTCCAACGTGGTGTACGGACAAAAAACCGGTAACACGCCGGATGGGCGTCGCGCAGGTACGCCGTTTGCGCCAGGGGCTAACCCGATGCACGGTCGCGATCGTAAAGGCGCGGTTGCGTCATTAACCTCGGTGGCCAAACTGCCGTTTACCTATGCCAAAGACGGTATCTCGTACACCTTCTCCATTGTGCCGGCTGCGCTGGGCAAAGAAGATGGGGTGCGTAAAACCAACCTGGTTGGTCTGCTGGACGGTTACTTCCACCATGAAGCGCATGTGGAAGGTGGGCAGCATCTGAACGTTAACGTTATGAACCGTGAAATGTTGATGGATGCCATTGAGCACCCGGAAAACTATCCGAACCTGACGATCCGCGTGTCTGGTTATGCGGTGCGCTTCAACGCGCTGACCCGTGAACAGCAGCAGGATGTTATTTCACGTACTTTCACCCAGGCGCTCTGACGCCGGAGGGATTATGAGAAAAATTATTGCAACCGAATGTGCGCCAGGGGCGATTGGGCCTTACGTACAGGGCGTGGATCTGGGCAGCATGGTGTTGACGTCAGGTCAAATTCCGGTGTGTCCACAGACCGGTGAAGTGGCAGAAAACGTGGCCGATCAGGCACGTCAAAGCCTGGAAAACGTGAAAGCGATCGTCGAGTCCGCAGGTTTGAAAGTAAGCGATATCGTGAAGACTACCGTTTTCGTATCCGACCTGAATGACTTCGCCACCATTAACCAGGTGTACCAGCAGTTCTTTGATGAGCATCAGGCTATCTATCCCACGCGTAGCTGCGTACAGGTCGCCCGCTTACCAAAGGATGTGAAACTGGAGATTGAAGCCATCGCCGTACGTGGTGACACGCTGTAATCCCTTGCGGGGCGAGCTCAGCTCGCCCCGATCCTTAATGAGTGTGAAACCTGGTCTTCACTGAACGGCTATCCGAGGGTGTGGATATGATTAGCGCATTCGATATTTTCAAGATTGGCATTGGACCTTCCAGCTCCCATACCGTGGGGCCAATGAACGCAGGTAAAAGCTTTATCGATCTGTTGGTCAGCAGCGGAAAACTCCCCAGAACCACGCATATTGTGGTCGATCTTTACGGATTCGCTTTCCCTGACCGGGAAAGGTCATGCGACAGATATCGCGATCATGATGGGGCTGGCCGGTAACAGTCCGCAAAACGTTAATATAGACTCAATCGCTGGTTTTACTCAGGAAGTGGCCCGCACCGGACGTTTGCCGGTTGCTGAGGGCACACATGTTGTCGATTTCTCTCCAGATGAAAATATTCTCTTTCATACCGAAACGCTGCCGCGCCATGAAAATGGCATGCGTATCACCGCGTGGAACGGCACCGAGAGGCTATTAAGCAAAACCTATTACTCCGTCGGCGGTGGTTTTATCATTGAAGAGGAGCAATTTGGTCAGGTGCATGATGTTGAAGCACACGTGCCCTACAATTTTCATTCCGCCAGCGAACTGCTGAAACTGTGCGAGCGCAATGGTCTGTCTGTTTCCGGCTTGATGATGCAAAACGAGCTGGCGATGCGCAGCAAAGAGGAGATCGATGCTGGCTTTGCCGCCATTTGGGACGTTATGCACGCCGGGATTGAGCGCGGCATGAACACCGAAGGCGTCCTGCCGGGGCCGCTGAACGTTCCGCGTCGCGCTGTAGCATTACGTCGGTTGCTGGTTTCCAGCGATAATCTGTCCAGCGACCCGATGAACGTTATTGACTGGATCAACATGTTTGCGCTGGCCGTGAGCGAAGAAAACGCCGCCGGGTGCCGGGTTGTGACAGCGCCGACCAACGGTGCATGTGGGATTATTCCCGCCGTATTGGCCTATTACGATAAGTTCCGCCGTCCGGTGAATGCGAACTCCATTGCCCGCTATTTGCTGGCCGCAGGGGCGATAGGCGCGCTGTATAAGATGAATGCCTCTATTTCTGGTGCTGAGGTGGGCTGCCAGGGTGAGATTGGCGTAGCCTGTTCAATGGCGGCTGCCGGGCTGACAGAACTGCTTGGCGGTAGCCCGTCGCAGGTCTGCATTGCTGCGGAAATCGCCATGGAGCATAACCTGGGGCTGACCTGCGACCCGGTAGCCGGACAGGTGCAAATCCCGTGCATTGAACGTAATGCGATCAACGCGGTGAAAGCCGTCAACGCCGCGCGCATGGCGCTACGTCGAACGTCAGAACCACGCGTTTCGCTCGATAAAGTGATCGAAACCATGTATGAAACGGGCAAAGATATGAACGACAAATACCGTGAAACCTCACGCGGTGGGCTGGCAATTAAAGTGGTTTGTAACTGAGGTGAAAAGCCGTGCCTGGTAAGCACAGCGCCATCCCGCAATGAACTGATCAATATGGCATGATAAAAAAGGTGCACGTTAGTGCGTAATGCTTGTCAGTTAACGAGGATGAGTGGCCGTAGCGATGATGGAAACTGGCACATACGGAGGTCATGAATCTGTTGCCTCCGGCGTATTGCTACGTTCACCTCAGTGATATCACTTCTTTGAGGCAATACGACCTGTGAACGTGTTAAGGGTACAATCGCCGTACCCTTAACAATCCCGGCTCCCGGCGGGAAAATTGCCGCTCCGCGGTCCCCTCCGTTTATTCCTCCAGGCTACCGGGCCGGGCGCGAGGTAGCGTCCCTGCAAAACGCGCCCTGAACCCGCATCCCTGCGGGTTCTCCCGGCCTTACGGAAACACGTCGGCAATTTTCAGCCGGACCAGCCCACACCTGACCACCTGCGTTTTTTATCTGAACAGCAAAACAGATTTAACTGGAAGTCAGTGCGTTGCAGCGATGACCCCGTTCCGGTTGAAAATCGATGAGGCGTTGACGGCTGACCGGATCTGCCCGCAGGGAGGCGGCGGTGAGCCTCTCTTGCACGTTCACGGGTATCTGCGTTTCAGAAAAGTGATACCACTGAGGTGAACGGAACCCTGAGCCGAAATCACATGTTCTCCATAATGCTTAACTGACTGGCATTACATGTTAGTGCGCCTTTTTTGTTGTGATCTGCTTCAAATATAGAAACTTAATTCTTTATATTGGGATAAAAGAGAAAATATTTCTTAACTTTTAGAAATTACAGGGGTTTGTTTGTGAAGTTTTTCTCTGATCCTGCGCGTATGATTTCCTCATTACTCCAATAGCTCACCTGCACATTAGTACTGCGTATCGCATTGAGGCAGTACGAAAAAATATAAAAACCTCTACCTACACATTGAGCGGGAAATTATGGAAACGGCAACGAATAACAGCGTAATACTCGACGCGTCTGCTCCGGCACGTCGGGCGGGAATGACCGAAAGTGAATGGCGCGAAGCCATTAAATTCGACAGCACGGACACCGGCTGGGTCATTATGAGTATCGGTATGGCAATTGGCGCGGGGATTGTTTTTCTTCCCGTCCAGGTGGGGTTGATGGGGCTGTGGGTGTTTTTGCTCTCCTCTATCATCGGCTACCCAGCCATGTATCTGTTCCAGCGTCTGTTTATTAATACGCTGGCTGAGTCCCCCGAGTGTAAAGACTACCCGAGCGTGATCAGCGGCTATCTGGGTAGAACTGGGGCATCCTGTTAGGTGCGTTGTATTTTGTGATGCTGGTTATCTGGATGTTCGTCTATTCCACCGCCATCACCAACGATAGCGCTTCCTACCTGCATACTTTTGGCGTTACTGAAGGTTTACTCTCCGACAGCCCATTCTATGGCCTGGTGCTGATTTGCATCCTGGTGGCTATCTCGTCCCGCGGGGAAAAACTGCTGTTTAAAATCTCCACCGGTATGGTACTGACTAAGCTGCTGGTGGTGGCGGCGCTGGGCGTATCAATGGTTGGAATGTGGCATTTGTATAATGTAGGTTCACTGCCGCCGATAGCGCTGCTGATCAAAAACGCGATTATCACGTTGCCGTTTACCCTGACCTCGATTCTGTTTATTCAGACCTTAAGCCCGATGGTTATCTCCTATCGTTCTCGCAATAAATCCATTGAAGTGGCACGCCATAAAGCCCTGCGAGCCATGAATATTGCATTCGGTATTCTGTTTGTGACTGTCTTTTTCTACGCTGTTTCCTTCACGCTGGCGATGGGCCATGACGAAGCGGTTAAAGCTTATGAGCAGAACATTTCCGCTCTGGCGATTGCCGCGCAGTTTATCAGCGGCGCGGGTGCTGGCTGGGTGAAAATCGTCAGCGTTATTCTGAACATCTTCGCCGTAATGACCGCTTTCTTCGGCGTTTACTTAGGTTTCCGTGAAGCCACTCAAGGGATCGTGATGAACGTGCTGCGCCGCAAAATGCCAGCCGAGAAGAATCAATGAAACCCTGGTTCAGCGCGGCATTATGGCTTTCGCTATCCTGTTGGCGTGGGGAGCGATTGTGCTCAATGCGCCGGTACTGAGCTTCACCTCTATTTGTAGCCCTATCTTCGGCATGGTGGGATGTCTGATCCCGGCCTGGCTGGTCTACAAAGTTCCTGCACTGCACAAATACAAAGGCGCTTCCCTGTATCTGATTATTGTCACGGGCCTGCTGCTGTGCGTTTCTCCGTTCCTGGCATTTTCCTGAGATATCTGAGCAAAGGTTGTTGTTATGTTTGAGACTACATTGAATCCATTATGGGATAGTTTTATCCGCGCGGTGCAGGAAGAAGTTAAGCCTGCGCTCGGCTGCACGGAACCTATCTCTCTGGCTCTGGCGGCAGCGGGTCGCCTCCTCTGAGCTGGACGGCGCGGTTGAACGCATTGATGCGTGGGTCTCACCGAACCTGATGAAAAACGGCATGGGCGTTACCGTGCCGGGGACCGGAATGGTCGGGCTGCCTGTCGCGGCGGCACTGGGTGCGCTGGGGGAAATGCCCACGCCGGTTTAGAAGTACTGAAAGACGCCTCGCCTCAAGCGATTGCCGATGCGAAAGCGATGCTCACCGCCGGGAAGGTCGCGGTGATGCTGCAGGAGCCATGCGAGGACATTCTCTTCTCCCGTGCGAAGGTCTATAGCGCTGAAGGATGGGCGTGCGTGACGATTGTGGGTGGTCATACCAACATTGTGCACATTGAGACCAATAAGGGCGTGGTGTTCACGACAGAACAGAACGCTCAGGAAGAGGAGCAGGAGTCACCGCTGGCGGTATTGTCTCACACATCGCTGGAAGAGATTCTGGCGTTCGTGAACGCGGTACCGTTTGAGTCAATCCGCTTTATTCTCGATGCGGCGAAACTGAACGGTGCGCTGTCCCAGGAAGGGCTGCGCGGTAACTGGGGCTTGCACATCGGAACCACGCTTGAGAAGCAGTGCGCGCGTGGCCTGCTGGCGAACGATCTCTCCACCTCTATCCTGATCCGCACCAGTGCGGCATCGGATGCGCGAATGGGCGGCGCGACGCTTCCGGCAATGAGCAACTCTGGCTCCGGTAATCAGGGTATTACTGCGACCGTTCCGGTAATGGTGGTGGCTGAGCACTTTGGTGCGGATGAGGAGAAACTGGCGCGTGCGCTGATGTTGTCTCACCTGAGCGCTATCTACATCCATCATCAGCTTCCGCGTTTGTCTGCTCTGTGTGCGGCAACCACGGCGGCGATGGGCGCCGCGGCGGGGATGGCGTGGATCGTTGATGGTCGCTACAACACCATCGCGATGGCGATCAGCAGCATGATTGGCGACGTGAGCGGAATGATTTGCGATGGTGCCTCAAACAGCTGCGCGATGAAAGTTTCAACCAGCGCATCTGCGGCGTGGAAAGCGGTGCTGATGGCGCTGGACGATACTGCTGTAACCGGCAACGAAGGGATTGTGGCGCATAACGTGGAGCAATCTATCACGAACCTGTGTGCGCTGGCGTGTCGCTCGATGCAGGAAACCGACAAGCAGATCATTGAGATCATGGCCAGTAAGGCACATTAATCTGCAGGCCGGGTAAGGCGGAATCGCCCCCCCCCGGTATAACTCTAAGTCCG
>JAGDQI010000398.1:0-41762 GCA_023653725.1 Bungarus multicinctus | reverse complement strand
GGACGGGCAAAAGGAGTTTTACAACCCCGGCAAGGATGATCGGCACAGAACAAAAAATCGTGACCAATATGGTCAATACGATACTCAGCAATAGCGTTATCGCAGCGAGTATTCTCGTCATAATTAAATTATTCAAAAGGTTAGCCATAGATAGTGCGCTAAAGAGGCGCAAGGGGCTGATTTTATCAGAAAACGAACCAAATGATGGATCTTCCCTGAATAGAAAAAAAGGGAATATCTATCCACATCAGGATATACGCTGTCTAAATGGAATAAAATGCTACATATTTATTTAAGCTTATGAAATATATGTATAAATAAAATGATGTGTTAATTTCATTGCTATATTTAAAGAGCTGAAAATTATTTATTCACAAAGTTATCCACAGTCTTCTTTGCGAGCAAAGCAGAAGATCTACAAAAGTTTTTCGACAAATGCGGCGAAAAACTCATGTTTTCATCCTGTCTGTGGCATCCTTTACCCATAATCTGATAAACAGGCACGGACATTATGGTTCAGATCCCAGAAAACCCACTTATCCTTGTAGATGGCTCCTCTTACCTGTATCGCGCATATCATGCGTTCCCGCCGCTGACTAACAGTGCAGGAGAACCGACTGGCGCGATGTATGGTGTCCTCAACATGCTGCGTAGCTTGATTCTGCAATATCAGCCGACCCATGCTGCGGTGGTATTCGACGCTAAGGGTAAAACCTTCCGTGATGAGTTATTTGAACACTACAAGTCACACCGCCCACCTATGCCGGACGATCTGCGTGCGCAGATTGAACCTCTTCATGCGATGGTAAAAGCGATGGGGCTGCCCCTGCTGGCCGTTTCGGGCGTTGAAGCAGACGATGTCATCGGTACGCTGGCGCGGGAGGCAGAGAAGGTGGGTCGTCCGGTGCTGATTAGCACCGGTGATAAAGATATGGCTCAGTTGGTGACGCCGAATATCACCCTGATCAACACCATGACCAATACGATCCTCGGCCCGGATGAAGTGGTGAATAAATATGGTGTTCCACCCGAACTGATCATTGATTTCCTGGCGCTGATGGGTGATTCCTCAGATAACATCCCTGGCGTTCCTGGCGTAGGTGAAAAAACCGCGCAGGCTCTGCTGCAGGGGCTGGGGGGGCTGGATACCCTCTATGCTGAATCAGACAAAATCGCGGGGCTGACTTTCCGTGGTGCGAAAACTATGGCGGGCAAACTTGAGCAGAATAAAGAGGTAGCGTACCTCTCTTATCAATTGGCTACCATCAAAACGGATGTTGAACTGGAGTTGACCTGCGAGCAGTTGGAAGTACGTCAGCCGGCAGCGGATGAACTGCTTGGCCTGTTTAAACAGTATGAATTCAAGCGTTGGGTTACTGACGTTGAAGCGGGTAAATGGCTACAGGCGAAAGGAACGAAGCCGGCGGCAAAACCACAGGAAACCATCGTCGTTGATGAAACGCCTGAGGGGCCGGTCACGGTTCTCTCGTATGATAACTATGTGACAATTCTGGATGAAGCGACGCTGGAAGAGTGGATTGCGAAGCTGAAAAAAGCGCCTGTCTTTGCCTTCGATACTGAAACTGACAGCCTGGACAACATCGCCGCGAATCTGGTTGGCCTGTCTTTTGCCATTGAACCGGGGGTGGCTGCATATGTTCCTGTTGCCCACGATTACCTGGACGCCCCAGATCAGATCGCTCGCGACCGCGCGCTGGAATTGCTGAAGCCGTTGCTGGAAGATGAGAACGCGCATAAAGTCGGGCAAAACCTGAAGTACGATCGCGGTATCCTGGCGAACTATGGCATCGAACTGCGTGGCATTACCTTTGACACTATGCTCGAATCCTACATTCTTAACAGCGTCGCTGGCCGACACGATATGGACAGCCTCTCGGATCGCTGGCTGAAACATAAAACCATCACCTTTGAAGAGATCGCCGGAAAGGGCAAAAACCAGCTGACCTTTAACCAGATAGCGCTGGAAGAAGCCGGACGTTATGCTGCGGAAGACGCCGACGTTACGCTACAGCTTCATCTCAAAATGTGGCCAGAATTGCAGCAGCATAAAGGACCGCTGAACGTCTTTGAAAATATCGATATGCCGCTGGTTCCTGTTTTGTCTCGCGTTGAGCGCAACGGTGTGAAAATCGATCCGGCTGTTCTGCACAAACATTCAGAAGAGCTGACGCTGCGTTTGAACGAGCTGGAGCAAAAAGCACACGAGATCGCCGGAGAAGCGTTTAACCTCTCTTCCACCAAACAACTGCAAACTATCCTGTTTGAAAAGCAGGGTATTAAGCCGCTGAAGAAAACGCCTGGCGGCGCGCCATCAACGTCGGAAGAGGTACTGGAAGAGCTCGCGCTCGATTACCCATTGCCGAAAGTGATCCTGGAATATCGCGGCTTAGCAAAACTGAAATCGACCTATACGGATAAGCTTCCGTTGATGATTAACAAGAAAACCGGGCGCGTGCACACCTCCTATCACCAGGCGGTGACCGCCACCGGGCGCTTGTCTTCCACGGATCCAAACCTGCAGAACATCCCGGTACGTAATGACGAAGGTCGTCGTATTCGTCAGGCGTTCATTGCGCCAGAAGACTACGTGATCGTCTCCGCGGACTACTCGCAGATTGAACTGCGCATCATGGCACATCTCTCGCGAGATAAAGGTCTGCTTACCGCGTTTGCCGAAGGGAAAGATATTCACCGCGCAACGGCGGCAGAAGTCTTTGGCTTACCGCTGGATTCCGTGACTGGTGAACAACGCCGCAGCGCGAAAGCCATCAACTTCGGACTGATCTACGGGATGAGTGCCTTTGGTTTGGCGCGCCAGTTGAATATTCCGCGTAAAGAAGCACAGAAGTACATGGACCTCTACTTCGAACGCTACCCTGGCGTGCTGGAATATATGGAACGCACCCGTGCACAGGCAAAAGAGCAAGGTTATGTCGAAACCCTGGAAGGGCGTCGTCTCTATTTACCGGATATTAAATCCAGTAATGGCGCTCGTCGCGCTGGTGCAGAGCGCGCGGCAATTAACGCCCCGATGCAGGGTACTGCCGCAGACATTATCAAACGAGCCATGATTGCGGTGGACGGATGGCTGCAAACCGAGCAACCACGTGTGCGCATGATCATGCAGGTACATGATGAACTGGTGTTTGAAGTGCATAAAGATGACCTCGAAAGCGTCTCTAAAAAGATCCATCAACTGATGGAAAACGAGACCCAGATTGATGTGCCGTTGCTGGTGGAAGTCGGTAGTGGCGAAAACTGGGATCAGGCGCACTAAGGGTTTACTGAATAACGCCGCTTTTTCGTAACTAAGCAACATAAGATAGAACTTTTTGTGATGTCCATTAGAATTCCCTATGTAAGGAATGAAAAAAAATTACAAAAAGTGCTTTCTGAGCTGCTTAAAAAAGAGTAAAGTTATTCACGTAGGGTACAGAGGTAAGATGTTCTATCTTTCAGACCTTTTACTTCACGTAATCGGATTTGGCTGAATATTTTAGCCGCCCCAGTCAGTAATGACTGGGGCGTTTTTTATTGTGCGAAAGAAAAGTTTCGCACCGGCTGTAGGCCGGATAAGACGCGCAGCGGCGCTATCCGGCATATCGGTGGGTTATTCCCCGTCCTGCATCTCTTCAACCGGCGCCAGTTCACTAAACCAGCTATCCAGCTTCTGCCGAAGTTTGTCCACGCCCAGTTTTTTCAGTGATGAAAATGCTTCTACCTGTACATCACCGTTAAATGCCAGTACGGCTTCACGTACCATATTCAACTGGGCTTTGCGTGCACCGCTGGCCAGTTTATCTGCTTTAGTCAGCAGTACCAGAACCTGAACGTTGCTCTCAACCGCCCACAGGATCATCTGCTGATCGAGGTCTTTTAGCGGGTGACGAATATCCATCAGTACCACCAGACCTTGCAGGCTCTGACGTTTTTCCAGATATTCAGCCAGCGCGCGCTGCCATTTGCGCTTCATCTCTTCCGGAACTTCGGCATAACCGTATCCAGGCAAGTCGACCAGGCGTTTGCCGTCAACGACTTCAAACAAGTTGATGAGCTGAGTACGACCCGGCGTTTTAGATGTACGCGCCAGACTCTTTTGATTCGTCAGGGTATTTAGCGCACTGGATTTGCCTGCGTTGGAACGGCCAGCAAAAGCCACTTCGATACCGGTATCGGAAGGTAAGTGGCGAATATCAGGGCGCACTCATCACAAAGTGCGTCTGTTGATAATTCAAGTTAGTCAAGCAGTCCTCTCCATCAATCAGGGCTTTGCAGCGATTATACCTGAACCCCAGCAAAAGGCTGGTTTTTCGACGCGTAGACTATGTAAGTAAAAACCTCGCACTTTGTGAGACATTGCCGATAGTTTCTATACGAGATGACAGAGTAAAAAATAACGTAACCAAAATAAATCATAGAGTTAAGATTAGGTACTATTCTTAAAGTCCGAAATTGTTACCCAGGTTACTTGTACGTTTAAACCAAAGCGGTAAAGTAACGTCCATAGCGAGGAAGCTGACAGGATAGTCGACTCAGGATGAGGGTCAGGAGCGCCAGGAGGCGAAGACACAGGATTGTCAGGGAGACAAACGTCTGGAGACGTTAGTAAAAGGAAATGGAAACAACACGGAATGTTTCAGGCTAAGGGAAAAACAGGGTGTGTTGATAGCCAACAGGGATTGTGGAGCCCGTAAGGGTTGAGAGTCAGGAAAAAAGGCGACAGATTACTCTGTCGCCTTTTTTCTTTATTTCTGCTAGATTCCGGCGCAATTATATACTGAATAAAAACAGCCAAAGACGAATCATGATGAAACCAACTTCTACACCACGCGGTAAAGGTCCTGCAAAAGCGCGTCGTAAAACACGCGAAGAAATTAACCAGGAAGCGCGCGACCGTAAGCGCCAGAAAAAACACCGTGGTCATGCGGCGGGCAGCCGTGCTTCCGGTAGCGAAGGCGCATCTGGTGGCGGAAACCAAAATAAGCAAAAAGATCCTCGTATTGGCAGTAAAAACCCCATTCCATTGGGCGTGACCGAAAAAGTCACCAAACAGCACAAACCGAAGAGTGAGAAACCTATGCTTTCACCACAGGCTGAGTTGGATTTACTGGAAACGGATGAGCGCCTGGATGCGCTGCTGGAGCGTCTTGAAGCAGGAGAAACCTTGAGCGCGGAAGATCAGACCTGGGTTGATGCCAAGCTGGACCGCATCGATGAGCTGATGCAAAAGCTGGGTCTTTCTTACGATGACGAGGAAGAAGAGGAAGAAAAGCAGGAAGACATGATGCGCCTGCTGAAAGGCGGCAACTAACGGTTTTACACCGTGGGTCTTCCTGTCCTGCTTATAACCCTTCCGGTTATATGTTATCTGGTGTGGTTATTCGTTAAACTACAGCGGTTGTCGCGGCGACAGAAGTGGCTGCGCAACCGGCTTATCACCCGCACTGGTGCTAAGCCGGTACGCCGTACCCGCCAGAGACGCCATCGGAAGGAGTGAGCATGTCAGAGCAGTTAATAGACTGGGACCTGGCCCTGATCCAGAAATATAACTATTCCGGGCCACGATATACCTCGTACCCGACCGCGCTGGAGTTTTCTGAAGACTACGGCACAGAAGCATTTCTAAAGGCCGTGGCGCGTTATCCTGAGCGTCCGCTCTCGCTGTACGTTCACATCCCGTTCTGCCACAAACTGTGCTACTTCTGTGGCTGCAACAAGATTGTGACTCGCCAGCAGCATAAAGCAGATCAATATCTCGATGCCCTGGAACAAGAAATTATCCATCGCGCACCGCTGTTCGCCGGACGCCATGTCAGCCAGCTGCACTGGGGCGGCGGTACGCCAACGTATCTGAATAAAGCGCAAATCAGCCGTTTGATGTCACTGCTGCGTGGCAATTTCAACGTTAACGACGACGCCGAAATCTCGATCGAAGTGGATCCGCGTGAAATCGAGCTGGATGTCCTTGATCATTTACGCGCTGAAGGTTTTAACCGGTTGAGCATGGGAGTGCAGGACTTCAACAAAGAAGTTCAGCGCCTGGTGAACCGTGAGCAGGATGAGGAGTTTATCTTTGCGCTGCTGAATCATGCGCGGGAGATTGGCTTTACCTCAACGAATATCGATCTGATTTATGGCCTGCCAAAACAGACGCCAGAGAGCTTCGCCTTTACCCTGAAACGCGTGGCAGAGCTGAATCCAGACCGTCTGAGCGTCTTTAACTACGCGCACCTGCCGACGCTGTTTGCTGCCCAGCGCAAGATTAAAGATGCCGACCTGCCCAGCGCGCAGCAGAAGCTGGATATCCTGCAGGAGACCATCTCTTCACTGACCGAAACTGGCTATCAGTTCATTGGCATGGATCACTTTGCCCGCCCGGATGACGAACTGGCCATTGCTCAACGCGAGGGCGTTTTGCATCGCAATTTCCAGGGCTATACCACCCAGGGTGATACCGATCTGCTGGGGATGGGCGTATCGGCCATCAGTATGATTGGCGATAACTACGCGCAGAACCAGAAAGAGCTGAAGCACTATTACCAGCAGGTAGATGAGCAGGGGAACGCGCTGTGGCGCGGAATTGTCCTGACCCGCGACGACTGCATTCGTCGGGATGTTATTAAGCTCCTGATCTGCAATTTCCGCCTCGACTATGCCGCCGTGGAACAACAATGGGATCTGAACTTCGCTGACTATTTTGCCGAAGACCTGAAACTTCTGGCGCCGCTGGCGAAAGATGGGCTGGTGGATGTGGATGAGAAGGGAATTCAGGTTACGCCGAAGGGGCGTCTGCTAATCCGTAATATTTGCATGTGCTTCGATGCATATCTGCGCCAGAAAGCGCGTTTGCAGCAGTTCTCGCGCGTCATTTAACCGGGTTGCCCGGTGGCGCTTCGCTTACCGGGCCTACGAAATCTCAATACGTAGGTCGGGTAGGCGAAGCGCCACCCGACAAACCCGTTAGCTGAACAGCCCAACCAGCGCCGCACACAGCACTGCGGCAACCGCAGTTTGTGGCGTATGGCTTTCGACCGCACCGCTTGATAGCAGATTTATCATTGATTCCAGCATGATGACTTCCCCCCCGTTTGCCGGGCACGATCATACTTAACTCATCGGAACAGTAAAGCGCAAAATAGCAGCAATTTGCGCTCAATTATCAATCTTTACACAGTGACTGATAGTCACTCCATTCCGAGTTCTTTTAACTTTCGCGTCAAGGTATTACGGCCCCAACCGAGCAGCCGTGCCGCTTCCTGTTTATGCCCCTGGGTATGACGTAGCGCGGTGGTCAACAGCGTGCGTTCCATCTCCGGTTGAGCCTCTGAAAGCAGATTTTGATGACCGGAGCGTAATGCCCGATCCGCCCACTGTGCCAACAGGGTTGCCCAACTGTCTGGCTGCATATGGGACGGTGCGTCAGGTACGGTGGTTTCAAACAGCTCGGTCGGTAAGTCCTGAATGAGTACTTCTTGACCGGCGGCCATTACGGTTAACCAGCGACAGGTATTCTCAAGCTGACGCACATTTCCCGGCCATGACAGACGGGTGAGCGCCGCCTCGGTTTCAGTGTGTAATTGCTTGGCTTCTACTCCCAGTTCGCGGGCGGCCTCCTGCAGGAAATGACGCGCCAGGCGTGGGATATCTTCCCGACGTTCGCGCAGTGGCGGCAGATGCACCCGGATGACGTTCAGGCGGTGGAATAAGTCCTCACGGAATTTGCCTTCCTGCACCCGCAGTTCCAGGTTCTGGTGCGTGGCGGCGATAATACGTACGTCCACCTTCACGGGCGCATAACCACCAACGCGGTAGAACTGTCCATCGGCTAATACGCGCAATAAACGTGTCTGCACGTCCAGCGGCATATCGCCAATTTCATCAAGGAACAGCGTGCCGCCGTCTGCCTGTTCAAAGCGCCCCTGACGAATCGTATTCGCTCCGGTAAACGCCCCTTTTTCATGGCCAAACAGCTCAGACTCGATCAAATCTTTCGGAATAGCAGCCATGTTCAGCGCGATGAACGGCGCTTTGACGCGAGGGCTATGACGGTGCAACGCATGGGCGACCAGCTCTTTACCGGTCCCGGACTCTCCGTTAATCAATACGCTGATTGAAGAACGGGACAGGCGACCAATAATGCGAAAGACGTCTTGCATTGCCGGTGCTTCGCCGATGATGTCGGTTGTTGGGCCGTTGATCTGAACATTACGCGGCTGCTGCTGTTCCTGATAATGGCTGATGGCGCGTTCGACCAGCGCCACGGCTTCATCAATATCAAAAGGTTTGGGCAGATAATCAAACGCCCCTTGTTGATAGGCGCTGACGGCAGCATCCAGATCGGAGTGGGCGGTCATTATGATGACCGGAAGCATCGGATGCCGCTGTTTAATCTGTTTTAACAACGTCAGGCCGTCCATGCCCGGCATGCGGATATCCGACAACAGTACGTCCGGCGTTTGCTGGCCAGCGCGTCCAGTACCTCTTTACCGCTTTCAAATGTCGTGCAGCTTAGTCCTGCCCCTGCGAGCGCACGTTCAAGCACCCAACGGATGGAACTATCGTCATCAACTACCCAGACTATTCCTCGTTGCATAAACGTCACCTTTATTTCCTGATAGGCAGGTAAACCGAGAACTCGGTATGACCCGGCCAACTGGTAAATTCAATTTTGCCGGAATGTTGATCAATTAAATTACGGGCGATGGATAATCCAAGGCCGGTACCGCCTTCGCGACCGCTGACCATTGGGTAGAACAGCGTGTCCTGCAAATGCGAGGGAATTCCCGGGCCGTTATCCTCAACATCAATCCGCGCCGCCAGACGATAACGCATACCGTGCAGCGTGAGCTGAAATGCGGTGCGGGTACGCAGAATAATCTCGCCGCCTTCCGGTCCCAGCGCCTGCAAAGCATTGCGCACGATGTTCAGCAAAACCTGCTCGATCTGGTCCGGGTCGTGCAGTAATTCAGGCAGACTCGGGTCGTAATCACGAATCAGCGTGACGTTTTCCGGCAGCTCCATCGAGACCAGCGCTACCACGCGCTCCGCCACTTTGTGAATACTTTCCGTGACGTGCATTCCCGGCTGTTGCGGTCCCAGCAGACGGTCGACCAGGTTACGCAGGCGGTCGGCCTGCTCAATAATGACTTTGGTATATTCGGTCAGCGCCGGGTCTGGAAGCGCTTTACTGAGCAGTTGCGCCGCGCCGCGTAATCCACCCAGCGGGTTTTTAATTTCGTGCGCCAGGCCGCGCACCAGATCGCGGGCAGCAATCTGCTGGGCGTGCTGGAGCTGTTCCTGGCTCAGACGGCGCTGGTTATCCATGGGTGCCATCTCCAGCAGGATAAGGCCATCAGGCAGCCTCTGAGCGGTCACAGAGAGAATGTGTGAGTGGCTATCTATCACCAGCGTCACTTCGTTATCCGTAAAGCCCTGGCCTGCTTCCAGGCTCTCTCGCATCAGCCCGATGTTTAAGGAGAAGTAACTCAACAGATCGGGAAGTGGGGTACCAAACAGTTTGCGGGAGCTTTGGGCGAGCAGCTGTTGTGCCGCCGGGTTGGCGTAATGTACCGCCAGCTCATCGTCGACGAGTAAGATGCTGTTGATTAAAGAATTGAGGATCTGCCCAGCATCGGGCAGCGTGCCGGTTGCCATTCAGCAGTCTCCTGAAAAGTGTTGCACCAATTTAGTGCATTATAGCTTTTTACATCAAAAAAGCGCGAGGAAGCAGGTTGTTAGTGGAGAAAAAAGCCCATCCTGGGATGGGCTAAAAGTTCCACGGCAACTAAAAAACTCCTGACGCCTTTCACGCTGCTGCTGCGTTGGCTGCCTTCGCTTACCCCAGTCACATAGCTATCTATGCTCCTGGGGATATGCTCAGTTGCCGCCTTGCCGCAACGCGAAATTCGTTGGATTTTTAATATATGATCAAACGCTGTAGTACAGCTCAAACTCTACCGGGTGCGGAGTCATGCGCACACGATCATCTTCTTCGCGACGCAGCGTAATGTACGCATCGATCGCTTCATTAGTGAACACGCCGCCTGCAGTCAGGAACTCACGGTCCAGATCCAGTTCTTTCAGTGCTTCTTCCAGAGAACCAGCAACCTGTGGGATCTCTTTCGCTTCTTCCGGCGGCAGGTCGTACAGGTTTTTGTCCATGGCTTCGCCCGGGTGGATCTTGTTCTTAATACCGTCAAGACCGGCCATCAGCAGTGCTGCGAAGCACAGGTACGGGTTAGCAGCCGGGTCCGGGAAACGCACTTCGATACGACGCGCTTTCGGAGAAGCCACTACCGGAATACGGATAGAAGCAGAACGGTTACGGGCAGAGTAAGCCAGCATTACCGGCGCTTCGTAGCCTGGGACCAGACGCTTATAGGAGTTGGTGGTTGGGTTAGCCAGGGCATTGATCGCTTTAGCGTGTTTGATTACGCCGCCGATGTAGAACAGCGCCTGCTCAGACAGACCCGCATATTTGTCGCCAGAGAACAGGTTTACGCCATTCTTGGACAGGGACATGTGGCAGTGCATACCGGAACCGTTATCGCCAAACATGGGTTTTGGCATAAAGGTCGCGGTTTTACCGAAACGGTGAGCGACGTTGTGAACCACATATTTGTAGATCTGAATTTCATCCGCTTTTTTGGTCATGGTGTTAAAGCGGGTGGCAATTTCGTTCTGACCAGCGGTCGCCACTTCGTGGTGATGCGCTTCAACCACCAGGCCCATTTCTTCCATGATCAGACACATGGTAGAACGGATGTCCTGAGAAGAATCTACCGGAGGAACCGGGAAGTAACCACCTTTCACGCCAGGACGGTGACCTTTGTTACCCCCTTCGTATTTGGTGGAGGAGTTCCATGCGCCTTCGATGTCATCGATAGCCACGTGGGAACCGGAAATGGACGCGCCGAAACGGATGTCGTCAAACAGGAAGAATTCTGGCTCAGGCCCGAACAGAACGGTGTCTGCGATGCCGGTAGAACGCAGATACTCTTCAGCGCGTTTAGCGATGGAACGTGGGTCGCGGTCGTAGCCCTGCAGCGTACCTGGTTCCAGGATATCGCAACGGATGATCAGGGTAGACTCTTCATAGAACGGGTCGATGAGTGCAGTAGACGCATCTGGCATCAGAACCATGTCTGATTCGTTAATGCCTTTCCAGCCACCGATGGAGGAGCCGTCAAACATTTTGCCTTCTTCAAAGAATTCGGCATTTACCTGATGAGCAGGAATAGTGACGTGCTGTTCTTTACCTTTGGTATCAGTGAAGCGCAAATCAACAAACTTCACTTCGTGTTCGTTCAGCATCGTCAAAACGTGTTCAGCGGACATACTTACTCTCCCGGATTGGTCATGGTCGTCGTGGTAACGAAGTCTTCAATTCTGCAAAAATTGGCCGTGTCGCCGTAAAAAATATAAAGCGAAATCTGTGCCAACTTTTAAATTGCCCCTAAAAGGCGTTATCATGCGCACTATCGTGCAAAGGGGCTGCACCATGAAGGTTGTATTGCACCATTATAGTGCTTTAATGTGAACATTAAGCACCATATTGGTGCAAAGCATGTCAGATTACCCCTTTTAACGCTCCGTGAATGTGATCACAAAGAAACTCTGCAATACTTGTTTGCGGAGGATGTTTGTGATCCTGTTTTGTACTGCGATTAATCCGTGTACAATAACGCGCTATTTCTAAAATGCCTGAGGCAAAGTTGTGATCGAAAATTTGCGTAACATCGCCATCATCGCGCACGTAGACCATGGTAAAACGACCCTGGTAGACAAGCTGCTCCAACAATCCGGTACGTTCGATGCACGTGCTGAAACCCAAGAGCGCGTGATGGACTCTAACGATTTGGAGAAAGAGCGTGGGATTACCATCCTCGCTAAAAACACCGCTATCAAATGGAATGACTACCGTATCAACATCGTTGATACCCCAGGGCACGCCGACTTCGGTGGTGAAGTTGAACGTGTAATGTCCATGGTCGACTCCGTGCTGCTGGTGGTGGATGCAATGGATGGTCCGATGCCGCAGACGCGCTTCGTGACCAAAAAAGCCTTTGCCCATGGCCTGAAGCCAATTGTTGTTATCAACAAAGTTGACCGCCCTGGCGCGCGTCCTGACTGGGTTGTTGATCAGGTATTTGACCTGTTCGTTAACCTCGACGCTACCGACGAACAGCTGGACTTCCCGATCGTTTACGCTTCCGCGCTGAACGGTATCGCAGGTCTGGATCACGAAGATATGGCTGAAGACATGACTCCGCTGTATCAGACCATCGTTGATCGTGTACCGGCTCCGAACGTAGACCTTGATGGCCCGCTGCAGATGCAAATCTCTCAGCTGGACTACAACAACTACGTTGGCGTAATCGGCATTGGCCGTATCAAACGCGGTAAAGTTAAACCGAACCAGCAGATCACTATCATTGATAGCGAAGGCAAAACCCGTAACGGTAAAGTCGGTAAAGTTCTGACCCATCTGGGTCTGGAACGTATCGAGAGTGATATTGCCGAAGCGGGCGATATCATCGCGATCACTGGTCTGGGCGAACTGAACATCTCCGACACCATCTGTGACCCGCAGAACGTCGAAGCGCTGCCGGCTCTGTCCGTTGATGAACCGACCGTAACCATGTTCTTCTGCGTAAACACCTCCCCGTTCTGTGGTAAAGAAGGTAAATATGTTACCTCTCGTCAGATCCTTGACCGCCTGAACAAAGAGCTGGTGCACAACGTTGCGCTGCGCGTCGAAGAAACCGAAGATGCGGATGCGTTCCGTGTATCTGGTCGTGGTGAGCTGCACCTGTCTGTTCTGATCGAGAACATGCGTCGTGAAGGTTTCGAAATGGCGGTTTCCCGTCCGAAAGTCATCTTCCGCGAAATCGACGGCCGTAAACAAGAGCCGTTCGAAAACGTAACGCTGGACGTCGAAGAGCAACATCAGGGTTCTGTCATGCAGGCTCTGGGTGAGCGTAAAGGCGACCTGAAAAACATGAATCCAGATGGCAAAGGCCGCGTACGTCTTGACTACGTGATCCCAAGCCGTGGTCTGATCGGCTTCCGTTCAGAATTCATGACCATGACTTCCGGTACCGGTCTGCTGTACTCCACCTTCAGCCACTACGACGATGTTCGTGCGGGTGATGTGGGCCAGCGTCAGAACGGCGTACTGATCTCCAACGGCCAGGGTAAAGCAGTTGCGTTCGCACTGTTCAGCCTGCAGGACCGCGGTAAGCTGTTCCTGGGTCACGGTGCTGAAGTTTACGAAGGCCAGATCATCGGTATTCACAGCCGCTCTAACGACCTGACTGTAAACTGCCTGACCGGTAAGAAACTGACCAACATGCGTGCGTCCGGTACTGACGAAGCAACAGTTCTGGTTCCGCCGGTTAAGATGACTCTGGAGCAGGCTCTGGAATTCATCGATGACGACGAACTGGTAGAAGTTACTCCAACCTCTATCCGTATCCGTAAGCGTCACCTGACTGAAAACGATCGTCGCCGTGCAATGCGTGGCGCGAAAGAAGAGTAATTAACGCTCTTTCTCAGGTAAGCAGAAAAAGCCGCTGATAATCAGCGGCTTTTTTTATCGAAAAGATCAGGTTGTTTCCTGATCCGCAATAACCAACTCAATATTTTCTAAATCGAGTAATTGCTTGAAGGAATTAGGCGGTTGGGCATCGGTAAAAAATGCTCGGATTTTACGCATATTACCGATGGATACAGCAGCTGATGCAGCAAACTTAGTATGATCAGCAACTAAAAAGCGTATTACGTGCATGCTTAATCATCGTTTTGGCGACGAGAGCCTCGTTCACATCGAATTCCAGTAGTGTGCCATCTTCCTCGATGGCACCAATACTGGTAATCAAATAGTCGGCTCTAAATCCTTCAATGAAGTTTACTGCTCCAGGGCCAACAATACCGCCATTATGAGCGCGTAATGTTCCACCAGGTACCATGACTTCGAGATCTTGATTCTTATACAGGATCTGCGCAACACGAAGACTGTTAGTAATTATGCGTAGGTCCCGGCGGTTCAGCAAGGCTCGTGCAACGGCTTCTACCGTAGTACCGATGGTAATAAAAACCGTACAGCGTTCAGGAAGATAATCAGCAACAGCCTCCGCTATCGCTTCTTTTTCCTGAATGAGGGATAACTCTCGCTGTTCGAAAGCGGTATTCATGATGCTGGATACACGTCCGGCTCCACCATGATGTCGGGTGATCAAACCCTGTTCACTCAACTTACGAATATCCCGGCGCACGGTTTGCGTGGACACATCCAGCAGTTGCGCTAGTTCTTCGATATTCATATAGCCGCGTTCTGAAATGTAATGAACAAGTTGATCATGGCGCGGATTACCGGTGACTTCAATGATGCTCATGAATACTCCTGGACCTCTTCCCCGTAATTGTCGGCTATTTTACGCATAAAGTGACAAAAATGATTCGGTTTGTGCACGATTAGGAATTCCGGCTCGTCCGCCTGCCTGAGTGCATTTCATCGCAGCCACAGCACTTGCAAAACGGATGGCTTGATCAGTAGGCATTTTCTCTGCAAGAGCTGCCGCCATAGCACCGTGGAAAACATCGCCTGCGCCAGTTGTATCCACCACATTGACAGGAAATGCAGTTTGTTGGCACGTTTGCCCATTTTCAATCCATAGTGATCCTTCACTACCAAGCGTAACGTACACTTTACCATTGGTATGCTTAGAGGCCATTTTAAGTGCCAGTTGTGCATCATTCTGCCCGGTCATTCTCTTCAGACCTGGGGTTGAAAAAAACTGCATGGTCGGCAAGTGCTACCAACGGAGTTATGTCTTGTGGAGTCATATCGGCATCCAGCAGTGTTGGGACACCTGCGGCACGTGCCAGCTCGAAGGATTTCAACGTTCCTTCATGCCAACGTACATCAGCCAGAACGATGTCATAACGTGAAAAATCAATCGAATCCAGCCACTGAGCATCTGTACCAGGTCCGGGCTTGGATAGTTCACGATGATGCGTTCTCCGTGCTGATCGACCAATATAGCGGACTGAGATGAACGGGAATTCGGGTATTGCCGACAAAACTCTGTATTAACCCCCCAGACCTCAAGCTCGTTAAGCAAAGTATTCCCGCAACTGTCATCGCCTACGCGACCTATAAAATCAACATCAATACCGAGTCGGGCAATGGCGACAGCCGCTGTTGCAGCTGGGCCTCCACCTGCTTCAAGATACTGATTAGACTGGTATTTACCCCCTCCATTGGGCAGGTCGTTTAAAGAATAAATACGGTCCTGAACGGTGATTCCAATACAAGCTATTCTGGTCATATTTGTTTATTCCTGTGTGAACTTGTCTTCTTTTGCTCATTTTAATGACATAAATGATCAGATTAGTGACGCGTGTCTAGTTTTTAGTCATAAATTACAAATATGCTCAAAAACAGACGAAAACGTGTTTTTAATTGTAATTATTTTGTCAAGCTGAGACAGGAGAGCATTCATGACAACCATTGCATTTTTGGGCTTAGGCCAGATGGGTAGCCCAATGGCTAATAATCTGTTGCAAAAGGGGCATGTTTTGCGCGTGTTCGACGTAAATAACAGGCAGTCAATGAGTTAGCAAAAAAAGGAGCGATTGCGGCTCAAACTCCTGCTGAAGCCGCTAAAGATGCTGAGTTCATTATCACTATGCTGCCAAATGGCGACATTGTTCGGCAAGTGTTGCTGGGAAAAGATGGCGTATGCGAAGGCGTGTCTTCTAAGGCAATGGTCATTGACATGTCCACTATTCACCCATTGCAGACCGATGCACTGATTCATGAGATGCAAGAGAAAGGCATTAGCTTGATGGATGCCCCTGTGGGTAGAACGTCAGTCAACGCGATTGACGGTACGCTGCTGATTCTCGCTGGCGGAACACCTGAACAGGTTGAACGTGCGCGTCCTGTGCTGATGTGCATGGGAGATGAGCTGGTGGAGGCTGGCGGCCCTGGAATGGGGATCCGCGTAAAACTGATCAATAACTATATGAGCATTGCGCTGAACGCCTTGTCAGCGGAGGCCGCTGTTCTTTGCGAATCATTGGGTTTGAGCCTTGATGTGGCCATTAAGGTCATGAGCGGTACTGCTGCAGGCAAGGGACATTTTACGACAACCTGGCCTGGCAAGGTCCTTAAAGGAGATCTTTCTCCAGCATTTATGGTGGACCTTGCGTTGAAAGACCTACGCATAGCGGTCGATGTCGCTAGTCAGACTGGCGCGCCGCTCAATATGGGCATTGCAGCTGAAACTTATTACAACCCGTGCCAGCGAGAACGGTCGAGGCCGTCAGGACTGGAGTGCACTGTTATCACAGGTTCGTCAGCAGGCTGGCCGACCAGATTCACTCTAAATTTTAAATAGTTACAGGAGTTATTATGTCTTCCCTCAATACCCCATACACGCTGAAAGATATTTCTCGCCCTGGCGGCGGATTTGCCATGTTGGCTGTTGATCAGCGTGAAGCAATGCGCCTGATGTTTGCGGCTTCTGGACATCCCAAACCGGTCGCTGACAGTGTATTGACTGATTTTAAAGTCGCAGCAACACAAATTCTGTCGCCCTATGCTTCAGCGGTACTTGCAGATAAACAATTTTGCCTCGATCAGATTGTCTCATTAGGCGCAGTCGCTGATACATGTGGACTGATTGTGGCGGCTGACCATTTTGTTCCAGGTAATGGTATACCGGTTGATCGTGTTGAAATTGACAGGACGATTGATCCGCTTAAAGCCCGTGAGATGGGCGCGAAAGCAATGAAATTGCTGGTCCTGTGGCGAGAAGATGAACCTGCAGAAGAGCGTTTGACCATGGTGGCGGAGTTTGTTCAACGTTGTCGTAGCGCTGGACTGGTCAGCATTATTGAGCCCGTCGTCCGTCCTCCTCGCTGTGGCTGGGAATTTGACCGGGAAAGCGCCATTGTCGCCGCAGCGGCGGAACTTGGCGGCACCGAAGCTGACCTTTATAAAGCGGAAATGCCATTAGGTGGCAAAGGTGATGAGCAGACCCTACTTGCTGCGTGTCAAAAGTTGCATGAACAAATGAAAATGCCGTGGGTCATTCTCTCTTCTGGTGTTGATGCGGATATTTTTGGCCGCGCGGTCCGTATCGCCATGAAGGGGGGAGCTTCCGGATTCCTGGCAGGGCGTGCCGTTTGGGCATCGGTTGTTGGTGCTCAAGATCCGCAAACAATGTTGCGTGATGTGTCGGTTCCACGCTTACAACGCCTGGCAGAAATCGTCGATGAAGGGATTTCTCAGCGTTAATCACCCATTTTAACGAATCTGGAGAAGAACCATGGATAAGATTACCCAAGTTCTATTTTCTGATATTGGGAAGGTGACCACCCAATATGTTGAGCTGCCGCACCAGGAACTTAAACCGCAAGAAGTCCGCATTGCTCCGGTGTTTTACGGAATATGTGGCTCTGATCTGCATGTACTGAAGGGAGGGCACCCATTTGCAAAACCTCCGGTTGTGCCCGGACATGAAATTGCGGCACGTGTCATGGAAGTGGGCAGTGAGGTGACGAATGTCAAGGTGGGCGATCATGTAGTAGTCGATCCAATTATGGCCTGTATGGAGTGTCGAGCCTGTAAA
Organism: Bungarus multicinctus; assembly: GCA_023653725.1. NCBI lineage: Eukaryota > Metazoa > Chordata > Lepidosauria > Squamata > Elapidae > Bungarus > Bungarus multicinctus. Next base: position 24,099 of record JAGDQI010000398.1, on the reverse strand, counting down.
GCGGGACGCTTTAATTTGTGTGAGCCTCCGCAGGTTGCAGGTTTCCGTGCACCAGGCTTTGCCCGCTCACAGCATATTGTTCCGGCACGAAACTGCCATGTTGCGCCAGCATCATTACTTCTGAAAGTGCTGGCTTTTGCAGAGCCAGCAGCTTGTGCGCGCCATTGCGTGAGCCGTATGCCAAAAGCATCACTGGAAAGCGTATTAGTGATAGGTGCTGGAACGATTGGCTTATCTATCGTTCAAGCACTGCGCATTATGGGAGCAGGAAAGATCACCGTCATCGAACCTGATGCCGCCAAACGTGAGTTGTCATTAAAGTTAGGTGCTGCGGAAGTTTGGGCTCCGGGTGAATTAGATGCACAGGTCCGTTTTACGGGCGCAATTGATGTTGTTGCCGCCCAGGCCACGCTGAATGATGCATTTACTCACGTCTATGCTGGCGGAACGGTAGTGTGCATGGGGGTACCGAGTGGCCCACGTGAAATTCCTCTTCCGATGATGCAACGTTTCGAACGTGATTTGCTGAATTCCGGTATGTATATCCCGGAAGACTTCGATGCCGTGATTGAATGGCTTGCGGATGGGCGGTTTGACACCAGCGAACTGGTGACCGATCTCTTCCCTGTCGAAGATGCGGATAAGGCGTTTGAACGTGCGCAGCAAAACGACTCTATAAAAGTCATGCTGCAATTTGCTGAGGTTTGATGCTGTAACCCTCCGTCTGGCGCTGCTTAATGGCGGTGCCACCCTACAACAATGAAAAAGGATACTGCGATGAGTCACATCACCAGTCCTACACCTTACTCGATCGGGCGTCCCCAGGACGTGATTGATATTGTTAATAAACATTCAGCAGTAAACACCAGCGTCGGCGTCATTTTTATCGCTCTTGGCGGCATTTTAATTGATGCTTATCAGGCGGCGATGGTGGGGTTTGGTAACAAATATATCGCATTGCAATTTGGTATTTCACCGGGTCTGGCGGCGACAGTGAACGCCTCTGTTTTAGTTGCTGCTCTCATTGGTGGATTGCTGGCGAATCGTGTTATTAACCGCTTTGGTCAAAAGCGTGCATTTATAATCGGAATGGGGTTGTGCACAATAGGTGCAGCTGCTGTCGCGATAGCCCCAAATATTTGGTGGGTGCTGGTGTGTCGCGTAATTATGGGGTTTGGCTTAGGTATTGATTTCCCCTTGGCAACAAATGCGGTGGCAGAACTTCGCGGCTCAACATCAAAGAAAACCGGTTCATCTGTTAATCTCTGGCAAATGGCCTGGTATGTATCAACTACGGTCGTCTATCTTGTTCTGCTTCCGCTGTTGCTATCCGGTATTGCTGAAGAGCAATTATGGCGCTATGGGATTTTATCGGCGCTATTTTTGCCATCATTATCATGATCCTACGTTACTTCTTCATTGGTGAATCTGCAATGTGGGCCGCACGAGTCGGACGTTATGATAAAGCCTGCGATATTCTGGCTAAACGCTATGGTGTTCAGGCTCGAGTTGCTCCTGCATCAAAACAGAATGATATTTCTTCTGAAAAAACAGAAAGTAAGTTTCATGGTGGCTATGGGATTTTATTCAATTCACGTTACCGCAAACGTACTATTCTCGGCTGTGTCGTGGCGACCATGCAAGCATGGCAATATAACGCCGTGGGTGTCTATTTGCCGCTGACTTTGGCTGGAATACTGAGCGGAGGATTAACCGGGGCACTTAGCGGTTCCGCAGTAGTGAATGCTTTATGTGGAATTACCGGTGGATTGATTGGATCACTTATCCTTCAACGCTTGGGTACTCGTCTTCAGTCGATGTATGGATTCGCCGTTGTGACGATTGCACTACTGGCTTTAGGTGCACTAGCTACCACAAACCCATGGCTTTCTTTAGGTCTATTAGGCGCAATCATTTTCTTCCATTCGGCGGGGCCTGGTGGCCTCGGAATGACCATTGCTACTCTTTCTTATCCGCCAACTATTCGTCCGACCGGCGTAGGATTTGCTCGTGCCATTATGCGTACAGGGGCAATTGCCGGACTTATCTTCTGGCCTATGTTATGGGGAGCACTAAAGACAGAGGCATTCTATTGGCTGGCAATTGTTCCTTTCCTTGGTTTCCTGACATGTGTATTGATTAAGTGGGAACCACTTGGTGCAAATGTTGATGCTGAGGACGCTGAGGTGCTGGCCGAACTGGATAAATAACAAGCAAGCGCGTCGCACATGCCGACGCGCTTTCTCATATAAATCCACCGCCTTATTAGTGGTTTTGTTGCGCAGATTTCTCGCCGACCCGGAGAGGAAAATTATGGCTGAAATAGTACAGGCACCAGGGAAAGAACTATCCGGCAAAGCCATGAGACGCGTTGTCATGGGAAGTTTCGCTGGCGCGTTGATGGAATGGTACGATTTTTTTATTTTCGGAACGGCGGCAGGGCTTGTCTTCGCTCCTCTATTTTTCCCTGAATGGCGATCCTTTTATTGGACTGAGTCGCCGCATTCGCGCTTTTGTGTTGGGTTCTTATCACGCGCCCGTTAGTGGGCCATGTTTTGCCACTTTGGCGATCAAGTCGGTCGCAAAATAACGTTGATTTGGAAAAAAAAAAAAAAACCCATTATCGATTGTTGGTTCCTCAACGTTTTTAATCGGTCTTCATACCAACATACAAAGCCATTGGTATCGGGCGCCGATTATAATTGATGGTTTCTTCGTCTGTGCGGGGGGTTCGGTCCTGGGTGGGGGAATATGGTGGGCTGCATTGATTACTATTTAATCTGCACTGAAGCAAACGCGGATTTTTTAGGTTTCGCTCCTACAAACGGGAAGCATCGGTTTGGGATTATGTTGGCGACAGGGGTGTTTGCAATATGTATCCTTGCCTTGACCCAAGAGATTTTTCTGAATTGGGGCTGGCGTCCCCATTTTTGGCTCTCTGCCATCATGCTAATTGGTGGGAATGTTCATACGACCTGCATACCGAAGAGACTCTGGATTTAAGAAACAAAAAAACGGCAGTAATCGAATTAAAAAATCAGCACCGCCGTTGATTGAACTTTTCCGTAAACATCCACTGGAATATTCTTTGCGCTTGGGGCGAGGCTGGCAGAGAGCGTATTTCGCGAATATTATTAATAGCTTTGGGATTGTATATATTTCCAGCCAGCTGGCGTTATCAAGGGATATTCCACTTAACGTATGCTGATTGCTTCAGCAATTGGCATTGTATGTTGTCCATTAATTGTTGGATTTCCGACCGTGTTGGGCAACGGAGGATGTATTTGTTTGGCGCTGGTTTTTTGCATCCTTTTCGCATTTCCATTCTTCTTGCTCCTGGATACAAAAAACACTCTGATTATTTGGTGCTGCATGATCCTTGGCTATACTTAGGGCCAACGATGATGTTTGCAGTACAACCCACATTGTTTACCCGAATGTTCGGAACCCGGGTACGCTATACAGGCCTTTCGTTTGCCTATCAGTTCTCCGCCATTCTGGGTGGATTAAGCCCGCTAATTGCTTCCAGCTTGTTGGCTCTGGGAGGTGGGAAACCGTGGTATGTAGCATTGTTTCTGTTTTTATCTCAATACTTTCATTCATTTGTGTCTGGCTTATCGAGCCACATTCAGACAATAAAAATGACGCTAATAACATTTAACGTCTTACTGAAATCTCAGAGAGCAATGATATGAACAATGAATTGAATACAGAACATTATCAAGCATTACAGCGTGCTTTGATACCTCCTGGCCGGGACCGATCGGTCAACCTGTTTACTGGAAAAAGGACATTTGCGTCTGCAAATATTTCCACAGGATGGTGCCAGAATCACCTCACTACAGGCGTTTGGTTTTGAAGTATTGCGACAATGGGAACCACAACGCAGAGCGTTTCAATATGGTTGTTTTCCTATGGTTCCTTGGGTGGGACGCCTGGGCGATGCAATGTTAACTGTGGGGGAAAAACAGTACGTATTGCCAGCTAACAAGCCACCTCATGCTCTACATGGTATGGCTTGTTATTCAGCGTGGGAAATCGTCGAACAAAAAGACGATGCCTTAAGGCTACGTATGCTATTGGGGACTCCATGGCCATGGCAAGGAGAGGTTCTGCAAAACGCTGACCCTTGAAGATGATGCGCTAATTCTACGCTTAGAAATTCATACTTTGTCTGAAACTTTCCCTGCATCAGCCGGTTGGCACCCTTGGTTTGTAAACGACTCGATAAGCAGAATGAGCAAGAACAATTACAGGTACTTTTTGATGCTGATTGGCAGGAGGAGGCTGGAAGCAATGAGCTACCAACCGGTAACAAGATCCCTCCGCAATCAGGCCCGTGGGATGATTGTTTGGTTTTAATGCTGATCTCAATGTTAGGTTACAATGGCTTGGTAAACTGAGTATGACAATGACATCGGATGCACAAAGTCTGGTTGTCTTTGATAAACAGCCGATGCAACTTGTGTTAATCCCCTTACTCAAGCTCCGAATGAAATTAATCGTGCGCCGCAGTTTGTCAGTCCGGGTGCACCTTTGGTCATTGAGACGATCTGGCGATTTAAAAGAGATAACTGAAGTTGTTGATAGATATTGATAACAGAAAAGCCGCTGGAATCAGCGGCTTTGGGATTGAATGATTTAAATTATTACTGGGCTTTTATTGATTCATCCGCTGCGCGGATTGCTGCCACTTTTTTGCCAAATAGTACCTGAAGTACCACAAGCAGGCCAAAAACAGGTAACAACGCGCTCAAGGCGGATATTCCCGTGGCACCTTTAATCAACATAGCGCCGGAAGCGATTAGCAGCAGAAATACCATGATGCGGAATATTTTTACTGAAATACGCTTGTGCACATACTGCCCCACAATGGAACCAAGAATCATTGTTGGAATGCAAAATAGCACCAGCTTAATTGTTGAAATAGTCAGAATGCCGCTGGTGGCCAGTCCTCCAATAATGGCGATGTTATTGGCAGTAAAAAAGCATTCAGTGTGCCGCGAAATGCTGCTGGTCCCAGGTTACGCAGCATCCCATACATGACCACCGGAGGTCCATTTGTTGAGAATGCGGCACCTAACGCACCAGCAATTGCCCCCATCGGCGCGGCGATCCAACGTTTGTCATAAATTGGCAGACGCGGAATAAACAGACTATAGAACGAGTAGATAATAATAAAACCGCCCAGGCCTATCTTCATAATATGGTCGGGTAAATATGAGAGGGCATATAGTCCAACCGGAATACCAGCAAACGAGAAAAGAATGAGAACGGCGGCAGATTTCCAGTCAGTCTCTTTTCGGGATAACCATGTTGCATAAAGCGCGGTTGCCGTACCACCATCACCGACATTGGCGCCGCCATTTTTAACGGCAGTACCATAGTAATTAACGGCATTGAGGTTAAACCGCCACCAAATCCTTGCACATATTCCCACAAAGGTATATAAAAACATTACCGCGATGACGATCAGCATGGCGCTGGTATCGAGTGCGGCGCCATCCGGAGTAAATAATGTGAAGAAATCCATAACGATTCTCTTAGTTAAGTGATAATCCCGCATCAACAATAAAATCCTGACCGGTACAACCGCACGATTCCTCTGACGCAAGGAACAGCGCTAACCGCGCGCAGTGACTTCCATCCAGGCGGAATTTCAGTGCCTGTAATTCAACGAATTGATTCACGGCAGCAGGATCCAACTTAGCCCACATGGCGTCCTGTTTTGCCGTGCGAATCGCGCCCGGAACAAGGCTATTAACCCGGATGCCGCGAGGGCCTAACTCCTGAGCTAGCGTACGGGTAAATCCATGGATGGCGGCTTTAGACAAGGAATAACAGACGCGGCCTGGACGTCCTCGCATCCAGTTGATCGAACCCATATTGATAATGCAGCCCGTTCCTTTTTGGGACATTGCCGGAATCACAGACTGAATGGCAAAGAGATGGTGACGTAAATTCACGTTAATGCGGTTGTTAAAATACTCTTCCGTTAAATCATCAATCGTATGGTGATCGTCACTGCCGGCATTATTGATGAGAATTTCGACGTCACCCAATTCTTCAGCGATGGTGGTGAAACAGTTTTGTAATTGAGGAATATTGGTGACATCACAGAATAAAAATAAGCACCCAAGTTCAATGGCAAGTTTTTCACCGGCCTGTTGGTCATAATCAAGAAAGGCAACTTTAGCGCCTTGCTCTACAAAAGCACGAACATAGGCTTCGCCAATGCCGCTGGCACCACCGGTAATGGCAACAACTTTGTTTTTAAGGGAGTGGTAATTTACGTTGAGATTATTTTTCATTTTTATTTTCCTGATTAATTTTTAGCATTGTTATGCACGACTTTATATGTCGCACAAAAATCTTCATTGCCGATGCCAGTTTCTAATCCACGATCGTAAACATTTTTTACGACATTAACGCCCGGAAGGTGTAAACCACATTCAATTAGCATCGTTTTCATAATGTTGACGTCTTTAGACATATTTTGTAGAGAGAATGCGGTGCTGTAATCTTCAGAAATTAAACTGTTAATTTTGCTGTCGAGGTAGAAATTGGTAGCGCCACCATAGGAGATTGCTTGATGGAAATTCGCTTTGCTAATTCCATAATGATCTGCTGCGGTGAGCATCTCATTGACGCTATTTTGAATGCCTGCGACCAGAACATTATGGAGCATTTTCATCACCAGACCGCGTCCGTTATCGCCCATGTGGATTTGATTGCAGCCCATCATGGCGAGGACAGGTTTCACTTTTTCCCATGCAGCTTTATCTCCGCCAATATAAATTCCCAGCTCCGCTTTAACGGCAGCGGGGACAGATTTCACCACGGGGGCATCCAGCATTACTGCGCCGGTCTTATTTACCTGTTGTGAAATATCGACAGAAACGGAAGGGTCAATTGTCGACATATCTATCGTGATTTGTCCTGCATGCAGATAAGGCATCATTTGATGATAGACTTCGCGCACATGTTCAGAACGTGGAACCATACTGATGACCACGTCAGCATTACGCGCAATATCTTCTATTGACGCTGCGCCTTTGGCTCCGGCAACAACTAACCGATTAATCGCATCCTGATTAATGTCATAAACTAAAACCGTGCCATCGAATTTCGCGACAATATTTTTGGACATAGCTTCGCCCATTAGGCCAAGCCCGATAAAGCCGATCGTTTTCATTGTGAAATTTCCTTAAATTTGGGTTATGCATGCCAGCGACGGCAACGTTCAGGGTAAAAATTGCGCCAGAGAGGGGGTACGCTGCGCACTCTTGCGTGGTCATGTTTTCCCCGGGTGGTGGTGATAAACAGCGTTTTCATTTCCGGACCACCGAAGCAGACCATGGTTGGGCAGCGAACGGGCAGAGCGTACTCTTCCAGTATTTCCCCCTGAGGAGAGAAACGGCAATGCGCCATCCGTCGAAAAGCGCGCTCCAGTAACATCCTTCGCTATCCATGGCCGCGCCATCAGGACGACCATTGCCACGTGGGAATGTCTTCCAGACCTGACGTACTCCCGGCTCGCCTTGTGCGTCCAGTGGCGTTCGATAAATCACATGATTTGGCGTATCGCTGGTATACATCCAGCGAGAGTCTGGTGAGAAGGCCAGGCCATTGGCGCCCAAAATGTCGCACTGCATCACTTGCATATGCAGGTTGTTGTCTACGCGACACAGTAGCGCGCCGTTGTAATCGCGGGGGGCCCCAATAGGTCCCTGCCCAGAAGCGCCCTGCCGGATCCACGCCGCCGTCATTGAAGCGTGCCAACGCTGGATTATTGGGGTTATCGCCGATTTTCGTTTCCAGTTGACCGTGCGCGTCGGTAAGCCAGATACCGCTACGTAGTGCCACAATAAAGCCGCCGTTCTCTCGTAACGCAAAGCATCCCGGCTCTTCTTTAAGGAGAATACTTTGTGTTCCCTTGAATGAGGCTGGAAACGGTGGATCTCACATTCCAGAATGTCAGTCCAGTAAAGTGCCTGTTCTTCATGAGCCCATGTTGGGCACTCCGGCAAATGGCCCACATAATCGAAAAGCAATTCAGGTTTATTCATCGCTGACCATCCGTAATTCCATCCAGTGAGTTAATGACGCTCCTGGATTAAGGGTTTTCCATCGCGTGTTCGCTGCCGTTAGCAGGAAGTAAGTTGATAGCGTTATTGATGTGCGTGACAGGTTCAATTGCCACGACATTGCGTTCACGTGGGGGAATAAAAAGAATGGCATTGGTTGCCGCAGAATCTATTCCACGCGAATGTGTTGTTGCGGCCATCTGACTTCTGCCGGGGATTGCCAGCCGGTAAAACAGTTATCAACCGACCCCGGTATTGGGGGCCTGAAAGTGTGATAGCGCCATGGTTCGGGGACGTCAGTTTCTTCGCAGGGCAGGCTATTCTCATCGTTTAGCCATACGCGTGAGGAGACAAAACGTATTTCGCTGTGTTCGGCATCGGCAAAGAAGGGGTGAAACCCGAGGCCGACCGGAACGTTTTCCTCGGCGTTATTGAATAGCGTTAATTCCATACGCAACCGGTCAGGGAACAGCCTAAACCGTTGCTCAGCGCGATAAGGCCACGGCCAGCTTTCGCTGGCAGGGCTGTGCAGTTCTAGTACTATTTCCTCTTCCGTGGCGCGCAATACCTGCCATGCGGTTTGCCAGCCATTGCCATGCAGGGAGTGAGGATGGTCGCCAAAATTGCGTTTTACCCGATATTTCACCTTATTAAAGGTGAAGCATCCGTTCGCAATACGGTTTGACCATGGGATGAGCGGGTAGCTGCCGCAGAGATTGGCTCTCTGCTCTCCTGCCGGGTCCAGAGGGCGCAGAATGTCCTGTCCTCTCCAGCGTAGCCAGGCGAGTGCGCCCCCCAGTTCAGGCGCGACGGCAATGCGGGTTTCACCCAAGGCGCATTCGAGCAGGCGGGTCATCTCAATACACCTCGCCGCCGCGAATCTGTAGTTCTTCACCACGAATAGCGGCCAGTTGTTCTTTGGCACGCGCCAGCATAAAGCTCATGTCTGAGGCCAGAGCGACAAAGGTAAAGCCCATTTGCTGATATTTATTTGCCAGCTCCGGATTACCGCCTACGATGCCGCAAGGGAAGCCAAGTCGCTGACAAGCTTCCAGCCCACGTTTTATCATCGCCTGAACCTCTGGGTGCGATGGATTGCCAGGATGACCCATCGCAGAGGACATGTCGCCGGGACCGATAAAGAAACCGGTAATGCCGTCTATTTTGGCGATCTCATCAATGTTGGCGATCGCTTCTGGCGTTTCGAGTTGAAGGATCAGACACAGCTCATTTCGTGCATCCTCCACAAACTGTGCATTACCACCCCAACCCGAGGCGCGATGCATTGCGGCAAAACCGCGTTTCCCATAGGGCGGGTAATAAGCCGACTCTACCGCTCTACGCGCTTCTTGAGGCGTATTGATAAAGGGGATCATCAGCGACATGGCACCGCCATCAAGCGCGCGTTTAATTAATACAACATCGTTGCCCGCAAGGCGGTAGAGTGGTGTGATATTGGCGTTTACGCTGCGAATAGCGCGATCGATGCGGATAGCATCAAGCGTGTTCGACCGCCACATGTTCCTGATCAAGAACCAGGAAATCAAAACCTACGGTAGCCATGGCTTCGGCAACAGTATCGCTGCCGGTCATCATCCAGGTGCCTAACTTACGCTGGCCGGAAAGAATAGCCTGTTTGAAATTGTTCATTGTTTTTCCTTAAAAAATAGGAGGTTCCGGGACATCGCTGCCGCTTTGCAGGAAATCGAAATCACACCCTTCATCGGCCTGAGTGACGTGCTGTTGGTAAAGTGCGGACCAGGAACGGGAAAATGTTTGATGAGTGGGTTTTAACGCTGCGCGCCGTTGCGCCAGTTCGGTATCGTTAACCAGCATGTTTAACGAGCCAGCTTCTATATTCAGTTCGACCAGGTCACCGGTCTGAACCAGAGCCAACGGACCGCCGACAGCAGCTTCCGGAGCGACATGGAGAATGCAGGTGCCGTAATGTGTGCCGGACATGCGGGCATCGGAAATACGTACCATGTCTGTAACGCCCTGCTGCAACAGCTTTTTCGGAATCGGCAAATTTCCCCACTCTGGCATACCGGGGCCGCCAACAGGACCGGCATTGCGCAGAATAATGACGGTATCTTTGGTGACGTCGAGTTCCGAGAGTCAATCTGATCCGAGAGTTGCTGGTGGGTATCGAAAACCAGCGCCGGGCCAACATGATGGCGTAGGTGGGAACTGGCAGCAGAGGATTTCATTACCGCGCCATTGGGGCACAGATTTCCATGCAGCACCGTTAGAGCACAACCTTGTGAAAGTGGAATCACCGGGTTACTTAAATCGCGGATGGTGTCGTCATCGTAACAGTCGGCATTTTCGATCCAGGCGCTGACAGGCGTATTGGTTACACCTTTGCATCCAGATGCAGGAATGGGCTGATTTTCTTCAACTGGGCCATCAAGCCGCCTGCGAAGAAGAAATCATCCATCAACCCTTTACCTGAAGGAAATAAGTTGGCCAGGACGGGGATTTTACGGGCGATCTCCTCCATGTCGGTAAGACTTAACGTTATCGATGCCCGGTTAGCCATTGCGATCAGGTGGATTGCGGCATTGGTGGAGCCGCCCAGCGCCATGTAAGCAGCAATACCATTAAGGAAATTCTTTTTCGTTAGCCAACGGGAAGGTTTGTGGTCATACCAGACCATATCCACAATTGTTTTTTCCGCACTGGGCGGCCATCTGTGGATGGCGACAGTCCGCGGCCGGAATAGAGCTTGCGCCGGGAAGGGTAAAGCCCATCGCATCGGCAATTGAGGTCATAGTGGAGGCCGTGCCCATCGTATTACAGGTACCGATGGACCGCGTCATCGCCCCTTCCAGCTCAATCCAGTCGTGCTGGGTGATCGCGCCAAGACGAAGCTGATCCCAAAACTTTTTCGTGTGCGTACCCGCTCCGGTAATCTGACCGTGCCATTGCCTGTTGTCATTGGGCCTGCCGGGCAAAAATGGTTGGGATATCCATAGATAACCCCCCCATTAGCAGAGCCGGTGTGGATTTATCACATCCACCCAGTAACACCACGCCGTCAATCGGGTGCTGACGTAACAACTCTTCTGTTTCCATGGACAGAAAGTTGCGATACAGCATGGTGGTGGGTTTCACCATCACTTCGCCCATTGAAAGTGCCGGGAGTTCTACTGGAAAGCCGCCCGCCGCCCAGACGCCACGTTTTACTGCCTCCGCACGCTCGCGCAGATGGGAGTGACAGGCGCTCATATCACTCCAGGTGTTAATGATGCCGATAACCGGCTTTCCCAAAACTCTTCCCGAGCAAAGCCCATTTGCTGGGTACGTTGGCGGTGCGCGAAAGCTCTAATTGTCTTTGGGGCATACCATCTCTGGCTACGCAGCTCAGAAACATCCCGTCGTACTAAACAATCCTGGTTGAACATCGTCATACTGTCCTGTGTGTGGTTTCTTTTTACGGTAGTATCGTAGCGCTACGATAATCAAGATGCATTTTGCACAAAATGTGATCTTCAGCCCATTTCGCTCACGCGTAAGCTTTTTTTGTTTCGTGGCTTCCAGTTTCGCTGTAAAGACGTTTTATCTGCATGTGTCGCCGTGTGATAGTAGCGTTAATCACTTCGTCGACGAGGTTATGCTATGGAAATGCTATTTTCTGTCGCGACTTTTTTTCTCTTTTTAATTTTCGTAGCGCTATATTCATATCGCAAAACAAAAGGGATTCAGAGTCAGGCGTGGAAGGATTCTTTCTTGCGGGAAGAGGGCTAAGCGGTTATTTCATCGCTGGCTCACTGCTACTGTCTAATCTCTCAGCTGAACAATTAGTCGGATTAAATGGCAACGCATATCGTTTGATATCAGTGGAATGGCTTGGGAAAGCACTGCCGCCATTGCCACTATCATGATGGCTGTTTTTTTCTTGCCGCGTTTTTTACGCCGCGGCATTACCACAATGCCGCAGTTTCTGGAGGAGCGTTTCGATAGCGCCACACGGCGAACGGTCAGCGTGATGCTGTTAGTGGGATATGCGGTGATGGCCAATCCATGCAGCCTTTACCTTGGCGCGATCACGATGAATGAGATGTTCGATGTACAAAAATTTTTACATCTGCCTGACTGGAGCGCCATCGGATTATTGGCCCTTGCGATGGGAGCCGTTGGTGGGCTCTATGCGACGTTGGGTGGCCTGAAAGCCGTCGCCATTTCAGACACTATCAGCGGTCTGATTTTACTTGTCGCGGCAATGCTCATTCCCGTGCTGGGACTCATTGCCCTTGGCGAAGGCTCTTTTCTTGCGGGTGGGAAAGCGTTGTTAAGCCATCCGGAACAGCTCAATGCTATCGGCAGCGCGAGTTCATCAGTGCCTTTTAGCACCGTTTTCACCGGTATGCTGTGCGCCAACATGTTTTATTGGTGTACTAACCAGATGATCATTCAGCGGGCTTTAGGAGCGAAGTCGCTTGCTGAAAGCCAAAAAGGCGTACTGCTTGCAGGTAGCATCAAGCTACTGGTGCCACTGGCGATGGTGTTGCCAGGGCTGATTGCTTTTAATCTTTTTGGCCCTGTATTTACCCATGTCGATTATGCCTATCCGGCTCTGGTTAAAGCGGTCATACCTTGGTGTTGATTGGTATGTTCGCCGCAGCGATTTTTGGGACGGTAATTAGCCATTTCAATTCGGTGGTGAATTCAGCGCCACGCTGTTTGTGATCGATCTTTATGCTCCGTTGACGGGATGTCTGGATGAGAAAAAACTGGTTCGTGTCGGCAAAATTGCCTCTCTCGTTGTTTCGCTTATTTCGATAGCGATAGCCCCTCTACTACTGTGGAGCCCTAACGGTATTTTTGATCTGATGCGCCGCTTTACCGGATTCTATAGCATTCCTATTATCACAATTGTACTGGTCGGTTTTTTAACCCGAAGAGTGCCAGCACTGGCAGCAAAATGGGTACTTGGTTTTCATGTCATCGCTTACGGGTTATACACGTTTGCCGGTGGGGAAAAATGGATTCCGCTACATTTTATTCACGTTATGGGCATATTGTTTCTGATTGAAACAGCAATGATGTTATTGATTGGGAAAATGGCTCCCGGAAAGCGCTATGTACCGGACGCACAACCTGCCAGTATCCCTATGGAAAAATGGCGATATGCTCATTGTGTAAGTGTTATTATGATGGCGGCTTTAATCAGTATTTTCATCGCATTGTCGCCGCTTGGTCTGGCAAACACTGAGGGGCTCCCTGCTTCATTTTACCCTCTGCTGGGATTGGTTTGGGCGGTCGCGCTGATACTGATTGTGGGATTGGCTCGTCATCATCGTCGTCAAGAGAGGATGTTGATTAATGAGAATTCGGGAGAGGAATGCGTCAGAGATCGCGTCAAATCGTAAACTTGATGATGTTGCGCACCAGGCCGGCGTGTCGCCGTCAACGGTTTCCCTGTATATTCGCCAGCCCGACCGTGTCTCGGAGAAGACCGGGAAAAAAATCCAGGCGGCTATCGATAATCTTGGCTATGTGCACAACAAGATCGCCAGCCAGTTTACCGGGGGGCGTAGTTGCAATATGGCGGTTGTCTTGCCCTCTCTGGCGAACGTGACGTTTAGTTATGTTATCCAGAAGATAGAGTCGACGGTTAGTGAACAGGGATTTCAGTTATCTATCGCTTCTCACGATCACAGTCTGGATAAAGAAGAAGAGCAGATCCGGGCAATCTTGCAATGGTCGCCAGCAGTCATTGCCATTGCAGGTGCCGACCACAAAGCTTCAACGCTTAAAATGTTGAAAAACAGCGGTGTACCTGTGGTGCAAATGTGGCAGGTTGATGGCAGCGCATTTTCCGCTCAGGTGGTAATAACCAGGAGCAGATAGGTTATTCTGCTGCACGCTATTGCTCGATACCGGCTGTTCCCAATTGGCCTATTTCACGACGCGTTTTGATGACGACATTCGCGCGCGTACACGTTACAACGGATTTTGTCGTGCGCTTGAGGAAAAGGGCGAGAAGCCCCTGCTGGTTGATATCCCGCAAACCCCGAATATCTGGCAGGCCAGCCGTGAAATTCTGATGCAAACGTTAGTCAAGGAACGGGGAGTTGATGGAATTTTTGTACCAGCGATGCAATCGCCACGGCGCTTCTGATGGAGACACAAGCCCGGGGTATCAAAGTGCCTGATCAGTTGAGCATTCTTGGGTTCGGTGATTTTCCCTCCAGTGCCTGGCTTGCTCCTGTAACGTTATCCAGCATTAAGTGGAATGCTGACGAGATAGCGGACAGGACAGCAGAGATGATGCTAAGAATGGCGCAGGATAAAACCTGGCAGGGCGAAATTGTTGACGTCGGCTTTGAAATCATGCCGCGTGGAAGCACACGCTTACCGTTTTAGTTAACACGCCTGGTCAGTGCGTGTGGATGTTAAGCCGATAAAAGTTTCTGAGAACAATATTAGGTTTTTTGCGGTGTTTACTGAATCTCACCGTCACAGTATCGCTGGCCTCGTGGGTAGCGTTGCCAGCGTTTCTTCATTGCCCTGGCTCGTTCATTTTACTTGCCTTTGTTAAGTATCTTTAAACGGATACACATCGCCGATCCCGGTAGTCAAACTTCTCCTTTCCCGCTACAGTTATTCATCCACGGCGATTAAGGAGAAGATTATGCTCTATATCTTTGATTTAGGTAATGTGATTGTCGATATCGACTTCAACCGCGTGTTGGGCACATGGAGCGATCTGAGCCGTGTACCGCTGGCCTCGCTGAAGCAAAGTTTCACCATGGGGGAGGCTTTTCACCAGCACGAACGAGGTGAAATAACGGATGAAGCCTTTGCCGAGGCGCTATGTCATGACATGGCGCTGCCGCTAAGTTACGAGCAGTTCTCTCACGGCTGGCAGGCCGTTTTTGTGGCATTGCGCCCTGACGTTATCGACATCATGCATAAGCTGCGTGAGCAGGGGCATCGGGTGGTCGTCTTGTCGAATACCAACCGTCTGCACACAACATTTTGGCCGGATGAATATCCTGAAATCCGTCAGGCTGCAGACCATATTTATCTTTCTCAGGATCTGGGCATGCGTAAACCGGAAGCGCGGATTTACCAGCATGTCCTGCAGTCTGAAGGTTTTTCTGCGGACGATGCGGTCTTTTTTGACGACAACGCCGATAATATTGAAGGAGCTAACCGGTTAGGGATTACCAGTATCCAGGTCGTCGATAAAACGACCATTCCTGACTATTTCGCGAAGTTGTTATGCTAAAAAATGTTAAGCAACAAGCCAGGCACCATACGCGTCCTGTACGGGACTGGCTGAAGCTACTATGGCAGCGGATTGATGAGGACAACATGACGACGCTGGCAGGGAATCTTGCCTACGTTTCACTGCTCTCATTAGTGCCGCTTATCGCTGTTGTTTTTGCTCTTTTCGCCGCATTTCCGATGTTTTCCGACGTCAGTGCTCAGTTACGTCATTTTATTTTCGCAAACTTTATCCCGGCGACGGGAGACGTCATCCAGCGTTATATCGAACAGTTTGTCGCCAACTCGAATAAAATGACGGCCGTTGGGGCATGTGGGCTGATTGTCACGGCGTTATTGCTGATGTATGCCATTGATAACGCCCTGAATACTATCTGGCGCAGTAAGCGCACTCGACCCAAAGTTTACTCTTTCGCCGTCTACTGGATGATTTTAACGCTGGGGCCGTTGCTGGCGGGGGCCAGTCTGGCGATCAGCTCTTATCTGCTGTCATTGCGCTGGGCCAGCGATCTCAACACGGTGATTGATAACGTCTTGCGTATTTTCCCTCTGGTGCTTTCCTGGCTCTCGTTCTGGCTGCTGTACAGCATTGTACCGACTACGCGTGTGCCCAATCGTGATGCGGTTATTGGCGCTTTTGTGGCCGCCTTGTTGTTCGAAGCTGGAAAAAAAGGCTTTGCGCTCTATATCACGATGTTCCCGTCGTATCAGCTCATTTACGGTGTCCTGGCGGTGATCCCCATTTTATTTGTCTGGGTATACTGGACGTGGTGTATCGTCTTGCTAGGCGCGGAAATAACTGTCACTCTCGGGGAATACCGCAAACTTAAACAAGCCGCAGAACAAGAAGAAGCAGAGCAACCATGATTGCATTAATTCAGCGCGTAACCCGTGCCAGCGTCACCGTGGAGGGCGAGGTGACGGGTGAAATTGGCCCAGGACTTTTGGTCCTGTTAGGTGTCGAAAGGGATGATGACGAACAGAAAGCGAACCGTCTGTGTGAGCGCGTACTCGGCTATCGAATCTTTAGCGATGCCGAAGGCAAAATGAATCTCAACGTGCAGCAATCAGGTGGTAGTGTACTGGTGGTTTCACAGTTCACGCTGGCGGCGGATACCGAACGCGGCATGCGCCCGGGGTTTTCGAAAGGCGCTGCGCCCGAGCGGGCAGAAGCGCTGTATGAATACTTTGTTGAGCGTTGCCGCCAACAGGAAATGAATACGCAAACCGGTCGATTCGCTGCGGATATGCAGGTTTCACTGGTTAATGATGGTCCCGTGACGTTCTGGTTACAAGTATGAACCAGCTACCGGTGTGGCCGCGGGCAACAAGAGAGAATACGACTATGTATCACCTTCGAGTACCGCAAACAGAAGAAGAGTTGGAGCGTTACTACCAGTTTCGCTGGGAGATGTTGCGTAAACCGTTGCACCAGCCAAAAGGCTCCGAACGGGATGCCTGGGACGCGATGGCGCATCACCAGATGGTGGTGGACGAAGAGGGAAATCTGGTCGCGGTCGGGCGTCTGTATATCAATGCGGATAACGAAGCCTCCATACGCTTTATGGCCGTTGACCCCTCAGTGCAGGAGAAAGGGTTGGGCACGCTGATGGCGATGACCCTGGAGTCTGTGGCGCGTCAGGAAGGGGTAAAGCGCGTAACCTGTAGCGCCCGTGAAGATGCGGTCGAATTTTTCGCCAAACTGGGGTTTGTGAGCCAGGGCGAAATTACCACGCCGCAAACCACGCCGGTGCGCCATTTTTTGATGATTAAACCCATCGCGACGCTGGACGACATTCTCCATCGCGGGGACTGGTGCGGACAGCTACAGCAAGCCTGGTACGAACATATTCCATTGAGTGAGAAAATGGGCGTGCGCATTCAGCAGTACACCGGGCAGAAATTTATTACGACGATGCCAGAGACTGGCAATCAGAACCCGCACCATACGCTGTTTGCCGGAAGCCTGTTTTCACTGGCGACGTTAACGGGCTGGGGGCTTATCTGGCTGATGCTGCGCGAGCGTCATCTGGGGGGAACGATAATCCTCGCCGACGCGCATATCCGATACAGCAGGCCGATCACCGGGAAACCTACCGCTATTGCCGATCTGGGCTCGCTGAGCGGTGACCTGGACCGTCTGGCAAGAGGCCGCAAGGCGCGCGTTCAGATGCAGGTCGGTGTGTTTGGCGATGACACGCCGGGCGTCGTGTTTGAAGGTACCTACATTGTGCTACCCGCGAAACCGTTTGGCGCCTATGAAGAGGGCGGGAATGAAGAAGAGTAGGTCAGAGGGGATCCTTTTTACTCAATGAATGCGTCTGCCGGAAGGTTAAAGCGTTCTGCGAGCATTTTAATATGACTTACAGTCAGTGCTCTGCGACCATTCAAGATGTTGCTGACATTGAATTTTGAACCAAGTTCGTTGGCAAGATCTGCTGCTTTGAGACCATATTGATCCATGAGCGTACGCAGTAACGCAACGCCATGAGGAGTATGTTCCAGTTGTTGGTTGAGGGCACTGAACTCAGGCGCATGTTTTTCGTAGTCACGGATCCGAGCTGAAAGCAGCTCAAACAACGGGTTTTCCAGGTCGTCACGATCAACCAGAAACTCCACCAAAGCTAGTGCTTTTCGGTACTCTGCCTCATTTTGTTCTTTGCCTAACAGGGGGATTTTTTTCACTGCATCGGTAAAGGTATCGATCATCAATTCTACACTGGCTGTGTCTATCTGATGACTTTCATGCGTTCTCATTCTTTGTGACCCCGATAGTATGTGGTTAGTCTGTCATACTCGGCATGGTGAACGATATGCTTCACAAATACCTTTTGCAGTTTGAAATCAATATAGGCAATAAGTCTCAAGCAGTTACCTGAAACATTAATCACCCACCATTTATTTCTGTATTTAAAATTATCCAGTGAAGGTATGTACTGCTTCATCTCTTCAGGAGTGTGGAACATTTTTTTCTCTAAAATATTCAGCAAATCAACGAGTGCTGCCATGTGGTTTGGAAACCGGAGTATTGCCTCGTTGAAAGGTTTTCGGCTGATAACATGCACGGTGTAGTTCCATTACAAGGTTTTCAACCTGAAAACAAAATAACGTAAGGTCATTAGGTTTTCAAGATGAAAACAAAATATTAATCAAACATGTCTTCCTGCTACAGGATTTACGACGCGCCAGGCCACATCTCGCATAACATTTCGTGCCGCCTGGCTCACTCCTGCTAACTGGAAAAATCCGTGGATAACGCCAAGATAGCGTTGGCAGGTGCACTCCACGCCCTGCTCCTGGAACCGTTGATACAGGGCCTCGCCCTCATCGCGCAGTGGGTCGAATTCGGCTGTAATGATGTGTGTGGGCGGCAGACCGTTGAAGTCTTCACGCCAGACCGGGCTGGCTTCGGGATGCCGCAGATCGGTTTGCGGCAAATACATCTCGTAGCCCGAAAGCAACGTGTCACGTGTGATAATGTAATCCTGCCCATTTCGGTCGTAGCTCTCAAATCTGGCGGTTGCGTCCAGCATCGGGTAAATCAGCATTAGCTGCGCAGGTTGCCATTGCTTGGCAGCTTTCAGGCGCAGTGCGGTGACCAGCGCCAGATGCCCGCCCGCACTGTCGCCAGCAAGCGTAATCCTGCCGCGGTCGATACCCAGTTTCTGGGCGTACTTCCAGATAATATTGGCTCCCGTTTCAGCGTCGTTATGTGCAGCCGGGAAAGTATGCTCCGGTGCGAGGCGATACTGCACCGCAATGACCCGACAACCGCTGTACCAGGCGAGCTGCCTTAGCTGGTTATCATGCGTCGCGAATCCACCACTGACAAAGCAGCCGCCGTGATAATAGATAACGCAGGGTAGATTTCCCGTGGCGCCCCGCGGCGAAACCAGGCGAAATGTCATTGCATCGAGTTCAATATCTTCAACCTGTATGCGGGGTTCAGTTTCTCCTGCCAGTACCGTGCTGGCAATGTAGCCTGCTCTCCGGTCATCAATATTCTGCTCGCGCGAAGAAGGGCGTCCCGCCGCGATAAATGCCTCAACCAGCTGTGCAATCCCGCTTTCCAGTGCCATTTATTATTTCCTTTATCTGTATGGATATACAGGTTTATAACCTGGATAACCACGAATGAAAATGGGAAAAGGGATGGGGTGTACGATTCTGGAAAGCGGCTCGCAAAAGTAAAAATCGTTCGTGTGAAGGCTATTTTCTCGCTTTCTCGGGTGTATGTTGTGTGGAAATTAATCGCCAATGATATACTGGAGGTATATATGAGCATGATGGCTGGGATGGATATGGGCAGAATTTTACTCGATTTATCAGACGAAGTGATCAAACGTCTTGATGACCTCAAGGTGCAGCGTAATCTGCCGCGGGCCGAGCTTTTGCGGGAGGCTGTAGAACAGTATCTTGATAGGCAGGATCAGGCTGAAACGACAATTTCGCGAGCTCTTGGGCTGTGGCAGGGTTGTGAGGAAGATGGCGTTGATTATCAGCGTAAACTCCGTGAGGAATGGTAATGGTCACAGGATCTGCGCTTTTTGATACCAACATTCTCATCGACTTGTTTAGCGGGCGAAGTGAAGCAAACTAGCGATAGAAACATGGCCGCCGCAGAACGCAATCAGCCTCATTACATGGATGGAGTTAATGGTGGGCGCAAAAAAATATCATCAGGAATCCCGCACACGCGTTGCGCTAGGCGCTTTTAATGTGATCGGTGTTTCACAGGATATTGCTGAACGAAGCGTGAGTATCAGGCAGGAATATGGGATGAAATTGCCGGATGCCATCATTTTGGCCACTGCGCAGATTCATCGTCTTACACTGGTTACGCGTAATACCAGGGATTTTGCAGGTATATCCGGCGTGGTCACACCGTATACGTTATAACCCGGGCGACCTGCGCCGCCCGGTAGTGCGAAGAACTTACTCCCCTTCCCCCGGGAACAGGAACGGGTTGATGGAGCTGCGGGCAAAGCCCTCTTGCTCCATGTGTGCATCCAGCATCAGTGAAGCGAGATCGTCGGCTACGGCCTCGACTTTCGGGTCTTTTTCCTGATAGAGAATCTCAGGTAAGTCCCGCAATCGCCGCAGCTTTCAGCTTTAATTGCCGCCTGTTCGTTATCCAGCGACCAGTAGTTCAAATCACGGCTCTGCTCGCAGTTGCTGCACTTCACGCGCACCACGTGCCACTCGGTTTCGCACAGGTTGCAGTGCAAATAGCGCAGCCCTGAGTGGTACCGATTTGCACCATGCTGGAGACCGGCATTGAACCACACACCGGGCAGTACTGACGCTGTTCGCCGTATTCCGCACGGGCTTTGCCGGGGATCAGGCTCGCCATCTGCGCCCAGTAGAGCGACAGGGCTGCCCAAATGAACGGAGCTTTGTCGCTGCTGACGGAGGCGAAATCGGAGGCAAACAGCGCGCTGGCCATCAGTTCCAGCTCCTGCTCCGAGGCTTTTTCCAGATTCTCGATCACGGCCAGCGCAGGGCCGCTCATCTCCGGCTTCAGCTCAGCAATTAGCGATTGCAGCAGTTTTTGCCAGTGCTTGTCGCGTGGCAGAACGTGGATATCCAGTGGCGGTTTGCCCTGATCGTTCGCTTCTTTGATGCGAGCGGTCAGATCCATCTGCAGCGGATGGTCGTACAACACCACTTCCTGCGCGTGAGCGATCAGCGCGGCAAAACGCAGGTAATCACCCAGCGGGTTGTTCTCGGCCAACTCGCGCAGACGTTCAGCGCGGCGGTTATACAAATTTTTGAGTCTGGGGAATAATAACGGCGGAATCATATCCGCCGTGCGTTTCTCGCTCTTCTCCAGCTCATCTTGCGGGATTATGCGAATACTCATTCAGATGACTTTTCCTGTTTCTGGCGGACTTCACGGTACCAGCGCGGGTGATGTTTCTTCGCCCATGAGCTGGTAACCCATCCTTCCACCATCGCGGTAATGGTGCCTTTCACCCAAAGGGCGGCGTAAATATGCACCATGATAACCACAATTAACGCTACTGCGGCAAATGAATGCAGCATTAACGCGAATCGGATCACCGGGATTGAGAAAGCAGGCGCAAAATACGGACGCCAGATGACCACTCCGCTCACCAGCAACAGGACCAGGAAGATAATCGCCGCCCAGAATACGCATTTCTGGCCGAAGTTATAACGTCCCGTGTCACCTACTTCCTCGTTGACGACAATCTTACGAATATTCTTCGCCCAAAAGATATCATCCCGATTGATTAGATTGTGGTGCCAGTAACGGAAAAACATGATGATAAACGAGGCAAACATGATCACGCCGACAAACGGGTGCACAATTCGCGCCAGTTGCGGCGTGCCCATGATGTGCATCAGCCAGTTAAAAGACGGGAAGAGAAAACCCATCCCGCTTACTGCCGCCAGAATGAAGCAGAAGGCGGTGATCCAGTGGTTGATGCGTTCCGGCGCCGTGTAGCGCACGATGGTGTCACGTCGTTTCATTTGCGCACCTCGTCTTTTTCTTCATGCAGATTGTCTTCTTCCTCTTCCGCACGGTTCGGACCTACGCCGACGTAGTGGAAGATACTGGCCGCAAATGTCGCTGCAAAGCCGACGGCTGCGAGAGGTTTCCAGATGCCTTTCCAGAACTTCACGGTGGCGCTGATTTCCGGGTTCTCTGGCAGACCGTGGTACAGATTCGGCTTGTCCGCATGGTGCAATACGTACATCACGTGCGTACCACCAACGCCTGCCGGATCGTACAGACCCGCGTTTTCGTAACCACGCGTTTTCAGCTCCGCCACGCGCTCACCGGCCAGCGTTTTCATCGACTCTTTGGTGCCGAAATGAATGGCACCGGTTGGGCACGTTTTCACGCAGGCCGGTTCTTGTCCGACCACTACACGGTCAACGCAGAGCGTACATTTGTAGACGCGGTTGTCTTCCGGGTTGAGGCGAGGCACGTCGAACGGGCAGCCTGCGATACAGTAGCCACAGCCGATGCACTGCTCGGACTGAAAGTCGACGATACCGTTGGCATACTGAATGATTGCTCCTTCAGCCGGACACGCCTTCAGGCAGCCCGGATCGGCGCAGTGCATACAGCCATCCTTGCGGATGAGCCACTCCAGTTTGTCGTTTTGTTCCACTTCCGAGAAGCGCATTACCGTCCAGGATTTAGCGGTCAAATCAGCCGGGTTGTCGTACACCCCAACGTTGTTGCCCACTTCATCACGGATGTCGTTCCATTCTGAACACGCCACCTGACACGCTTTACAGCCGATACAGGTGGTGACGTCGATAAGCTTCGCCACCTCTTCCTGGTGATCCCGCGCCTGAGGCGCGGGGGTGAAACCGTTAGTGGCGGAACGACGAATGATGTCTTGCGATTGATAAGCCATAGGTCGTCTCCGTTACACCTTTTCCACGTTCACGAGGAAGGACTTAAATTCCGGCGTCTGCGTGTTCGCATCACCGACGAATGGCGTTAGCGTGTTAGCGATAAAGCCTTTTTTCGCCACACCCTCGTAGCCCCAGTGGATCGGAATACCGATAGTGTCGATATCCTTACCGTTGGCCTTCAACGTGCGAATACGTTTGGTCACCACCGCTTTGGCTTTAATGTAGCCACGGTTAGAGGAGACTTTGACGGTATCGCCATGAGAGATACCGAGCTTATTCGCCAGCTTCTCGCCAATTTCCACAAACTGCTCCGGCTGGGCGATGGCGTTAAGCAGCGCATGCTTAGTCCAGTAGTGGAAGTGCTCGGTCAGACGATAGGTCGTACCGACATACGGGAACTTATCCGCTTTGCCCAGTGCTTCAGCGTCATCTTTAAAGATACGTGCGGCAGGGTTAGAGATAACGTTCGGGTGCAGCGGGTTAGTCCCCAGCGGCGTTTCAAACGGCTCGTAGTGTTCCGGGAACGGACCTTCCGCCATCTTATCGATAGCAAACAGGCGTCCCATCCCTTCCGGCTGCATGATAAACGGCCCAACGTTGCTGCCCGGCGCGGCGGCACTGTAGTCAGGAATATCCATCCCGCTCCATTTCGCCCCGTCCCATTTCAGGATCTGACGTTTTGGATCCCACGGATTCCCCTGCGGGTCAGCGGAGGCGCGGTTATACAGAATGCGTCGGTTGAGCGGCCACGCCCATGCCCAGCCCAGCGTATTGCCAAGGCCTGAAGGATCGGCGTTATCGCGACGTGCCATCTGGTTGCCTTCCGGCGTCCAGCTACCGCAAAAATCCAGCAGCCGCTGGAGGTGGTGCCGTCGTCACGCAGTTGGGCGAACGAGCTAAGCTGTTGGCCTTTCTTGACGATAACGGCGCCAGTGGCCGGATCGGTAATGTCGGCCAGCGCTTTACCGTTGCTCTCCATCGCCACTTCTTCCGAAGCCGGTTCGTGCGGTGTGGAGTAGTTCCAGGTCATGCTCAGCACCTGTTCCGGGTTCGCGCCACCCTGTTCGGCATACATCTTGCGCAGACGCAGGAAGATACCGGCGAGGATTCACCATCGGTAATGGCAATCCCTGGGGCATCCGCGCCTTTCCAGTGCCACTGCAGCCAGCGACCGGAGTTGACAATAGAACCGTTCTCTTCGGCGAAGCAGGTGGACGGCAGACGGAATACTTCGGTCTGGATTTTCGACGGATCAACATCGTTCGACTCACCGTGGTTCTGCCAGAAGGTGGAGGTCTCTGTGTTGAGCGGGTCGATGGTGACCAGGAACTTCAGTTTGGATAGCGAAGCCACAACCTTGTTTTTATTCGGGAATGAT